>JAJJWW010012163.1:0-303345 GCA_023531295.1 Papaver armeniacum
ATTTCCTTCGGTAGCTATTAAGGAATAACTTTGAACAATAAAAGATAAATATTACTTCACGTGTTCAAAGTATCCGACATCCTTACTTTGTAAGTCCTCTTTCATACTCACAACCTTGAAACCGATTTGCCACACTTCCAAGCAAGTTTAGAATTGGTTCATCTGACTTTCAAGAACTATGCGATTGATTAAGAAACAATCAATCACAAATCATGGGTTCAACGGTTCTACCAAAACAAGTTTCAGTTCTACCTCCATGTGAGTCTGTGCATAGTCACACTAGCTTTCCAAAATTCGGTTGACTAGGTACTAGGATCGGTTCCCCACATATATATGGTATCTTACTTATATGTGTTGCACATGTCCATAGGATTGGTTCCCCTTTGCCTAAAAACGTGTTGCACATGTCCATAGGATCGGTTCCCCTTTATGCTACAAACTTGCTGCACCTCATACAAGGATCGATTCCCCTTTGTGATGTGTTGAACCTCTTCATAGGATCGGTTCCCCTTTACCCAGATTCGGTCAAAAAAATCACAAACTCGATCATACCATCTCAGGTGATTACTTAAGATCGGTTTCACTCATAAAAGTCATACCAATACATAAGTCACGCCTTTGTGAATAGTTTTTCCCAGAACACAAACAAGTCGTGAGCGGTTATACTAAATCACACATATTGGATGTTCACAAGATATGCAATGAATAACAATCCCAATAACGCCTGGCGATTTCCTTTTCGATTCATAAACAAGTTTATGAACTTACTTCCTTAAAACACGTGTAAAACATTGTTTCCTAGGATGAAATCCTCACCTCATACCCATACATAATCACAATAGCATTTAAACGATTATGTCGATGTCTTATGTATAAAATTTAATGGTTAAGCAATAAACTTCATATTGTATTCCTTAATACTATGTCTATCTAGAGTGTTCATGCAGCGTTTGGTTTTCAATATGCACGACTTGAAAGATACGTTAGGGAATGAAACTTGAGTTCAAGTCAAATATCACTAACCTCGGGTGGAAGGATGATGTTGTCATTGTAGCTTCTTACTTCTTCACTTCTTCAAGTCTTCGCAATACTTGTAATGTCTCATATCCTAATACTTTCAAGCTAACCTATACGAATTTTACTCTAGTACATAACCAAGCGACTCTTAAAATGAGTTTTGATTCACTAAAATATGACAACCAAACTTGACATACCAATGCTTGGTGGGTTCAATCGAGCTATGCTCTAACAGACTTATTCATAAGTTGGAGGCGTGGGAATACAGACGGAACTAGGTGAACTATAGGTTTAGTTGCTTGGTCTCAACTATACGAAGTTGGTTTAATTTTGTGTAGCGGCTTAATCCTGAGAGTATTCAATTCTGGACAAGGTCCCGGGGTTTTTCTCCATTTGAGGTTTCCTCGTTAACAAAATCTTGTTGTGTCATTTATATTTATTTTCCATAATTATAATTGTTGTTATTATAATTTAAAGTAAATTACACAAACGTTAATTCCTATTTACTTGATAGCAATACTATAGTGTTTGGTTAAGTCCGAACCTCTAATCAAGTAAACATACTTCGTTGTTGTATTGTCTCGTTCGCTTATCCATAGACGATCACACGAAGTGTGAACCAATTAGTTGCATTGTCTCGACTCAGTCCATAGAATAAAGGACTTATAGGTAGGAAAAGTTTTAGCTTGAGGTATATTTGGGTACCCTCGCCTTTTCAATTTTGTTTTCTCATTGTTATCGCTACGGATCTTCAACAACTATGATGCTGAACTTAAAACCTTTAGGATCATGGAGTACTTGGAAGTGACGAAGATTTCGAGTCGCGTTGAAGATGCCAAGGACATCAAGCATTTGGATGAGAAGCTACAATTTCTATATATTTTGTAATCCATATGTATTGATAGTCTTGTCACTAAAATTGACAAAGTGGGAGATTATTAGGGCACTGCTCGGTCAAACTCGCATGCGTTGCTATCTCAAGCATGTTTGTCAATGTTAGTGATCAAAACTATAAATCTTGATTTCTAGGCTATTTGTAGATTCTTGGACTAGGACATAGATAGTGTAGTTGAGCTTAGATTTCACAGAGTTCATCATTTGAAGACGAAGAACTACTAAGGGGAGCTTGTGGAACTTCTTCGACAAAAGTTATGTGGAGACTTGAACTCATCTATCACTTGGAAAGTCTATTTCTATTATCTCCTATATTGAGACATAAGTCGTGTTAAGATATAGTTTTCTCTATACAAATTTGAGATTTGAGATTTCGAGCTGAGTATATCCGGCTTACATATTTCTTGAAATATGTGTTGGTAAGTTTTCCCTTCGACCAAGTTCATCTTATATCATGAGAAAATTGCCGAGTAACATCTTACATGGTTTTTGTGATACAATCATTTGATGTAGGCTTGGAATGTTTCGATAATGATTATTTCAATATCTTGAAAATTGCTTTGATGCTAATAGTGTGTGAAAAACGGCTATTATCATTATAGAAGAATGTTTCAATGATTGAAATAAAGAGTTTATAATCTTGTAACCATATTTGGATATAAGCATAGTGTGTTCGCACATTAGTGTATAAGTCGAAAACCGGGAGCCTCAAGTATGCATACTTGTGTGTATACAAAAAAGGTTGTAGGAGACTGGGTAAGTATGCGTACATGTACGCATATACTAGCGGAAGTTCACGTCCGTGAATTTCTCGGAGTTTGAAAACCAAAACCAAACTTATCTAGGTTACCTAAAGTGCGCGTACCCGTATGCGTACTAGCGAAAAAGTTCATGTCCGTGATTTTCTACTGAGTTTGAAAAATATAACAAACTCAAATCCGGTTACTTGAGTAAGCATACTTGTACGCATACTTAAGTGTGTTACTTTTCTGAAATCGGTTATACGTGAACCTAAACATTTATCAATAATGAATGCAATCTTTGCAAACCGTGGCTATAATGTTCATGTATTGATTCGAGTGAATCAAACCGATTTTTGCTTCAATTGTGTTCTTGTATAATCCATGAGAATATATAACAATTGAACAACTTTTTAACTAGTTTCATTTGAGTCATTTGAACTAGTTATGGTTAAGTTGAATAAGGTTGATATGAGAGTAATCATATGGCTAACCTCGGTTAACTATTTGTGAACCAACATGGTGTATACGTTTAGGTACGGTTACATAAACCTAAATGAGGGTACATTTCATTTGTGTGTAACAAGCTAAGTTCGATCTAACGGTTTAAAGATATTAGCTTGGGAGAATCAGGTTTTTCATCTAACGGTGAATATTGAATGCTTTGTTACCAAGGTAACTTAGATTGCAAAACCTGATTTGAAAACTATATAAAGGAGAACTCTAGCAACTGGGAAACCTAATCCCCACATCTCTTGTGTGTTAATAGTTGCATAACTAGAGTTGATTCTCCTTTAACCTTAGGTTTCTTCTCGAGACCCTGTAGGTTAACGATTTAAAGACTTCATTGGGATTGTGAAGCCAGACCCAATTATTATCTTTGTAGTTGCGTCATCTGATCTTCTTTGTTTCTATCGTGTTGAGTACAATTAGAATAATTCGCTCGAGATTTTATATCTACGATAGGAAAGATAAAAAGTAATCACAAACACTTCGTCTCATCGTTTGTGATTCCACAATTTCTTCTTTCGCTAGTCGGTTAATATTATTGTGAAGTGATTGATATTCTAGGTTGTTCTTCGGGAATATAATTCTGGGTTATCGATTGGTTCCTGTTCACCTTGATTTATCAAAAGAAGGAACAAAAACTCTTGGGTATTTCGTGGGAGACAGATTTATTCAATCCTATAGACTTTTCTGTATGAGACAGATTTGTCTATCAAGTCTTTGACTTTGGGTCGTAGCAACTCTTGGTTGTGGGTGAGATCAACTAAGGGAATCAGTGCGTAGTATCCTGCTAGGATCAGAGATGTAAGGAGCGCAATTGTACCTTGAATCAGTGTGAGATTGATTAGGGTTCAAATACAGTCCAGTCCAAAGTTAATTGGTAGTAGGCTAGTGTCTGTAGCGGCTTAATACAGTGTGGTGTTCAATCTGGACTAGGTCCGGGTTTTTATGCATTTGCGGTTTCCTCGTTAACAAAATTCGTGTACTGTGTTATTTCTTTTCCGCATTATATTTTGTTATATAATTGAAATATCACAAAGTTGTGCGTTAAGATCAATCAATTAGAATATCCAACCTTTGGTTGTTGATTTACATTGATTGACACTTGAACATTGGTCTTTGGTACCGTTCAAGTTACTCCTCTTATATTCAATCGAGGCTCATAGATTTCTATTTGCGATTGCGGATTGAATTAAGAGTTAGAGATATTAAAAATCTTTGACACACTTTATTCTAGATCGAGTCGATTTGTCTAGTTGATTCTCTAGAAAGTGTATTGGAGTAAGTCCTCTCAGATTGCCAAACGAATTGTTGGGTGTGGTTGTTTGACTCCCGTATTTTCAAGTATTATCAATCACCTCACAATAATATTAATCGTATGGTAGTGAAACAAGATATTGTGGAATTACAAATGATGAGACGAAGATGTTTGTGACTACTTTTAATTTTACCTATCAGAGATAAAATCTCGAGCAAATCTTAGAGAAGATAATACTCAATACGATAGTAAAAATAAGATCAGAACACGCAACTACAGATAAAGTAGTTGGGTTTGGCTTCACAATCCCAATGAAGTTTTTAAGTCGTTAACCTACAGGGTTTCGTGAAAAACCTAAGGTTAAAGGAGAATCAACTCTAGCTTATACAACTAGTATTACACAGGAGGTGTGGGGATTAGGTTTCCCAGTTGCTAGAGTTCTCCTTTATATAGTTTTCAAATCAGGGTTTGCAATCTAAGTTACCTTGGTAAAAAAGCATTCAGTATTCACCATTAGATGAAAACCTGATTATATTCAAGCTAATATCTTTCAACCGTTAGATCGAACTTAGATTGTTATACATAAATGAAATGTACCTTCATTTAAGTTTAAGTAACCGTACCTAAACGTGTACACCATGTTGGCTCAACAGTAGTTGACCGAGGTTAGCTATATGAACACTCTCATATCAACTTTATTCATCTTAACCATAACTAGTTCAAATGACTCAAATGAAACTAGTTAAAGAGTTGTTCAATTGTTATATTCTCATAGAAGTATACAAGAAAACAATTGAAGCTAAATCGGTTTGATTCACTCAAATCAATTCATGAACATTATAGCCACGGTTTGCAAAGAATGCATTCCTTAGTATATAAATGTATTAGTTCATGAACAAATCGATTTTAGAACTTTAACCACTCAAGTATGCAAACGGGTACGCACACTTAAGTAGCCGGTCTGAGTTTGGGTTCGCTAGTATGCGAACGAGTACCCATACCTTAGTACACTTCCAAAACCCAGCAGAAATTCCCGGACCTATACCTTACGCAAGTATGCGTATAGGTATGTGTACTTGGTACACGGAGTTTCACAACTACACGTACACATACGGGTATGCATACTTTAGTTGTGGTCATGGATCATATACATGCAAGAATGCACACTATGTTCATAATCCAATGATGGTTAAGTATTCTAAACACTATTTCAATCATTGAAACTTTCTTAGAGGATGACAATAGCCGTTTTCACACACTATTAGCATCAAAGCAATTTCCAAGTTATTGAAATAATCATAACGAAACATTCCAAGTCTACACCAAATGATTGTATCACAAACCATGTAAGATGTTACTCAGTAATTTTCACATGATCATCTTTTGACTTTTGTCAAGAATATAAGATGAACTTAGTTGAAGTGAAAGCTTACCAACACATATTTCGAGAAATATGTAAGCGAGGTAATCTCAGATCGAAATCTCAAATGTGTATCATCGACAACTATATAGTAATACGACTTTTGTCTCAATATAAGAGATAGAGTAGAAATAGACTTTTCAAGTGACATATGAGTTTTAGTCTCCACATACCATTTGTTGATGAAGTTCCACAAGCTCTACTTAGTAGTTCTTCGTATTTAATTGATGAACACCGTGAAGTCTAATGCTCAACTACACAATCTATCCTAGTCTGAGACATCACTACAAGTAGACTAGAAATAAAGACTTACAGTTTTGATCACTAACATTGACTAACAAGCTTGAGATAGCAACGCTTGCGAGTTCGACCGAGCAGTGCTCTAACAATATCAAGCGTAAGCGGACACAATGAGACTAAAGATATCATTCATGGAGAGGGTTTCAGTACACTAATTTACATTAGCAACCATATCGATAAACATCTGTCTCCTTATGGAAAAATTTGAAGCTCGCCGCAATTTTTTTTGGTCCTTACCAGGTGTTGGAGAGGATAAATGGAATAAAATACAAACTACAATTACGTTATTCTTGTAAAATCTATCATGTCTTTTATGTGTCTCAATTGAAGAGGAATGTAGAACAAGACCTTTTACCGTAGACTATATTTCCTTCGACTGACAAGGAAGGATTCTTCGAAGTTAGTTATATACAATTAGTGGGCTCTCGTGTTATTGTAAAAGAGCATCAACAACTTCCTCATTTCCGGGTCCAATGGTCTCATGTTGTTGAAGGGCCTTATCTTGGGAAGACACATCGTTCATCAAATCGGCATTTCCAAAATTCATCCTTGAGGACAAGGATTCAACGTAGGGGATGGTATTACCATATCTCTGTTGTCATACCCCAATTGTTTTGTCCCTGTCGGTGCTATTAGAGGGTGATTTGGTATTATTAAGTGATTTTTATTGGTGTGAGGGGCACATGCCTTTGAATTGTGCCCTATTAAATAGAGTCTATATTTTTTCTTCTCTATTATTGAATCTATTATTTTATTTCTCCTTGTGAGAATTGTTCTTCATCCTGCGGTGTAGATGTTGTAGTTTGATTTCTAACTACGTATTTGTATTGTTGATCACAACACTTAGTACTCGTCGAGTTCTTAGATAAGAATCGAGAGCTATTGTTGGGGTCATTTATCGTGCTTATGTTACAAGAACTATCTTTTTATCTATGAGTTACAACTTGACTTTGATGTTATCTTGCTTAAATTGTATCTCTATACCCGGGGAAGGCTTAATCATATCACATGGGAATATATTTTCAGCCTAATGCTAGCCGGTGTTCTCAATATTTCTGATAAATTTAAGTTTGTTGAGGAGCAAGTGAACTATATGAAGAACACAATAAGTGGAGTTTTGGAATTATGATTTCTCCGGATTATCATTTTTCAAATTATTATTTAATCTCTATCACCCAAGGATAATAATGCTCGGCATAAAAAACACCAAGTCGAATCACCATCAAATTCAAATACATAATCCTATTTTATGAACCTCTTGAAGATTTTTCAAGTTCCTTTATCACAAATTAGCAATAATAGTCTATTAGCCTCACGGCTTGCATATGGGTCAGTGGATAATCTTCCATTTTGTAGTTACAAAATCTTTAGAGCAACTGCAGTGGGCGACTAAACCCATCTATGAACCAGGCGTAGCGGGACGGACCATCGACCAAATCCCAGACTAAATGAACAGTGGGCGATTATATTTGATCGGGGACCAAAGACTAAACCCAAATATAGTCGAGCGTTGATATAATGTTCGCCCCAAAACCAGGCGAACTTAAAGTTTACGCCCTACACCAGGCGAACTTAAAGTTTACGCCCCCTTTTTTTTTTTTTTTTAATCTTTATGAGGCGTTGATATAATGTCCGCCTGGTGTGGGGCGGACATCCATTTTTTTTTTTTTTTTTAAGTCGGGCGGGGATAAAGTTTACGCCCCACACCAGGCGAACTTATAACTTACGCCCCACCAAATTTAGTCTTCTACCGCTGTGTCACGGCACGGACTAAACCCAAATTTTGGTCTTTTTTTCCCTCTTTGGTCTTTGATTATACTCGCACCACTGCAGTTGCTCTTAGAACCTTATTTGTTTTTGCTAGTTATAGTGCGTCTTTAAGTGTTTTTTCGTTAACTATAATGGAGTCCTAGTCTTAGAGTAAGCATTAGTCTGCATTAATGTGTTAGTTTGTTTAAGTTAGAGTCTGTAAACCCACTTTGACATGTAACTTCACTTTTAGCTTTTCCTTTTGTAATTTTGTTTGTTATCCCGTTCTCGACTCAAAAGATTGAAACAGAAAAACAAGAAGATAAACTGGTAATGTTCTCAGCAACTGAATTCATATTCATGGCTAGCACATCAGATCAATTGCATTGAAAACCACCACCAATAACAATGTTCCTCTGGACACTACCATGTCCATCAAATGTACAACTTTTTTTGTGGAAACCATTCGTCGAAGGCCTATGGATCCTCGACAATCTTCACCGACTCCACCTTACCATCTCCAACAACTATCCCCGTGCAATTCTGATCTGCAGATTGCTACTCACAATCTGCTCCTCTATCCATCTAAAGATTCCTGACATATTGATCCAATTGTAATTGATAAATATCTGAACATCTCGTACTCCTATGTAATAACTCCTTAGTACGTTAATAAATATCATGCTTCGAAAAAAGAAAAAAATTAGTCCTCGGGTAATTAATATTTGCTGGAGAAAAACTTGAAAGGTGGCTTCCCTTGTCGAAAAAAATTCTAGAATTAAACGGTTGCCTATAGCTTTTGAACACCGATAAATTAAAAGATTAAACTTTCTCTATAAATATTTGTGGTGAGAAAAATGATGTGAGTTTGAAGTGTATACACTTTTTTTTTTTCTTTTTGAACATTGTATACACTTTCTTCTTGTCCAGAAGAATTATAAAATAGAATCAAAATATTGATCGAGACAATTTTCAATTGTACAATTTACGTCATCAGTCGGATAAAACCAGACCCACTATATCTATATATACCCTTCGGAAGTAAAAAAAAACACTAAAGAAGATATTTTCATCCTTTCATCCGAAGATTTTTAACAAAAATTTACCCGTACTTTATAATAAACCAACAAAACGTCAAACTTAATCCAAAAGCTCAAGTTTGCAGTCCCCTCCAAAGTGCATGACAAACATTGCCGTTCAAGAAAAGATTATAGATAATTATAGATTTGGAAGAATTGTTGTTCAATCCAACCTAACTCAATTATTTCCACCCAAAATTAATTGTCATGGTCCTACAATGTATCCTTGGTTGTTTGTCTTTTGAGTTCATAATGGGGATTTCTTACATAATGTCGATGCCTGATTGCATGTATCAACAATGCTATGTTTTTTTTGGAAGAACGGGCAATAGGATATGAAAACTATGACGCACAAACCTACTTATTATTTTGAAACGGAAAAAATAGTTGGGATATCATCATAATAGGATAAAATAGGAAACCACAATTGGGGGATATCAAAATTAATTAGGGATATGAATTATTTCCCCCAACCAAAGGTGTCTGCTAAGGGGTATTTTTTGGGGTGAAAATACTAAAACACCATTCCCTCAAAATAAAAATTAAAAAACTTAAAATCAAAAAACAAAAACATATCCCTCATTTCCATCTTCACTTCTTATTACTGAACCCAGAATTGGGGGATTTGAAACCTAAATATTCCCCACTCCCTTTCAAATTCTCTTCTCCTTTTCCGCCATGGTATTCATCACTTTGAAAACGATTTTTTTTTTTAACATTCGGAAGTGATGAAGACCATGCCGGAAGTGATGAAGACCATGTCGGAAGTGATGAATACCATGTCGGAAATGATGAAGATCATGCCAGAAGTGATGAAGACCATGCCGGAAGTGATGAATACCATGACGGAAATGATGAAGACCATGCCAGTAGTGATGAATACCATGCCGGAAATAAATTTTTTTAGATCGACGGAAGTGATGAAGACCATGCCGAAAATTGGTGCCGGCATGCTTGGTAACTAACGTTCAACGCCGTAACTTAATGCCGGCATACTCGATAGAAATCTATTAATGCCGGTATTCAAGTGAAAAAAAAAACAAGTTTCTGGATACTTTACATCATGTGTCGGCATAGAAATTTAAGCATCATACTATGCCGGCATAGGTACCGGCATGCTCGAGAATTAATTGACTGTGCCGGTAGTGGACTGATTAAAACAAAAAAAAGGTTTTGAAGATCAAAACCAGAAAATTTTTTAAAGTATCAAATTTCCAAACATTTATGAATTGCTTCTTGTGTGTTTTTAAATTTCCAACAAATGCCGTCATGGTTTTTTGGTTGAATACCATGCTGGCACAGAGCTTTTTCAGCTGCAAAAATGGTGGATTCAAAGAAAAAAAAAAAATCAAATTTTCAACCTCTTAGCAACATTTCTCTCTTCACAATCATCTTCCATTTTCACAAGAAAATTTCCACTCAAAAATACTTTTCTCTCCTTCTACTCTTACCTCACTTACACAAATTCAAATAAAAATACACACTAATCTATCCCCCAAATACTTAAGATTTTCCTAATTATTATTAACCACTAAACCTGATTAGTGAGGGCTAGATTAGGAATTTAAAAAATAATTACATAAGGGGTGACCCAAATTTGATATATGGATCCAGTTTTTGTCATGTAGCTATATCCCCCAATTGTGGGTTCTAGAATAGGTATTTTAAATAGTAAATTAGAGTACCCATGTCCATGTATTTTAATTAATTCCTAATTTATCTCTCACTAATCATATTTAGTGATTAACTATAATTAGCTAAGTTAATAGATTAGTTTGATAATGATTAGTATAAATCATTATCACTTCACTTGGATGAGAGTAGAAGAAACTTTTTAGAGGTAATAACAATTTGGAGTAAAGGCGCGGTCAAAGACACTTATAAAGACACAAATAGCCTGCTCTGATACCATGTTAGAATACGGGCATCCAACTCAAAACCAATTGGCAATGAGTGGAGAGATCCTAAGGGATTCTAAACAGCAGGATCTTAGATGCCCAGCAATGTGGGACTAATAATCTCAACACGCCCCCTCACGTGTAGCCTCATTGGGTCTAACACGTAGACAATTAAATCGGGTGACGCGGAGTAAAGGCGCGGTCAAAGACTCGTCGCAAATTGTCTACTCTGATACCATGTTAGAATATGGGCATCCAACTCAAAACCAATTGACAATGAGTGGAGAGGCCCTAAGAGATTATAAACCGCAGGATCTTAGATGCCCAGACAATGTAGGACTAATAATCTCAACATGCCGACAAATGTTACAAAATGTACAGAGAATGGGTACTCCCAACTTAAAGTGCCGGCATTATAAGTTATTTATCGAGCACGTCGGCACCATTTTTCGGCATAATCTTCATCACTTCCGGCATGGTATTCATCACTTCTGGCTCTTCATCACTAATATAATACCGACAATGTAAAAAAGAAAAATCATTTTCAAAGTGAGCCTACAGCGAAGGAGAAGAAAATTCGAAATGGAATGGAGAATATTTAGGCTTGATTTAGATTTTATTTGTTTTAAAGGGTATTTTAGTATTTCCGCCCCTAAAAAACACCCCTTAACAATAACTATTGGATGGAGATATTAATTTATATCCCCCAATTAGCTTTTGTATCCCCAATTGCGCGTTCTTTTGGAAGGATAAACTAGTTGTTGTTGGACTAAATTACAGTGGGAAGATCTTCACCCTGGAGAAAGTTGATGTGCAAGGGATGAGCTTAGAGCTTCTCCAATGGCATGTGTGTGGAGATAAATGTCAAAATCCACCTAGGATACACATCCATTTTCTCTAAAATCATTATCCAACCCTGATGTCTTAAACCAATATATAGATGACTTTGAGTAGACAATGTCAAGGGGAATATTTAAAACGCCAGCTTTTACTTAATTAAATTGATTGTAATATATTAACTAACCATTTTTAGCTCTAATAAATCTTAATTATGGAAAATAAAATTTATATTAATTAAAAGAAGAGGTTACATGCAATACTGTTAGAGATGAATTTTTTTCTCTCCCTAATTTTAAGGAAAAATATAGGATATTGGGATGTATTATTTGTGTTGCCACATAAGAAACATACACAATAACCATTGGAGAAGCTCTTAACAATTGAAAATATCAGATTACTTATTTGTGGAATCTAATATGATCAATATCTCTTGGTCATGTATAAAGTGGACATCTATTTTTTTTTATTTTGATGATTATATTGACGTTCATATATACAGTATATTATGATCGTCCATAGGAGATTTGAGCACAACTCCATTTTGTTTTTTTTTTTTATTTTTTTTTAACTAGGTATAGGGCCGTCCTGCCCCTAGCAGCGTAGCCATCGGCTTACTCGATTGTGACGCTACATTGTGATGGTTTATTTGTGCCGCTACATTGTCTCCCGCAAGTTTGAGTGATATCTGGTCAACAGTTTGAGTTTCCATAATTTTTTTTTATTTTATTATTTTTTTAAATTCATTGTTAATAAAAATGCCATATTAAAGTGGACCGTGGACGCAGAGTTCCATTCCAATAGTGACGACCAGTGGTGCTGTTTAGGAGTTTACAAATCAGAACATAGTCATCAGTAAGCATGAAAAAAAAAACAAAAAAAAAAAAAACAGTCATTAGTCGGTCACTAAGAAAGGAAAATTAAGGTCATAATATTATATACACTAGTAAGGATACATGTGCGATGCACATGCTTGAATTTTTATTTATCCAACAATATTAAATTTGAAAGTCATGAAATTTTTTCCTAAAACAAAAATTTACTATTCTTATTTGTACTCGTTACGTAGATAATTGAACACAAAATTGGTCAAAAAGACCAAAATTAACAATTCCTGGGTGAAAAAGACACTTAGCTTTTGATACTGTTTAAATAGCCAAAAATTAAAAAGATACTGTTTAAATGGACAAAAATTTAAAAATAGGCAGGATGTAACCGGTTTCATCTGTCCATTTTCAAATTTTTTTTTCTTATTTTTATTTTACAAGGATGCATCAGTTTCATCCTTGCTATTTTTTAAGTATAAGCCGGGATGAATCCAGTTTCATCCTTCTTTTTTTTTTTGCTATTTCACCAGTACTTTTTTTTACTTGTCCATTTGAACCGTGTTTTAAATTTTTTTGGACAAATGACCCATTTTCTCATAATTGAAAGAGCTTTTCAAATATATTAATTTTTAAAAAATCCGGTATATAGTTTGAAATATATTGAGTTTTTAAAAATTTTGATATATTTTTAAAACAATAGCATTTATGTAAATATGTAAAAAATAGGGACAACTAAGTAATTTAAAGGGAACATTATCTAAATACCCCTACTATGAGGCCCCTTGAAATATACCCTTATCAACTTTACAAATACCCCTAAGCCTAATACATTACTAAAATACCCTCTTTTATATAGTGAATATACAAAACCACCACCATCACTATTCAAAAAAAATAAAAAAATAAAAAAAATATTTCTAATGCCCACACCACCGTCCATGACCACCACCACTATCCACCGCCTACCACCACTTGACGACCACCACCACCACCACCAACCACCACCACGACCACCACCACAACCACCACCACCGATCACCACCACCGATCACCACCACCGACCACCACCACCGACCACCACCGCCAACCACCACCACCAACCACCGCCGCCAACAACCGCCGCCGCTAACGAACACCACCACTGTCCACTACCACCGCCGCCGCCAACAACCGACACCCACCGCCGCCGCCAACCATCACCGCCGGGTCAACCACCTCATCGCCATAGCCAACCACCACCACCATGTGGAGTCAACTTGTCGAAGTTGTGTCCATATCGGAGGCAACTAGCTCAAGTTGTCTTCAACAATAAAGGCAACTAGCACATAGTTGTCTTCAAAAAGTGAAAGAATTAAGTTGTCTCCATACATGGACCCAAAAACATAACCAAGTTGCCTCCGAACCGGAATCAACTAGCTCAAGTTGCCTCCAACTGGAATCAACTAGCTCAAGTTGCCTCCAAAAGTGAAAGCAACTTGGTCAAGTTGTATCCACATATGGAAGCAACTAACTCAAGTTGCCTCAAATCTGGAATCAAATTGTCCCCAAAATCTAGCTCAACAAACCTGCAATATCATCTTCTCATCCTCTTAACATCAACATCACCAATGCAAGGCCATCAACCACATCTCCTAACTGCAGGTTGCATTGTAACCTCAACAAACCCATCAGTAGCACGCATTCCATCATTGCATATAGTCATCTTTGAAATTGTATATCATCCCATACGATCAATGCTCTTTTACTCTATGTTTAGCGATTTTAGAACTTAACTTATACTACTCTACTAGGATCGTCGTCGGGAAAGAGGTGACACTTCTTTGTCCGTTCCAAGTGTGCATATGCATAGCCTTTGGTGCCATCGTCAACGGCAGCATCGGCCAACATCCAATTGCGGTCCTGCTCGCCCATCGACTGCCTTCGGAATGAACATAAATTTTTACAACACATGAAGCATCTCATTCAAAAATGAGCTGTTACCATTGGTAGCTTGTCCTGTGATAACATTTAAAGAAAAAAAATACTGGAACCAAACTTTGTACACAAATCTAATACAACATCGACACTAAAAGCAATATCAGCATACCATTGAAACCGGTAAATGCTCAACCGCATCTTTCTCCGCACTAGGGGTGTCTGAAATGCCGGAAGCTTCGTGGCCTGCCATGTACCGCCGGGTCCGAAGGAGCCCATGGGCGCCCGATTGACTGTCATGGGCTAGCCGGCTTTGCCCGATAATTATAAGTGGGCGGACTCGGGTTTTGTTCAAATATTGGAGTCCATTTTGTTAGCTGCCGTAGCTTTGTTTAGTTACCGGCTACTGCTGATCGCCCAATAGCCTCAAATAAAGTTTTCTACTAGTGTGATGGATTTCTCAAGAACTTAAATTTCATATGTGGACAATTTATTGGGGTTAGAGAAAATTCTGAATTACATTTCACAGTAACGAATATGAATTGCTTGAACTATCATTTGAACGAGTTACGAGATATATCATCATTCTGAATTACAGAATTATCTCTTGGGCCCGAGGCTGCCGCCCGGCTGGCGGCTTTGTATTGTTTCACGGGTATGGACGGGCCATGGGCATTAAATTTTGTTATTGCCCGGCCCGGCCTGGCTCGTTAAACTTAATGGGTAGTAAGGACTACAAGCCCGTCCAGGCCGGCCTGTGCTATAATCGGGCTTGGGGCGGCTGCCGGCCCGATGTACACCCCTACTCGCACCTTGCACTAGTGCGACTGAAGATTCCCTCGGGTGGAAGGGGAGAACATGCAAAATATGTTAGGTGATGCCAATCTCTAAGATATTCTATTAGCCTAAAAGGTATCAACAAAGTGCTCTCTTTTTCTTCCACTACTAGCAACAAAGCATGCAACGAAAGTTCTCCAGCAAAGAATATCGAACCAGGCTCATTCTCACTAAAGCGAAGTTACTCCCTACTTGGAGAGCTTCTTCCTAGACCTCTTTCTTGAGCCAACACTTTTGCATCTCTCCAACAACTAATTGAAAGTACATTTGTTTACCAGCCATAAATTACTCATATATTCACCAAAGATACAATCAAGTAACTTTGAGGCTCATAGATACAGTTCATACATATCGATTAGTCATTATAACGTATCAACCAGCAATATGAGAGACAAATAGTTAAACTAGTGTGACCAAAATTTGCAGTAAACCAACAAAAACAACAACTAATGCAATCAAAGGGATTAAGAGTTCCAACTCTTAAAATTACTACTGTTGTGTGTAGAATTAGACGTATAATAAAGAAGAAGAGGATATATCACCTTATTTGATTATAAGAACCGAGAATCGAGAAAAATGGATCAATCTGATTACTAAAGGAGCCTCTGCATTGACAACAACCGATTACTTGGCAACTTCTACCAACAAATTCATCATGTAAATCAAACATGAAATGATAAAGAGAAGCAGTAATAATTCATACTCAGCGAGGTCTCCTAGTCCTGGTTGTTTTGAGATAGTAAGGTTTCTTGGTTGATTCTCCGAGCTTTGATTCTTTGAGTTAATGTTTGAAACCTCATCTCCGGTAAAATCCGTTTTCATCGAAGGTTTTAAACACAAATTACGAATAATTTTTTTAAAATCGAAACGAAACTTGAAAGGTTAAAATCAAACCTCGAAGGCTTGAACCAAGAATTTGGTTGCAACTAAAACCTCAAGTGCTTTCACTTCTCGGAATGCAATTTCCTTCTTTGTTACTAGATTTTACATCTTTAGCTTCTGCCAGCGTTTCTAACCATTATCGATTCCAAGCTTTTTGATTGTCCTTTGGAACCCTCTTGGTTCCGAATCCCATCCTTCTGAAATTGAAATTCAAGAGTATGAAAGAAGAACTAAGAAAAGAGGCAATTAACTAGTATAATGGAAATTGTTTACTCTTTCACCTCCTTCGTCATCCACAGTTTGTTCCAACTTCTTGAGAGAATCGCGAATTTCATATCGGATCTTAGTTTGACATTACCATAGAT
Source organism: Papaver armeniacum (assembly GCA_023531295.1). Lineage (NCBI taxonomy): Eukaryota > Viridiplantae > Streptophyta > Magnoliopsida > Ranunculales > Papaveraceae > Papaver > Papaver armeniacum. Next base: position 16,525 of record JAJJWW010012163.1, read on the forward strand.
CGAAACCTAAAAAACAAATCTCTCGATCGCTTGAATCTTTAGATGATGTTAAAATCAGTGATAATAGGAGGAAAAGAAGAGGAGAAGAAGAAAAACAAGATGAACTGCCGATGACGATGTTGCAGTAGAGGTGGCGCTCGAATGGCGGCGAAATAGAGGTGGTCTTTGCAATGGTGGTGGTGGTGAGAGCGATGGAGATGGAGATACAAACGAAGAAATGAAGAAATGAGATGTAAGGTTAAATAAGGAATTATTATATTTATGATTTCAGATAAAATTTCAATTATGCCATTAGGGGTATTTGTAAAGACTCATAAGGGTTTTTGTGATAGACCCATGGATAGTAGGGGCATAAATAACATTCCCACTAATTTAAAGGGTCTCCTACCAAAAAGAGCTATATTAGTATAAGATAAGATTGAGCCTCATCTGTTATGACGACAAACATATCCCAATCCATCCATCACAATAATAGCATCATACTTCTAAGTCAAGTTAGGTATAACTTTTACGTCAAACTATGTAACCTTTTTATCATTAATATAAGTTCTATATAAATAAATATTACGATTAATTGGTAAGTACAGCCATAATAAAAGATTAATGGAGGAAGAAATGAATAGATCTTTGATCATCAAAGAATCGCCGTTCCCATTAGGTGTCCTACAAGTTTTAAGTCAAGTTTCAGGAATTTTATTCAGAAATGGAAAATGTATGGTCTTAAACAAGATCCTTGTACTTCTACCGTTCTGTATATTAATATTATCGATGGATTTAGTACTAACACCAGCGATAGTAGATATGATTTCGAGGATAGAAGAAATACACTATCTGGATGAGCCAAATAGAGAACAAATCGAAGGGATTGTTAATGATTTTCAAGTCTTTTTGGGTATAGAATTGCTCTTCCTAATTGCATTTTTCTTTGTTCCACTTTTTTCATTGCTAGCTACATTTTATATGAGTTACTTTGGTAAGCAAATGAACTCTAAGGAGTTATTCTCAAAGATCGATATATCGTGGAAGAGACGCGTCATTAAATGGTTCTACATTTCTTTCAGCTTTTCGGTTCTGGTTGCTTTGATCTTAATCTTAATTAGTGTTTTCTCGATTATCTTGGTAACTGATATTGTTTCGACAATTTTGATCCTTGTGATTACAATTTTATGTACATTATGTTATGTGTACATCATCTCGGTTTGGATACTAAGTTTAGTGATATCCGTAATAGAGGAAAACTTGGAAGGCCTTGGAACCATAGCAAGAATGGAGGATCATATTAGAGGAACAAGACTTCAAGGATTATGTTTATCATTAATTTGTTCGATCCTTAGCCTTATGATTTTTATGGGATATGGTTTTTCGAGGAATCATATTAACCAAGTATCCGGAACTGATGGACTTCGGACCGAGATTGGGATAGTAGGATACGTTTGTTTTGTGAAAATTTTCATGTTTCTGGTCTACACTGTGTTTTATTATGAATGTAAGATCAGGAATGGACAACAACAAGCAGAGGTGGAAGAAAACTTACTTTCTACTATTCAGGTTTAAGTATTTTTGGCCGAACATAGGGAGGCCTTTTATACGATGACTCGATGTATTTCTGTCAGTCACAAAGTTTGTCCCAAGAAAAAAAAAAATTAGTTTACAATCTCATGAAATCGACATCTAAATCGACATAATCAACCAGATTGATCACGAAATTACTGCATATACGACCAAACAAACATATTTCCAATTCAAAGTTATTAAAATAAGTAACTAGATTGAGCAAATGATTCGGTTTCTACAGTAGCAGAGAAACGGGTAATGAAGATGATCTATTTGAATACGGACTCCACTGAGTCCGACCAATGGCCCATATTCGACCCACATTAATAAAAAACAGATGAACGGGGCCACATTCGGACTAATCTTATGAATTATTCCCGTTCACCCAAAATTCCCATAAATTCTTCCATTGAATCATTCCGATTTTTTGAAGAAAAAAAGCAGTCAAAAAGATGCAGAGCATTCGATGAAAAGCAGCCAAATTCTTATTATCAGAACCAAAGAAGTTGCAAATCACTCGGAGCAGAATCATCAATTCTCTAATTACCTTCTCTTTCGTCAAGTATCGGTCATTGACTTGCAGAGACTCCATCAAGTGGTGCGCCTGGAATGAATCTTCAAGCACATGCATCCCCGTCAAGACACTATCCATGATATTGACAAACACACTGCAAACTTCACACTAATCAATTCTACCTTTTTATGAGAGAGGAGCTAATATATAAGAACAGGCATCAATAAATACTTTCCATTAACCTTCATTTCCATCTCATCACACTACACTTTCTAGACCCATTACTCTCCATGCATGCGGAACTCTAGCTCTTGTCTAAACTACACGGTAGAATTTAATTGATTTAAGGGTTTGACTTCTCTTGCAAATCAAAGAACAACCGATAAAATGAGAAGATACGTACAAGAACAACATGAAATGCCAATCAATTTTTTCAAATTTCTAGGGATTTTGAGAGATGAAGCTCAAAAGAAAAATAAAAATACAAAGAAGAAGTAAAAGAAAGCATAGTCCCCATTATGAAAATTTGACAAGTTAGAAGAAAAATAGGAGATGTTAGGATTTATGGATAGTTTTAAAAGTTTAAATTTTGGAGCTGGGAACTTGGGTTGTCAATGACGTCTGTATTTCAATGGAATGAGGACGAAGTGAAGGAATGGTGACCACGTGTAGATCATTTTATATCCGGTGACCACGTGCATAAAGAGGAGATAGGTCCTTTGTTAAAGCATTTGATGTGTATGGCTATTTTTGTAATGCCATAAGCTAGGCAGCTTAGCTAACTAGGCTGGTAAGTGTTGGAGATAAGAAGAAGAGAAAGAGGCCGGGAGAAAGTATCGTCTCTGGTTTATTTTGTTTTAATACTTTCATACGAAAAACTATCCGAAGTACCGCATTAGTCCAATGTCATACTCTTATTTACACTTGTTTCATGCACATATTTCTTACAAATACGTGGAAGTATAAAAGACTTCGAAATCCAAAGCACAAAAGAACATGACACGCGCATGGTCAAAATGTTAAATACTGCATCATGTCCGGCCTTACACTGCTGCAGCAGTAATCTAGTTATTTATTTTTTTAATTCCTATTTAGCGTGCATGTTTAAGGTAGGATGAAGACTACGGGTTATACAGACAAGAATGATAAATCACAATCAGAAAGAAATAGAGAAAATGGGTCATTTGTCCAAAAAAAATTAAAACACGGCTCAAATGGATAAGTAAAAAAAAAATACGAGTGAAATAGCCAAAAAAAAATAGCAAGGATGAAACTGGATTCATCTTGGCTTATACTTAAAAAATAGCAAGGATGAAACTGGATGCATCCTGTGTAAAATAAAAATAAGAAAAAAATATTTGAAAATGGACGAGGATGAAACCGGATTTACATCCTCATTTATTTTTTAAATTTTTGTCCATTTAAAATGATATCTTTTTAATTTTTGCATTTATTTAAATAGTATCAAAACCTAAGTGTCTTTTTCACCCAGGAATTGTTGATTTTGGTCTTTTTGACCAATTTTGTGAAAGGAATAATGTATTTAATAGTTACATTTTTTTTTGAAGCATAAAATTTATTAAATTAGACTGAAATTACACGTGGGTATGTAATACCCATAGAGTCTGCTATTACAATAGAGCGATAGATATGAAATTGTATGTTCCCATCTTGTTCTTGTGAGTCTCCCTATGGAGCAATCATCCATTTGCTCGATTTGCTAAACCGTCTGCCGCTTGATTTGCTTCTCGTAGATATGTGTAACGGTATATTGCTGGATTTGGGTGAGCTTTTGTTTAATCTCTGTAACCGGATCAGATATATACCATGGGGGGTCTGTATCTGAGGTTAGAAATCTCACTAAATTTTCCGAATCCGTTTCAAATTGGACATCTGGACATCCTCGTTCTGTTGCCGTTTTAGAGGCTATGTGCATGACCCAAGTCTCCGCTGCAAGTGCCGTGGTGATGCCCAGTAGTTATGCTATTGCTAAGATTGTCTTGGTTTCCTCATTTCGACATATAATACCTGCCCTTGCTATGCGAAACACCGTACCCCGCAAAAGTATTTAATAAACTACAATCATTTTGTTCTTATTAAATGAGGCCATATGGAGATGACATGCGAAACACCGTACCCCGCCCGCGTGGAGACGTAGTCATCAGCATTATAATATGCTGGTTTTGTCAAATTTCCGTCGACCTTAGATTTTCTCCGTTGGTTGGTTCACAAATTTATATCAAAATCATTTCAGGAAAAATAAATAAATAAATAAAAACCCAGTTGTTAACAGAATCGATAATAATTCAGAGCACAATTAAAACGATTTCTTCTGACAATTAAGGACACACGGCCAAAGCCAGAGTGATTAACCAAAAAGCAACCACCTCTCATCGCACTTGTAGATCCTTTCTCATCTTCATTTCTTTCGGCCATTCTCTCATCGCAATTGTAGTATGGTAATGTCAATACACAAAGATGACCAAACCGGTTTCTCCATTATGGAATCTGAGGTCAAAATGAAAAAAAAAAATTGTTAGGTGGGCCTCACTATTGCATTTGTACCCATTAGATACACACGAACAAACAAAAGCAATTTTTTTATTTTATTTTTTGGAAACCACAATTCAATTCATTAAAATAATGATTACATGATTGCTCATAGGGTTATCCAAAACACCAAAATACAAGATAATCAAAACCCAAATACAAAATAGATTTAGTCCTCTCTCTCTTTTCTCTCTCCAAAAGGAAATAAAACTTTATAGTTTCCTTCTTCATCTTGCTCAGATTTAGTCCTTTTTGATTAGATCTAGTATTTTTTTTATGAATAGAAATAAATTAGTTTATGATTTTAGGGTTTTATTTTTGTTGTTTTTGGTGTCTATGGACACATTTCTTCGCTATTTGGACGATCTTTTTTTCGGTTTTATGACGATTTTTTCTTCACTCTAATAGTGATTCCTTCAAATCTCTACGGTGTTTTTTGGTTTGCTATTCTCGATTCATCAAGAACATCAACGATTCTGCTAGCGTTGCTTTGGATTCATCTTCAACAAAAGGGATTTAGGGCAACCAGATTCGTTTGGATATACAAGATTTTGGGAAAAAAATTCCATGTTATATGGAGCATCTCTTATTGAAGAAGAGAATCATTTTAAATGGTTGGAGATTACAGTTCACACCATCATTCATCACTACTACATCTACAAAAATTAGATGTCTTTGTGGTTCATGGCTCTTTATGTACGCAAGTTAATATAATATAACATGATCAGTAAAGTTTTATATATATATATATATATATATATAAAGTAAAGTTTTTATTATAATATATATAAAATTATGGGACGCAATCTTTTTCTTTTTCTTTTTAATAAGCAAAACAGAACTAGGACTACAAAGAACCAGTCTTATGTTCCTTGGATAAAGATGGCAGGAGCCAAATAGGAGTACAGACCAAGCCGTATGGCCGACATTTGTTTTAGCCCATTGAACTAGGTCATGAGGAACTCCATTTGCAACACGGTTAACAAATACAAAGGAGATAAATTTAAACTTAGGAACTAGTGCTTTAACGTCTTGTAACATGCAATGAGTTCTCTAATCTCCCATGAAGGTCTTCTTATTTATTTGCTCCGAGATTGATAAGGTGTCACTGTCAACTATGATTTGATCAAGTCTCTTCTCCAACACCACCATCAAAGAATCTCTGATTGCACGAGTCTCTGCTTCTTCTGCAGAGAAACATACCAAGTAAGTAGAATGAGGGTAAACAAATTTATGGTATGAATCTCTAAGAATAAAACCCATTCCTCAATTTGTATAATTTGGGTTCTGTTGATGGTGGATTTTAGTTCAGGGTTAAAATTGTAAAACCAGCATTTAATGCGCTATTACCCTGCAAAAGGAAAAGCGGTTTAAGAAGTGACGAGTGTAGAAAACCTCTTCGCTTTATTTGAAGCAAATCAATATAATTCATGAAATTCACTCAGAATGGTGCGTGCATGACCGCGGTCGTAAGCGTCAAAAATAAATTACACTTTCTTACTACTCAAAATATAAATATAGCAAGGGCAAGAAAGGATCGATCCACGAGAGGTCTAGGTTGTCAAATTGTTTGGTTCCCTATAAATAACACCTAAGTAGTTTTGTGATTTTTATATAATAAACTAAATAAAAGCAAATAAAGCAAAGCAAACAAATCAAATCAAGGATAAGAAGATATTGGTCATGGATTTCGTTTTCATTCACAAACATGTTTTCAACACAATAATTAGAATTGATATTTTAATCTCAACTTTTATCAAAGACCCTAGAATACCTTGATCGCAAGTATATCCCGCAAATCTCCTCATGTCATCAACAAACACATTAAAAGATGCGAATATGAATTCTATCTAAAGGAACAACCTAACGTGTAAAAGCACTAATCAAGTTTAATTCCCTAGATGCATTAAGTTCTATGAAATCAGGCCAATCAAAGCAATCGAACGTGGAAAGCGCACTAATCCGATTTAACAAAGGTTATGGTTCACATATGACTACTAGGATGTATCACTACAAGCAATAATCACAATTATGCTACTTGTAATCAGGAATCTATCACTTTTGCGTATAATAAATCCTAATCTAGCAAGAGAGATGAAAACAAACTCAATCGATTCGCGACTCGACTAAATATCATTCAAATCATGTAACAATATTGATGGTGAATCGTAAACGATAATATGGAGACAAAACTAATTTATTGAATTAAACCCATATTTGGAAATCAAACTTATTCCATAACCAATAATAAAAACTCTAGCTCATATTCATGGAGTTCATAACAAGAAGAAAGAGAAGTTTCATGTTTCTAAACCCTAAAACAAAGTAGAGGAAAAAGAATAATAGAATGATGTGTTTTGAGAAAGTCTTCTCTTTTATAGCTCTACTCCTTCCAAAATTAGGTTTTGTCTTCAAAACCCATCTCCAAGTGGTCCACCAAGCCCATGTGTGAGAAAAACCCATGTAGAAATTATGTCCAAAAATACGCCGCCGGAAAACTGGGATTGTGGCCGGAACTTGGCCGGAATAATCGCCGGAAACTGTCCCAGGTGACCGGCAAAGTCAAACCGGTCACCGGTCAACGGGTCGGAACGGTCAGGGTCACTGAGTCAACTCGGAGCAAGGCAGTGAGTCAAAACGGGTAAGATCATTGAGTCAGGTCATGAGTCAGACCCAAGTCAGCTATTCATGAGAGCTAACTGGGCTGACTTGGTTCAACCTCCTAAGCCATTGCACAGGCCTAACTTTGTGATGCACCATCCTTGTGCAAATCTAGTGCATTGCCGGCCATGATGGCTCGCCTTCTTCTATTCCATATCCCGCCATGGCCTTTGTCACATGACTTCTCTTCGTTACTCGCCGATTCCAATCGCCGGTGTAGCTGCAAATCCACTTCAGTGCAATCGGCCCAAGGCTCAAGTACCGAGATCCCCTTCTCATCTCCATCTTGCACCGCATTTCACTAAGCCATAGCATTCTGACTCAAAACCCATAGATTCCATGACACCACCATCATCGGGCCATTACTCAAACTCCATACTTCAACCTTCCCTGTAAACCTAAGCATACATCTAACCATTATAGCCATACTTGCCTCGGCTCATTGCCAACACCATGAGCCATTGCTTCTTGCTTGCAATCCCAGTCTTTCAGACAAACTCAAGCCGCACTTCTATAACAAGCAATACCACCAGACCCATTTGCACATTCTTCGAAAACAGCATCATAACCTGTAACTCTATATTGAGCCATGCCCTGTAGCTTCTGCGGCATCAGATCCACCAGTCGTCACCATTGCCTCACTTACCACTCAATGCTAGCCACAATTGCTGCCATCAATACCAGCTCAGGCCAACAATGACCCATTCGAGCTCAACTCAGCATGCTCCGCATCATCTTGCAACTCCAACAGAACCAGCAGTTCCACCTGCAACAGCACCCTGGCACCTTAGCAATCATCAGCTCAATGAATCCACAAACAAAACACCATAAGCCATCTCATCTGCATCAGGCCAGCACCACCATTTCTTTGCTAACCCTTTCTGCCTCCTCCATCTGCTTTGCAACCTCATTCTCTCCCTGGCTCACTGCTTCCCTTGCCTGCAGCTCCACCTCCAGCTACACTTAAGCCATCAACACCACAGCAGTATCAACAGCCCAGAGCTCAACCTCACTTCAGAACCCATTGTCTAAGCACCATAATTCCTGCAATCTTTCCCTGAACTTCAACCATTAACCACAGCAACAACTCATTTCTTCCAAATCCAATATCCCTTTGTTAAATCCAACACAGACCCATAAATCCATTTTGTTCTACGAATTCCTCCAGCATCAGAAGCAGCCACCAGGGTCACTAATTCATCACCATCTAGCTCTTGTGAAACAACACCAGCCTAACTCAAGCTTTCTCACTGAGTCTAGTCAAGACCCATTTCTTGTAACCTGCTTACTCCAGCTTCTGCAATCAATTCATGACCTGTAATTTCAGCTCTCCCACAATCATCACTAGGTCCATCCCAGCACCGCACACACCTGCATTGCCATATCCAAGCCACAACAACCCTAATTCAATCATCCAGCTGTGCTAACTCCAATACCAGATAACCTGTAATGCCTCATCATTGCCTCAAATCTTAAGTCCCTGTAAACCAACTCGAAATCACCAGATCCATTTCATCTCGATCCCAAGCGATTTCAACAACAGGTCTTGCTGATTCCTCATCTGAACTACAAACTTAGAACCCATTCTGCCACCATCTCTGTCACCCTAAGTTCAACCTAAAACCCTTCTTCGAATTCCACTTTCATAGTTCAAGCATCACCGTGTAGTCGAATCTCTAGTTTAACTGTTCTCTCGATCTCTTGTTTCCAACAATGACTTGATATCTTCCACAAACCCTAAATCACCTTCGGTTTTGTGTCTCAATTTCATTTCCTCCCGAACTCATCCGAATCTCCACGAATTCCTCCATAGAACCCTAATTCGGCTCAATTTCCTGTTCGTTCTTCCCTCGCTGATTTCCCGATCAATTGAACAGTAGCGGCATCTTCAGTACCACCTCACGTAGAACCCATCTCCTTCTTCGATCCATGAAATCACGGACTCGACCGTGTTGTTCTCAAACTTAAGAATTTTGGGGAAGAATATCTTCTCGCGACCTAGATGCGGGTCTTGAACGTGGGATGGATATTTACACTCACTGTTAATCACACTCTCTAGTAAATGATAAGGGACACCCAGATGGCAGCCCCCTTAACCTTGGTTGGTCTATATTTAGCACTCCTTCAAATAGAGTCGCCCCTCAACCTCGGCTCGACTCCGGATAATGTTCTCCCACGAAATGACAGCCATTTGCCCTTTTCGCTCTAAATGAGTAGTTTCTCCTTCTTTTCCTCGCGACTCCAAGCACCTAATAACTCAAATTCACACATAAGATACATAATTTACAAGAAAACTCGCAAAGAAAGCATAAATACTAGATATTAAATACGGTGTATTCTACACCTATCAGTGCAACAGCAATCCCAAATATTATGTGAGTTCTATCAGCATTATTCACTAATGCATGACCACGCCTAGAGTTTTCCTATGCTATGTTCCCGTGAACTCTCAATATTGGCATGACATGACGATTAAATGTTCGCTCGTAACGGAGTAGCATGAATCTCCGAAGTGTCGAGTATTGAGACACGCATAAAAACACTCACATAGGCTACACCACCCCTCGACAAAGAGATCGGCACGTTCGCACACCTTTTAATTAAAAGTTAGCGCGATCGAACGTGTTTAAATTCCTTAAGGAAAATCTGGACTGTTCACATCAGTCTCAAAAAATAATCACGGCCACACAATTTGGCCGCAAAAATTAACAAGCTTAGCCGAACCCAATCAGGAATGGGAAACCATCATGATGGCCATCGGCGGGCCCACTAATGTTCTGACTAATCGGACTTTGCCCATTCACCTCCCAGCGCCGTCAAACGCCAACCCTAAGTAGGGTGGTCGCGCTGGTTGAAAGAAGCTCGATTAAGCTAGACTGTCCAAAACAGTCTTAAACACATCGCAACCGTCCAACTTTACCAGCCTTGTTGGACGACTTAGATTGCTCCACGAATGATTAGGGAAGTGCTAGCACGCACACGGGCGGCCCCACTTTTCCCTTGCTTGAATGAATTGCCCATGGTGGGGCCATTGAGCAGTGAAACGCTCTCCCAAACCATGGCAGGCATGATGCTTCCAAACCCTAAATTGGGTCGCGGAAATTCACTAGTGTCTTAAATCGATCACGACCACCCAACTTAGCCAGCCTATTTGGAAGGCTTAGATTGTATTCTAGACCATCAGAAAGGTGCACATAAGTTCAGTGTAAGCCCAACATTGTCCCCACGTGATCGATCTCCCCAAAGGAGGCCAACGGCATGCCAAACCACTTGGTCAAAGTTGGGCGGACATGGCTGTTTCAAAACCCTAATTAGGGTTTGTGGCAATATACGTCTGACGTAAATTGATCGTGACCATCCATCTTCACTAGCCTAAACGGACGGTGTAGATATAGACTCAAGAGGTCCCAAGGATGTCAACGTGATCACCGTGGGCCCACCTTTACGTGTGACCGGCCGGCCTATGCAGACTAGGGCCCGGTGCCTCGAAACGCACGCCCCAAAGGTGGCATGCCACATGACTTTTAAACCCTTTGTGGCAATATATTTCTGTCGCAAATCGATCACGACCACTCATCTTTGCCGGTCAAATTGAGTGGCCTAAATCGAACCTTTGTGGGACCGAGAGGTGTAGACATGCACGCCAGCGGGTCGTCTCCACGCATGCCTGGTCGGTCCTTCCAAAATTAGCACCAATGCTTGGATTCGATCAGCCAAAGAGGGGATGTTTGAGCACCTCTAAAAAACCCTAAAAACCATCAGCGACAACAAATATGTGCAGTAAATCATCTCATCCGTCCAAATTTACCAGCTTGGCCGGACATCTTGGATTAAAAATTAGGCGATCAATGAAGCGCCTCAATGATTACCGTCCGCCACTCTGCCACAGGGAGTGATCGACCAGATGATGGCCCGACCATGCGGCTTCCACACGATCACTCGAAGATGGTTGGACGTGCTGCCATTTTAAGACGCTTAGTCCGCGACTTACTCAATTAAGATTTAAAATAACAATGCTTCATGCATATCGATTGTTTTGAGTTGCTTGCTTAAGAGCGATGTATTACATGCATCGAGAATGCACGATATTTCATGAATATCAATTTCATAAATAACTTAGTTATTTAACCTAATAGCACCGTATGCTATTCCTTGCGGCAGGTCCCACGACTTGACCCACTCATTCGAGACATCAAGCATGTCACGAACTGGGGGATACTTATTGGGGTATTGTTCTGGCGGTTTACAACATGCGGCGTGCAACACGTTCATTACGAGAACGTGTCAGGAAAGGTGGACGGTTAATGGTAATGAGGGAAGTGGGCAAAGGCGTGATCGCGTGACAATCACCTACACGACCCCACTACTCCATCACTCAACTTCCCCAAATTCCTACGAGTGAAGTTTGCGCTCAAAATGACTTGTATAAATAGGTTCTCTAACCTATTTCCAAATAACACGAGAAACCAAGTTGTTGTTAACACTGTATCCGGAAACACCCAGAACTGATAGCTTACATTATGCAAGCCAGTTCAACATTCTGATACAAGTGATAAACATCCAACACCTTCACAATCTCAACACCTTCTTCGCTTCCCTCCCTAATATCAACCCCATTTCCTTCACTTTATGATCGAAGCAAGTCTGGAACGACCATTTATTGGTTTAGGCCAGAATTGTACAGATTGATCTCTTGAATCTAAAGTACTCCCGTGAAGTGCATTTGTTTAGGGTTTAGATTCGTTTCTCATCCGCACACACCCAAATTTACCAAAACTAGCAGAAATAGTTTTCACCCATAAACAATTGGCGACCACAGTGGGAGATTGATCTCTCAGTTGCAAAATCAGTTTCTCAAGATTCATTCCCGTTTTTTCAATTTAAAAATGGTAGATCTTAGATTCAATTTAGGTTCAACAACCAATTTCAATTCCGGTGTTCCATTCGCCAAGAAGCTTCACGAAAATGATTTTTCAAGCAATGCTTTAGATAGTTGAGCATCAATAAATCTCCCCAATGAAAAGGACAAGAAAGTCGCATGGAGACACAAGACGCGACTACTACTTAGAAGAACGCAATGGATTCTCTCGATATACGGATGGAGCAACCGTCCTTTCTACATTACCATAAGTTTTGTATGGAGCAAGCCAGAAATGCCTCAAAGGGTCCACACCCAGAAAGACGAAGTGAAGATTCGTGTAGCTGTTGTTCCAGTATGGATATAGTCGACAGTAAATCTCAATACCATTGGAGTGCTAGGGAGACACCTGCAGAGATCACAAAAGAAAAGGTCTATCTCTATTCCACTACTGCTACCAATTTAAAGTCAGGAATATCCGCTACTACTTCATCAACAAAACGTGTAGATCCAAAACATGGCGTAATTCCGAGAATTTGTACATCTACAACAACAAAGGAGGATTGACACATCTTCAAATCATCATAAAGGGTTCGCCTATTATGTCAACCCGGATAACAGCAAGGCACTCCCTTAGGTGTGACACCTCCGATCACCAGAGACAGAGCCGCTGCCGCCACCAATATTTCTTCGAGCGTAACGCCCCCGGTCTTTACTAGCGTTACTGCCACTTCCCTATTAGGACGAGAGATCGGAGGAACCAGAGGAGGCCAATCCCCTATTAATGAAAAGACAAGAAGTTCTCGCTAAGGTTGAGACGGACATGGTTACAACTGAGAAAGAGGGCGTGCATTCATAGATGAAGAAATTCGTGCTGCTCCTGAGCGCTCAAGGGAAAGGAATCTCATCACGCGTGAGGATCTAGAACGAATTCTCCAGCATCGAGGCAAAGAAAACCTGGTAGACCTGCACCAACATCAGCCTCCTTATCCTCCTGATGTGCAAAGAGTTCCTCTTCCGAGAGGATACTCCTCTCCTCAATTTTCCCTTTATGGCGGAACTGGTAATGCTCGTGAACATATATCTCGTTTTCTGGAGTCATTAGGAGATCACGAATACAATCATGCCCTTCGCCTGAAAGAGTTCTCAAAGTCACTTACTGGGAGAGCGTACACCTGGTACAACAACATTGCACCAAACAACGTATCCAACTAGTGTGAGATGGTAACCGCTTTCGATAAGAAGTATTTCTTCGTATCCGAGCAAATCACCTCTTCAGATTTGGGGAGAATGTTCCAACGAAACAACGAACATCCAAATGATTATGTGAAGAGGTCTAGAATTCAGGCACTGGATTGTCACGATCCAAATATGATTGAACAACGACTGGTGGACTTATGCATTAATAGGATGGTACCAGTCTATCGTGCTATGCTGGAGAATCTGCAATTTCAAACATCCTCTGAACTTCGTGAAGTTGTTAAGCTCGCCTACAACAACACCTGCCTTGCTAGAAAGAGCCAGGCCTGCCAGGAATGAAGAGCCTCATGATATTCGTGGAGGCATACATCTCACCAACAGGCAATACAACCTTGACCTATACAGCAAGCGACTTCATTTGAACCGACAAGAGGAAAACCACCAAGATACAACATCTGCGCGTTCAAAGCGTCAACTCCTACCTCAGTACCACGTGCACAATTATCACGATGATAAAACAACGTCCGAGATATACCATATCTGGCTTGACGGCAACAAAATCGGTGAGAGACGCTTTCAGAATTTCGTCTCCCGTAGAAGAAGTAGTTGCATTACGGAAGGAGGTCGCACCCAGGACTTAAAAGGTACATACGAACTCTCCATGTCAAGTGCTTCTTCATACTTGCACAACCTGTTAGTTAAGTCATCCGCATGAGGGAACTTCCCTACTCCTCAAAGACACGATCCAAAGATGATAGAGACAAAGGAGTGTAGCTGGGGACTGCTATGCACTATCCATATCAAAGATGCTTATTTAGAAAGACGCAAGTACGCTATCATTATCATTCCAGGATGTCCAAAGACGAGGACATACTCAAGAGATGACGCATTGTCAAAAACCAGCGATATGCGGACATCGTGAAACGCAACGTAGGCGCAAAAACGGCCTCGGGAATCGAGAACAAATACGATCCTCATCAACGTTGGGTTCAACTCCAACTCTCTTCCAAATTATTTCTTCAGAGACCCAGCGTGACAACATCTATCAAGTTGAAAGCTCGATAGATACTTGTGGGCAGGGGACTGTCTCCCTCTTCTCCATTCCATGAGGAAACATCAAGGAAGCTATCGATTCCATCATCAGCTTCTCTCTCTAATAACGAGACGATCTCTACCATTATATGAAGGCTTCCAAGTTCGTGCAAGTAGCTACCATGCCTCTCCCTGCCAGTCTCTTCTGATCACAGCTGCTGCCAAGAATCTTTGTTGCTCGTCATAGCTCCACGATAGCAACAACCACTACGGACAGAGGTAATCCGAACTTCTGCATATTTGCTTTCTCATGGAGAAGTAATAAAGTCACCAGTACGGAGGCGAGATGGTGATATCATTATTATGGTAAACCCACCGACCATACAAGATATAGCCATATAAATCATGCTTGGGGACTGAGACTCAGCATGAAATTCCTTCACCGTCAGTCAAGGACTTCTTCAACACAAGAGAGACAGTCAATCAAGAAGCATGTAATTTGCAAGGGAAAATCAAACTAAAGGAGAAGCTGCTTCAACACTCTTTCCAGAAGAATCCGCTTCAACGATCTCTCTCCCGAAGCCGACACTCTTTCCAGAAGCCACTTCAACGCTCTCTTCAGAGGCCGAAGCCGCTTCAACACCTTACCAGCAAATACAATGGAAGTACGTATTTCAAGAGAAAATAAGCTCGGGATAATTACACCTGGGGACTGCCAGCACATGATGCCTTCACGTCCCTCCACTGGTTTATTTCTAATATCAGCAATCATCATCTTGTTGAAGCTTTACGATCCGCAGAGAATTCTCAATATGAATACGTACATGTGCATCAAAGACTCCAAAGTACAAATCGGAGATATTTTCACGTGTCCAGCCACACCATCGATTTTGAAGTGTAACTGGGGGGCTGCTCATCGCATCCCGTTCCATACAACCATCTAAGATTCAGAAGACAATTCAAAGGATGTTGCTTGAAACGAAGTCCTTGAAGACTTATAGCGGTACGTCGACAACGAAGGTCTTTCAGCTTGTCTACTTCACTTAATGGCTCCGGAGGATTGTGCCCATACAAGCATATCATCATCGCAATCAGAAAGATCAAGATGACTAAAAGAAATCATCAAAAAGCCAATACATGCTTCTTAGGGCAAGCATCATTCGTACCCTGAAGTGCAGCTGCTTCAATGACGAAACAACCTCTCAATCACCATCTCATTGTGCCTAGATCCCAAAAATAAGTTTTGCCATCTGTAATTTTCATATTTTTGGAAATCCCTTCACGGAATCAGGAAGCAGCGACCTAGTGCACGCGGTACTCCCAAATTGCGATTACTTCTTCAGACGTGTCTAATCACATCACACGCGCTATTAATTGGAGATAGAGCCTCCGCACCTAACAAATATGACTCCTGGATCTCCTGTTCATGGAAGCACAACACACGTGATATAACAAATGGAAGTTACAACATGAATGAGGGATTATTATTCGATCAAGCCCTGGCTCCAGCCGCATGAAGCAAAGACTGCTAAACATCAAAGAAGTGTCGTCAACGCCAGGGCCAATGGTGCCTTCACTAAAGTCCTCTCCAGGAGCTGCTTTAACATCCTCTCCAGAAGACGCTTCGACGCCCTTCTCGGAAGCTTCATCAACATTCTCTTTGGGAGCTGCTTCAACATCTTTTTCAGAAATTGCTTCACCAGCCTTTTAAAGATATTCCTCATGATAGGGCTTGTCCATATCAGAGTCGAGGATTATGACATCGTCATGAATAGTTTGAGATCCCAACCAACCGCATGCCTAATCTACCTGGGGCCAACTAACTTCATGCTAGGGGAACGCTCACCTGGATGCCTCTTGAACATGACATGTTCCAAAGACAGGCCGACCTATCTCTCCAGGTAACATCTAACTTTGTCTCATAAGTTTATCTTTATTTGTCACCATCTAGTGCTTACCCCGCAATAGTGTAACTATTACGTGCTAAGTAGGGGACTTAATGTTGATGGTGGATTTTAGTTCATGGATAAAATTGTAAAACCAACATTTAATGCGTTGTTACCCTGCAAAAGGAAAATTCGTTTAAGAAGTGACGAGTGCAAAAAACCTATTCGCTTTATTTGAAGCAATTCAATATAATTCATGAAATTCACTCAGAATGGTGCGTGCAACAGCAATCCCAAATATTGTGTGAGTTCTATCAGCATTATTCACTAATGCATGATATGCCTAGTGTTTTCCTATGCAATGTTCCCCAGTGAACTCTCAATATTGGCATGACATGACGATTAAATGTTCCCTCGTAACGGAGTAGCATGAATCTCCCGAAGTGTCATTATTGAGACATGCATAAAAACACTCACATAGGCTACACCACCCTATGACAAATAGATCAGCGCGTTCGCACACCTTTTAATTAAAAGTTAGCGCGACCGAACGCGTTTAAATTCCTTAAGGAAAATCTGGACTGTTCGCATCAGTCTCAAAAATAATCACGGCCACACAATTTGGCTGCACAAATTAACAAGCTTAGCCGAACCCAATCAGGAATGGGAAACCATCATGATGGCCATTGGCGGGCCCACTAATGTTCCGACTAATTGGACTTTACCCATTCACCTCCCACCGCTGTCAAACGCCAACCCTAAGTAGGGTGGTCGCGCTGGTTGAAAGAAGCTCGATTGAGCTAGACTGTCCAAAACAGTCTTAAACACATCACAACCATCCAACTTTACCAGCCTTGTTGGACGACTTAGATTGCTCCACGAATGATTAGGGAAGTGCTAGCACGCACACGGGCGGCCCCACTTTTCCCTTGCTCGAATGACTTTCCCATGGTAGGGCCATTGAGCAGTGAAACGCTTCGCCCAAACCATGGCAGGCGTGATGCTTCCAAACCCTAAATTGGGTCGCGAAAATTCACTAGTGTCTTAAATCGATCACGACCACCCAACTTAGCCAGCCTATTTGGATGGCTTAGATTGTATTCTAGACCATCAGAAAGGTGCACATAAGTTCACTGTAAGCCCAACATTGTCCCCACGTGATCGATCTCCCCAAAGGAGGCCAACGGCATGCCAAACCGCTTGGTCAAAGTTGCGCGGACATGGCTGTTTCAAAACCCTAATTAGGGTTTGCGGCAATACACGTATGTCGTAAATTGATCGTGACCATCCATCTTCACCAGCCTAAATGGACGGTGTAGATATAGACTCAAGAGGTCCCAAGGATGTCAACGTGATCACCGTGGACCCACCTTTGTGTGTGGCCGGCCGGCCTATGCAGACTAGGGCCCGGTGCCTCAAAACGCACGCCCCAAAAGTGGCATGCCACACGACTTTTAAACCCTTTATGGCAATATATTTTTATCGCAAATCGATCACGACCACTCATCTTTGCCGGTCAAATTGAGTGGTGAGATCGAACCTTTGTGGGGCGAGAGGTGTAGACATGCACGCCCCGGGCCGTCTCACGCATGCACAGTCGGTCCTTCCAAAATTAGAACCAATGCTTGGATTCGATCAGCCAAAGAGGGGATGTTTGCGTACCTCTAAAAAACCCTAAAATCCATCAGCGATAGCAAATATGTGCCGTAAATAACCTCGTCCGTCCAACTTTGCCAGCTTGGTCGGACGAATTGGATTAAAAATTAGGCGATCCATAAAGCGCCTCAATGATTACCGTCCGCCACTCTGCCACAGGGAGTGATCGACCAGATGATGGCCCGACCATGCGGCTTCCAAATGATCACTCGAAGATGGTTGGACGTGCTGCCATTTTAAGACGCTTAGTCCTCCACTTACTCAATTAAGCTTTAAAACAACAATGTTTCATGCATGTCGATTGTTTTGAGCTACTTGCTTAAGAGCGATGCATTACATGCATCGAGAATGCACGATATTTCATGAATATCAATTCCATAAATAACTTAGTTATTTAACCTAATAGCACCATATGCTATTCCTTGCGGCAGGTCCCACGACTTGACTCACTCATTCGAGACATCAAGCATGTCACAAACTGGGGGATACTTATTGGGGTATTGGTTTGGCGGTTTACAGCGTGCGGCGTGCAACGCGCTCATTACGAGAACGTGTCAGGAAAGTTGGACGGTTAATGGTAATGAGGGAAGTGGGAAAAGGCGTGATCGCGTGACAATCACCTACACGACCCCACTACTCCATCACTCAACTTCCTCCACTTCCTACGAGATGAAGTTTGCGCTCAAAATGACTTGTATAAATAGGTTCTCTAACTTATTTCCAAATAACATGAGAAACCAAGTTGTTGTTAACACCGTATCCAGAAACACCCAGAACAGATAGCTTATATTATACAAGCCAGTTCAACATTCTGATACAAGTCATAAACAGCCAACACCTTCACAATCTCAACACCTTCTTCGCTTCCCTCCCTAAGATCAACCCCATCTCCTTCACTTTATGACCGAAGCAAGTCTGGAACGGCCATTTCTTGGTTTAGGCCAGAATTGTATAGATTGATCTCTCGAATATAAAGTACTCGCGTGCAGTGCATTTGTTTAGGTATAGGATTAGAATATCGCAACATCAATACCTTTGCGAAATCTTTATACAACATACTGAGAAGACATCGCAGATTGGTTACAGAAATGACGCGACAGATGACGACAGCCTAAACACGAGAAAGATGTGGAAACCTAGCGAGATTTAGTAGTGTTGCGCAACTGTTGATGGTGGATTTTCATTAAAGGCTAAAATTTTAAAAGCCAAAATTATGCGCTAACATCTTGCAAAAGATAAAGCCATTAATGAGTGATGAATACTTCTTCACTTTACCAATTCACCTAGAAATGAGCATGTGACAACAATCCCAGCATTCTGTGAATTAAATACACGAAATTCATCCAGGTTGGAGCATATAGCAACAATCCCATATAACCTGTGAATTTACAACATTATTAATTAATGCAAAACCAGCCTCGTATTTCCTGTACTCATAACGTGCGGCATGACGACTGACTGTTGTTCTCAGCAGAGCAACACAAATCTCCATGCATTAATAATAAAACATGTACGAAATACCCATACAGTACAACTCTCGGTGTGTTATACTAGCCCGATTGAGCATGTTTGAACTGGCCCGACCATATCGGTCTCGAAACGATCATAACCATCCAACTTTGACATGATTGGATGGCCCAGATCGAATCCATAACCCTCAAGCGGTAATGGAGTATTTACCATAGAATCAATGCGGGCCCCGCATGGTCGGCCTCCCCAAGAGGGAAGCAACGCTTACCAGTTTGTCCAGCCAAAACAACATGGACGTGAAGCCCTAAACTAGGGTTACGGCACATTACATGTGTCGCAAAATAGTGCATATTTATACACTTTTTATTGGCATTTTACTCATCTTTTGCGCTTATAAATCAGATATTATCCCATATTCTGTATTTTCCTTGTTTTCAAGAATAAATATTTGTATTAATTAATTATGTGTTTTTAGGTAATAAATAAAGTTCGGAGAAACTGAGGATCTAAAGAGCGAAGAATTGGAGTCAAACATCTATGGAGCGGATAGCCAAAGCCCGCACGCAAATCAGTTGCAACCCAACAAGGAAGACATGGGCTAGAGCTACCCACGACCCGGATCCGAACCCGCTCATCCCGAGCTGTTGAGATCTTTATCTTCCACATCCAATGGTCGCTGCCTCCACGTGCATCATAGATCGCTGCTCCGTGCAACACGCAGATCAAGCCAAAACCGCTTACCTCCCCGAGCCGTTCGGATCTCCATCGGCTCCATCCGACGCTCGCTAGGCCATTCCCATCGACTCCCATTGTTCATGCCTCACGACAAATTGACCAACACCCTATACCCCCATCGACAAACCCTATTCTCTTCATCTCCTTCTCTCACCTTCTTCTCTCCGTCTCCCGGAGCGGAGCTCTGCTCTTCCCTGAACACCACCTCCACCTTTCTGCCACAACCACCTCTTCCATCACTACCTCACCAACAACCCTCCCGACACAGGCGCCAACAACCACCTCTCTCTAGCTTCACTTATCTCTCGCCTAGCCTCTCTCGAAACCCTAGAGGCTATGTAAGAGATAATTGAAACTAGGGTTTCGATCAATCAACCCTAGCATGGAGTTCTGAGACGATTAGACAAGAAGGAAGCTCGAGTCAGAGGCTATAAGAGTATGGGTACTTTATTTTGCATTTAATTTCTGTTTTAAAAAAGTAATTTAGGGTTTGGTTTGTTGAAGGTGTTGCATGTATAAATAGGGATGAATTGAGTGTGTAAAAGACACGCCTGGATTAGCCAGTGCAGTCAATTAGGTTTAATTCTGTGTTCTTTGTTAATTTTATGTTTTAATTTAAGTTTGTTGGGGTTTCAATGAAACCCTAATTCCAAATTGGGTTTAAACTCTGTTAGATTGTCTTGAGTATTTAATGTTATTAGATAGCTTCAAATTTAAACCCCTCAACCCTTTTCTCTCACAGTGCATGCCAACGCCATGGATGCCTTGTAGTTAGGCTATCTTGAGTTGAGTGTGTTTCGGCTCTTGTTTTACATTATTAATACTAATTCTCTTGGTAGTTGTGCTTCATTAGACAACCAGTACTCTAGGTTAGCAATTTAGCTGGTATTTGAAGGTTTACAAGGTGAAACTCCTTAGTTAAGTGGCGAGAATTGACCTGTTGCCCTTAGCTACTATAGGAACAAGACATTTAACTTAGTTGAAAGCACAATAGAGGTTAGTGGTGGATTTGCAGCCCTAGTATCACCCTTTATCTCACTGTTTACCTTAGTTTAGGTTTACTTCATTTCACTTCAGCCGTATCGGCAAAAACCACAGTTGTTACTTGTCACTTTTAGAACTCGGTTAAGCGACCTTAGATCAATATCGAGCACCACAAGTCCTTGTGGGATCGACCCGTACTTTCCGCGTCTCAGATAGACGCCGTGCACTCTGCGGTATTACACGTAGGTCAAATTTACATACACTTTCGAGGCCTACCAAGTTTTGGCGCCATTCCGGGGACTTAGCGTGTGCCTTGTGATCCATTGCTTGTCTTTCTTGAGATTTATTCATCCTGTACATATCTAGTGTAACTTAGTTTCCATTGTTATACTTCAGTTTTTGTAGCTTAGCTTCCTGTAGTGTAACTTAGTTTAATTTTCTTATAAAGCGCATCGAACTTAGTTCAACCATCTTTGCATCATCTTGATGGTTAGTTCGCATCTCATGCTAGCTGTTTATCATACGTGAACAAACCATTGAAGGTAGAAGAAGCTTGCACCTCATCGTCACATTTGCTTCAACTCGGCTTCTTTGTGACCTCCACTTCTCATTGCTAAACCCTCATCTAGGTTAGTGACATTGTAGTAGTTATTGGCAAGTCTGGGTACTAAACTTGGTCCTAAGTAAATAGGTACCTACTGTCTTCTTTGTCTTTGTAATTTGAACTTCTTTGTGCTTGGTGTGCTGTGGAGCAGCTGAACCAGCCCATTGAAACCAAAGAAAAGGCGCAGAACCCGAGGTTAGTACTTGAACTTGTATGCCCTGTTCGGTGCGGTTGAACCTTATCATGTCAACCCTGTTGAGCCAAACTCCGGCTCACAAGCCGCGAGTTTGAGCTACAACTAAGAATTCCAAGTTCATAATTGCA
This sequence comes from Papaver armeniacum, assembly GCA_023531295.1. Taxonomy (NCBI): domain Eukaryota; kingdom Viridiplantae; phylum Streptophyta; class Magnoliopsida; order Ranunculales; family Papaveraceae; genus Papaver; species Papaver armeniacum. The sequence goes on from JAJJWW010012163.1 coordinate 38,553, forward strand.
TACCCTGACCATAACTCAGCCCTTGTTGTTGTTTGCCTTGGTTGTAGCCTGTGCTTGTATGCAAACCCTGAGTGTTGTGTTGTGTGGTGTTGTGAAAACCCTGAGTGAAAACCCCGTGAGTAATCTTTCTTGCTAGAATTGCCATTACGTACGATGTGTTCTCGTGCCATGTACCATTTGCATCACCTGTTGAATGCTAAGCTTGTTGAGTTGAGATTGAGCCATAACACGCATATTGGAGTACCTGTGTTATCTCGTTGATCTTTGTGTGTAACCCTTAACCTCCAAATGCCCGAGCTCCATTACAGTGTTGAGCCTGTTTGCAAACCTTGTTAAGCCAACTTGTTGTCAAACCAATCGAGCTTGTGAGCTATCTCGCCCTCGGGGTAACATATTGGCTAGCTAGGTGGCTACTTATTTGCAACCTTGTTGAGTTTGTTAAGTTTGTATGCCTTGTGAGTTCTGTGCATTAGTTATTGTTTGAATTAGCCATCTCTTCACCGAGAGGCCTGAGCTTTGACAAGGCTCGAGCTCAACTCCGGCCTCCGAAGGCTGTGAGTTTGAGCACAACTCGAGCATACCGTGAGCCACCATTGTGTTGAACCAAGTTTTTACCCTGTGAAAACCAAGTTATTGTGTGTTTGAGCATTATTGTGGCTTCCGAGCTAGCCTCGTGCTATAACCCATGTTGAGCCAATGCGAGCCATTAGCCCATTTTGCATAACTTTGCTTTGCATGATAATCCGGTCATTGTGCTAAATATTGTTCAAATTTGCAATACACGAAATTGGTGCAACTGAGGCTGAATTGTGAGCATAGCCTTGTGCATAAGTCAACCATTGTCTTTGTGAAATTTTTTTGAAAACTGGGCTGCAAATAGTCGTGTCAATCTTTGCACAAAGAACTCAAACCACAATTGGTGTACATTTTGAAGCCCACATAAGCTTGTTCCAACTAGGCTTTGCAAGCCAACTGGCCGCTAACTTGCCGCCCTAAATCAAGCCCACATCTGTTAAATTTGTACAGACACACTACCGGGTTGTGCACCGTATTTAAGCCCATAACCTGGGCTGCAACCAAACCGAAACCAGGTTTCCGGGTAACACACCCGGCTCTCGTGAGTAAAACCATTCCCCACACACCGGGCCATCAACCTAAAGCCGCACCAAAACAACCGAGCCCACAAAAACTCAAACCGGGCTAACCGAAATCGGGCCGTTAACTCATCATTTCTTGGGCTTCATAAGCTGAAGCCCACAACCACCAAGCCATACTGCTGGGCTGTACATGCATCTGAGCCCACATCATCTGGGCTAGAACCCACACTATTGGGCTGTGCAACTGGGCTGCACATGTTCATACTCTGGGCTGCACATGTTCATACTCTGGGCTGTGCATTTTCATAATCTGGGCTGTGCATTTTCATAACCTGGGCTGAAGCCCACACAACCTGCATTCCCACATAAACCAAATTGAAACCCATACAAACCAAATCCCAAACAAACCAAAGCCCAATAAACCAAATTCCCACATAAACCAAAGCCCATTTTCATGTTATATTTGTTAATGTTTGTACATATTTTCTTTTGGGTTGACCCTCAACTCTTTAGACTGTTAGTAAATTTTTGTAGGACTTGTTAATTTTTCTTTCTTGAATCGGTTGAGTCTTCTTGTGCATTTTTTTGTGCTAATCCGATATAATCACCACTGAGAATGTTGGATTTTGCCTTGACGAATGAAGCTCAACCTTGCTCCTGCCGACATCCGGTAATCTCTTCCCTTTTCTCTTATCAGCATAGTTCTCTCGGTATGTGACTGTTTAAATTTTTCTATCTGTTGACACATTGAGGACAATGTTCGATTTAGGTTTGGGGGTGCATTTGCATTTAGAGTTTTTAGTCTTTTATTTTACCTTTTATGCATTTAGAGTTTTTAGTCTTTTATTTTACCTTTTATTTTCAAAAAAATAAAAAAAAAAATAAAAAAAAAAATTCAAAACTCTTTTTGTAAAAACCTCCAACTTTTAGAGATTTTAGAGTCACTAGCATGCTTTTAGCTATGTTTACATAGAGAATCACGACCGAAATAACAAAAATTGGAAGTACTTAGGAGAACACAATCGGGTTTCTTAGTTGATTAGAGCGTTAAAGTTGGATTTAACCATACCGGAGGGCGAATTAGGTGTCTTTTTAGATATTCGGTAGTAGAATTGTGATCACCCATAGTGGAGACTACCCAATTTACATCAAGTGAGGCACCAACCTTCAAATTTTTGCAACTTTCTAGAAAAGCTGTTAGAGTGTGTGTCACCACACGTAAATTCCGGGTAGGAATGGTGAGCTACCCAACTTCGCACCATTTTCAGCACTACTTTTGATCTCTTGAGTGCTAGTTTTTGTCAATCATGAGGGTGACGTCTAAAGATGAAAACTCCTTCTAAATACCGATTTGTAGTTAGCATCACTCTCTCTCTCAATCAAGCAAGACCCATAGAAACACATCATGGAAAGAACCTGAGACGAGAATCAGAATATTGAAAGAAAAGTTGAGATAGTCCAAGGTTTATGTGCAACAAAGAAAAAGAAAATAGGATGAGAATTAATAAAATTTATAAAATCAAGACAATACAAGTTGTGGAAAAATTGAGTGATAAAGTCCTTTGTCCATGGAGTTAGTTGTTTCATTATTTGTATTTTTATTTTCACTTATTGTAATTTAAAAAAAAAAAAATAAAAAAAATAAAAAAATAAAATAAAAATAAAATAAATCAAAAAAATATTGTAGTTTATTTTTGCTACCACCATGGTAAAGAGAGTTCAAGAAGAAAAATCCAAACAACAAGGAATTTGAGTAAAAAAGTTAAAAATTGTCAAGTTTTGTGAAGTTTAAAAGTTCATCATCAACATTTGAAGACCGAAGACCGAAGATTGAAGACGTTTCTATGGTTCTTATAAGAGAGTGATATTAATTGCCGATCGGGTGAGAAGTGAGTGAGTACTCCCACCCCTTGCTAATGGTTGATTTCCTTTCTTAGAGATCATCGGAAAAAGATTCTTTTTGTCCACACTTTTGTGGAGTCTCAGTTTTATTTCGGAAGGTTATCCTTCTTACCTACAACGTGTGGGATTTCTCTCTTTATTCTGCGCCTGCACACATGAGAGACTAAAAGCGATCTTTTTGAGTGCAATTATCATAAAACCCTAATGGTGAGGCGAAGTTGAGACTTATGATCACAATCGAATCCGAATTCTTTCATATGGTATGGTTACTTCTCGCAAAGACTTAAGGATGAGAATGCGTTCTTCGATAGTTCTAACTTCATTACTAGCATGCGAAACTCTATGTCCTCATAGCTTTTTGGATGCTTGAGACTCTTTACACTCTAAAGTTGGAGAAGGTTTTGTGGGTACACCTCTTGTAAACCCTCACGAGACTACAACTCGTCCACTAGGGACACCTAGGGTTTAAAGGCTTAGTGCATACGCTAAATGCATTCGAGAGACTGCGACGAGGGGTATAGTTAGGATTTCTTAATTTCTGTTTCACTTGAGGACAAGTAAAATTCAGGTTTGGGGGTATTTGATGAGTGCCAAATAGTGCATATTTATACACCTTTTTATTGGCATTTTACTCATCTTTTGCGCTTATAAATCGAGATATTATCCCATATTCTCGTATTTTCCTTGTTTTCAAGAATAAATATTTGTATTAATTAATTTTGTGTTTTTAGGTAATAAATAAAGTCCGAGAAGGCGAGGAGCTAAAGAGCGAAGAATTGGAGTCAAACATCTATGGAGCGGATAGCCAAAGCCCGCGCGCAAATCGATTGCAACCCAACAAGGAAGACATGGGCTAGAGCTACCCACGACCCGGATCCGAACCCGCTCATCCCGAGCCGTTGAGATCTTTATCTTCCACATCCAATGGTCGCTGCCTCCACGTGCATCATAGATCGCTGCTCCCGTGCAACACCAGATCAAGCCAAAACCGCTTACCTCCCTAAGCCGTTCAGATCTCCATCAGCTCCATCCGACGCTCGCTAGGCCATTCCCATCGACTCCCGCTGTTCATGCCTCACAGCAAATTGACCAACACCCTATACCCCCACTCGACAAACCTATTCTCTTCATCTCCTTCTCTCACCTTCTTCTCTCCCGTCTCCATCGCAGCAGAGCTCCGCTCTTCCTTCTGCAACACCACCTCCACCTTTCCTGCCCGACCACCTCTTCCATCACCACCTCACCAACAACCCTCCACACACGGCGCCAACAACCACCCTCTCTAGCTTCACTTATCTCTCGCCTAGCCTCTCTCGAAACCCTAGAGCCTATGTAAGAGATAATTGAAACTAGGGTTTCGATCAATCAACCCCAGCATGGAGTTCTGAGACGATTAGACAAGAAGGAAGCTCGAGTCAGAGGCTATAAGAGTATGGGTACTTTATTTTGCATTTAATTTCTGTTTTAAAAAAGTAATTTAGGGTTTGGCTTGTTGAAGGTGTTGCATGTATAAATAGGGATGAATTGAGTGTGTAAAAGACACGCCTGGATTAGCCAGTGCAGTCAATTAGGTTTAATTCTGTGTTCTTTGTTAATTTTATGTTTTAATTTAAGTTTGTTGGGGTTTCAATGAAACCCTAATTCCAAATTGGGTTTAAACTCTGTTAGATTGTCTTGAGTATTTAATGTTATTAGATAGCTTCAAATTTAAACCCCTCAACCCTTTTCTCTCCACGAGTGCATGCCAACGCCATGGATGCTTGTTGTAGTTAGGCTAATACTTGAGTTGAGTGTGTTTCAGCTCTTGTTTCATTATTAATACTAATTCTCTTGGTGGTTGTGCTTCATTAGACAACCGGTACTCTAGGTTAGCAATTTATTTGGTATTGGAAGGTTTACAAGGTGAAACTCCTTAGTTAAGTGGCGGAATTGACACACTTGCCCTTAGCTACTATAGAACAAGACATTTAACTTAGTTGAAAGCACAATAGAGGTTAGTGGTGGATTTGCAGGCCCTAGTATCACCCTTTATCTCACTTTATTTTACCTTAGTTTAGGTTTACTTCATTTCACTTCAAAGTAGTATCGGCAAAAAACCTGATTGTTACTTGTCACTTTTAGAACTCGGTTAAGCAGCCTTAGATCAATATCGAGCACCACAAGTCCTTGTGGGATCGACCCGTACTTGCCGCGTCTCCGATGACGCCGTGCACTTGCGGTATTACACGTAGGTCAAATTTACATACACTTTCGAGGCCTACCACTAAGCAGGTCCGGTAAGTATCAACATGATCACTGCAGGCCCACCTATCTCCACACCCGATCGGCCAAGACCAAACTTGGCTGTACACCTCGATTCTCACGCCCAAACCAGGCGTGGTCGCACCTCCTAATCAGAATCGATCTCGACCACTCAACTTCCTAGGACAAATTGAGTGGCTTAGATCACGTTTTTATGAGGCAATGAAGTACAAGCGTGAACACCAGCTGTTGATGGTGGATTTTCGTTTAAGGTTAAATTTGTAAGTAACCAGAAAATCATGCGCTGACATCTTGTAAAAGATAAAGCCGTTTATAAGTGACGGATACTCCTCACTTAATTCACCAAGAATGGAGCATGTAGCAACAATCCCATGCAGCAGAATACATGAAATTCCTCGAGGTTGGAGCATGTAGCAACAATCCCTTCTGTGAATTTCATATCAGCCTTGTATTTCTGTACTCATTATCGGTGTGGCATGACAGACCGAGTGTTACTCTTCTGACAGTAACACGAACCTCAACACTATAATGAATCATTATCGGTGTGGCATGACGGTAGTGTTACTCTTACGGAGTAACACGAACCTCAAGCACTATAATGAAGCCATGTACGAAATACCCGTACAGGTGATTCTCGGTAATGTGTTATACTAGCCCGAGCCCTCTCGGTGTGTTATACTAGCCCGATTGAGCCCTCTCGGTGTGTTATACTAGCCCGATTGAGCATCGGACTTGATCGTATCGGTCTCGGATATGATTCGATCGCAGATCATCCAACTCCACAAGCATGATTGGATGACCCACGATCAATTCCATCACCCCAAGCGGTATGGAATACACACGGCCTTAGCTTGCCGGATATGATCGATCGCAGTCATCCAACTCCACAAGCATGATTGGATGACCCGCAGATCAATTCCATCACCCCAAGCGGTATGGAATACACACGGCCTTAGCTTGCCGGATATGATCTTCGATCGCGATCATCCAACTCCCAAGCATGATTGGATGACCACGGATCAATTCCATCACCCCAAGCGGGTATGGAATACACACGGCCGACCCCGCATGGTCGACCATTGGCCTTTGCTTGCCAAGAAACCGACCATACCAAGCATTATGGACGGAAAACCCTAAATTAGGGTTTGCGGCATATTACATGTGCCGCAAAACGGTCTCAACCATCCATCTTCGCGGTATAGATGGAGGGTGTAGATGTAGACTCAAAAGGCCCGAGCATGTCGACACAATCACCATGTGACCGCCTACACACTTGACCAATCGGTCAAAACCAACCATGATTGGTTATAACAAATTCGTCCACCTAAAATACCATGGTCGCGCGGCTTTGAAAGCCAAAATTAGGGCTCAAGCCATCACGCGCGTCCATCTTCTCCGGCACGAATGGAGGGTCACGGATTAGATTGAGCAAGGGTCGGTCACACCAGCATGACCACCGTGAGCCCATCTACCTCCTCATGCGGTCGGCCAAGGCATATCATGCCTGGCCAATCCAAAACGCCCGCTCAAACATGCGTGGTTACACCTCCCAAATTGCAAATCGATCTCGACCACTCAACTTCACCGGACGGTGGGTGGCTTAGATCACGTTTTCATGAGACGGTGAGACATGGGCGTGAACATCAGCCTACTATCTTTCACGCCAAACCAACCGGCCAAGACCGACCAAGTCGGAGTCATCTTGGAAAACACGCGGAAAAGGGTATGGTGCGCGACTCCTTGCGGCATCAAACTCCTATCGCAAATCGATCTCAACCACTCAACTTTACAGTAAAATTGAGTGGCTTAGATCGCGTCTTCTTGGGAAAGTGAAGTATGGACGTGCACACCGGCGTGTTGTCTACACACATGCCCGGTCGGTCCTCTTCAAAACCCTTCCCATGCTTGGTTTCGACCAAGCTGAAGAGTGATGCTTGCGCACCTCTTTAAAAACCCTAATTTCGTCAACGGTCGTGAGATGGGTGTCTCAAACATCATCTCATCCGTCCGACCTCACCTGACTTTGGTTATACAACCCCAGTCAGGAGTTATTTGGTTAGTGAGGAGTCATTACCCATCACTTTACCACACCATAATGCAAAGACTTTGCATAAAATACACACGATACTTCACAAGTATCGACTTTCGAATAACGCAGTTATTCAATTCAGCATTACATGCTATCTTTCGTGGATCCACGATCCACATTCCAGACATCAATCATGTCACTGGCGGGGATACTTACTGGGGTATTGGTTCGGCGGTTTTACGGCGTGCGGCGTGCAACGCGACATCACAAGAACGTGTTGGGAAGTCATGGACGGTTAAAGATGAACAGGAAAAGTGGGCAAGACGGGTCGTGTGTTACCGACACATAACTCCACTACTCCATCATTCCACTACCTCCACTTCCCACGAGAAACGTGAATGAGGCTCAATGACTTGTATAAATAGGTTCTCCGCCCTATTTCCAACAACAACAAGGAATAACGGAGAACAACACAAGTTCAGACGACGTAAAACCAAGTGTTAATACAAATCGTATTCAAACACCCAGAGCCTCGCTTTGCATCAACCGCAAGCCTGCTCATCTTTCTGTTACAAGTCATAAGCAAGCCAACACCTTCACAATCTCAACACCTTCTTCGCTTCCCTCCCTAAGATCAACCCCATCTCCTTCACTTTGTGACCGAAACAAGTCCGGAACGGCCATTTCTTGGTTTAGGTAGGACTTGCATGAGATTGATCTCTCGAATCTACAAGCACTCACCGCGCAGTTGCATTTGTTGAAAGGTTTAAATTCATTCCTCATCCCACCCCAAATTACCAAATTCTGCAGGAGTAGTTTTCACCCATCAACAATTGGCGACCACAGTGGGAGGTTGATCTATCGGTTACAAAAAAAATATATCGAATTCTCAATTCTTCGGTTTTCTTGTCACGATGTATCTTCACCCTGAGTCCTTGGTGGTTCAGATATCATGGGAAGCATAGCTGGAATGTTGGAGGATGTCTTGGCGAATCAAGCCGGTATCACCGGGGAAGCGAGCAAGACATTTCGCCTTTTGAATGACATAGCAAACACAATTTACGAGAAGGATGCATCCGCTTCGCAAGAAACGGTGAATCCTTAGCCGAGATCACACCTTTACCGGTGGAGAAGCAAGAGGAGCACATAATCGCGGACGAATCGGAAGAGATGGACAACATGGTCAGACGGAGGAAGAGACTTGTCCGGAGTACTACAACGTGCGCAGGATAAAGAAAGGGAGCTGCGCAGCCTATGGAGCCCTCGCTAGAGGATTTATATCTCAAAACTCTTCTTGAAGCCCAAGATTTGCCCAACGCGTCGACTTTTCAACCGACGGAGAAATGCTCGAGGAAGGAGAAATCAACCCGGGAAATGCCGAATACAGAGGATGGGAACGTTCAATTCGGTCACTCAGCAGTGACATTGCGACATCTTCCACGTCCCTCTGCCTAGGCAAGCGATCCGCAAATGTGATGGCACTCGCAAATCCTCCGACTTCATCCCATCCTCTACATCAAAGCCACGAAGAGACATCACAACGCCCGCTAACGCAGGAAAAGCCAGACTCAAGGTACTTACATTTCCCCTTCCTAATGGAGGAGATTCTAGAGCTGCTGGAGATGTGGGTGCGAAATGGAGAGGTGGAGCTACCCCTGTATGGCGTCCACTCTTCGATCAAGAAGTAATGGACCCGAGGTACTGTCATTACCACCGGTTCCTTCATCACCCCACCAGTGAATGCAACGCTTTGAAACGCATTGTTCAGGAGAAGCTTGGTCCAGAGAGATAGCTTGCAGAGGATTTTCTTGGAGACTACTCCGGTTTGATATAAGTGAGGCTTCAAAGGCAAGTAAGTTTTACTCAACAACTTTACAAGAAAGATAGTTTAGAATTCTTTGGGGACTTGGCATCCCGCACGTGGAGAAAGAGGCTCAGTGACCAAACGCCATGTTTGTTTCCATTCGTACCTCCCTTTTACATAACATTTGCAATTTCATATGTGCAATCCTTCATGACCAAGATGCAAATCTCATTTAACATAATCTCTTTCAAAAAGGTTGTTCACAAAACTATCTCAAAATAAGCCAATTCAATTACCTATTAATCCAAAACCTAAGTCAAAGAAAATCCTCACTATCACTCAAAAAAGAAAAGCATATAAGAGAAAACGCCAAGATACGGCACGAATACTTCAAGGAAAGTCTTTAAGCAACAACTCATCCTCGGGCAAAAGAGACTTTCATCCTTTCAAGCACGGCACGCTTCGGCTCCAGTTCTTTAGACAACCTCTCAACCTCTTCTTCCTGGCGAGCAACACAGTCCGCGGAAGGGACTTCATCATGTAGTTTCTGGAGCTCCTGAATCTCGGAGAACCCTCTGAAAAACCAAGGAGCATTGAAGCTGTACTGCGCAAACACGTCCCGATGGCACCTCCAGTCTTCAATCATCTCCTCAGAAACTGTTCGACCAGTCGTGACGCTCATCCCATGGATAGAAACTAAAGCTTCTTGGACGCGGTTGACCAATGCAAGACGACTCTTGAGCTTCGCGGTGGTAGTAATATGGCCGTGTTTCTTCAGTTGTCGTGTACAACTTTTCAAACCGAACCGCACGCCGAATCCACCAACCAACACATGACCTGGATAAGGGACGGTAAAAAGGAGGATCGAACAAAGCCCAGTGCCGCATCACCGGCAATTCGGCGACCGCGGGAGTCTTGTCAGTTGCAGGAGGCCTTTCGAAGAAGTCACCACAATAGCCATATGGTCCGGAGCCTGTTCAGGATGGATGCCAAGGGGAGCCGTCTCAACTACAGCGGGCACCGTCTCTCTTGCATTCCTTACGACATCTATGTCACTCTGGGTGCTGAGTTCCGTACCGACCCCGTCGACAAGATCACTAAGGGAAGCGCCTTGTTCCACCGAGCTTTCATCATCTCTGTCGTAGTCAGAGAAAGGAGCGGTTTCTCCAGACTTCTCAGCATGAAGATCGGTACCGCCAGACTTCTCAGCATGAAGGTCCGTACCGCCAGACTTCTTAGCATGAAGACCAAGTGCCGCCAACCTTCTCGTTTTGGATGCGTGCCAACCTTGTGAAAGCATTATCTTTCGAAATTCACGATTTCAAGCAAGGATCGTTTTAAGAATCTACTGTTTGGAGAAATGAAAGAACCGACGGGAAGAAATTTAAATACTGCATATTGGAAGAATTGAGGATTACCGGACCACATGCTTGCCTCTTAGGTCTCTCTCCTACCCTGGGACTGCAATCCTCGGCTCCGGTCCGTTTACCGGAATCGGCTTCAACCGGAAATGCTTCGTCAAGACGTCGGAAGATGGTTCACCACGAGGATCTGTCACAACACTCTCCGAAAATTTCGGAAAACCAACAGATTGTCTACTCCAAAACTCCTTATACTTATCGGTTGCCACTGGGTTTCTCCCAATAGGCCAGAAGGGAAGGCTCACCCGGTCTAAGAACACATTAACGTTAAGAATACTTGGGAGAGATTCTTCCGGAACCCTTGGTGAACGAATAAATGGGACACCCTGATCGAATCCCATTTGGCGAAGCAGCCACATGTCAATATTGTACGGAGTCACGTAAAATTCTCCGTTGAATAGAGACGGACATATCCTGGAATGCAGCTGCGCGGTAAATAAATTCTCCAGACTTTATAGTTTCGACATCGGTACCCAAACACAACATCGTAACCGTCGAAGTGGTAGCAAAAGTCTCTCGGCTGAACAATGGAATGGTGGACCGCCCCCATGGACGAAAATCTACGGAAGACACATTGTCAAATACGTCCACAAGTCTCACGCCGGCTCTGGGACGCTTCTTATTCCATCAAGTATTCTCGGAGCCCGTACAAGTCATTGAGCGAATTTCCAGGAATAGGAGCGTAACTTTTGAAGTGTTCCCATAAGAGCGCCTGAAGAAAAGCGAAGTGAATGTGCGACTCCACCTTCTTGTACCCGTTAGAAACATGCATGTCCATTGCTAAAGTGTCCAAATGAGAATAAAGTGATCCGAGGAACAATGAGCCCAGAGGAAGAACTTCACCCTTCGCCCGGTCTTATAGCAATCTTGACAAGGTCATTTCTAATAGTCTTCTTTCGGAACCGTCATCAAATACATCTCTGGATAGCCATATAAAGACAGAACTTAATCACACTGAGCTCATCCGGCTCCGGGTCTGCAGGGGACCACTCCAACACCCACCAAGTATAAAAGCATCTCGCATCCTTTCTCTCCTCCTTGTCCAGACTCTCGAATCCCTTCGCCTTTTGAAGTATAGCATCATAATTACTTTGTTCCGCATCAGAGAGCTCGTAAAAAGACTTAGGCAACGAGGCGGGTTCATTAATGCGGCTACACTCTCCAAAGTAATAGTCATCTCTCCCCATCTAGATATGGCTGTGTGAGAAATACGCCACCGAGAAATGAAGGTGATCAAGCCCGCGGTGTCTTTCCTAATTTCGAGGGTAGCAGATGCCATGACCGCATCGAGAATTTGTGCTTTGGTCAAATTGTCCTTAATGCCCTTATTACTCAACATGCGTCTCATCCATCCTTCATAAGAACCCGGTGGAGCATGGCAAATCTTGAAGTCAATAGGAGAAGGCGGATATTCGTTTCTCCGAGACAAAATCTCATCACAAGTGCGGAAGAAGAAAATGGATCATCATCCATATTTTCTGAATCGGAAAGCAAGACTATCTTATGAGAAGGATGCTTCCTAATATTTGGAAAAGGCGAGGTGAACAACTCATCATTGATGTTCGGCACATCTTTGAAGCTATCAACACTTCCTGACTTGGCACCAGCATTATCTTCAGAAGACATATCGAATGAAGTTCTTTTCTACATAATGAAATAAAAAGACAGGAGTTAGAACTTGTATGAAAGCATATGAGAAGTGTAGTCACACACGGCAAGACACAACTCACACAATGGCCTAGGTCCAAACATCATACAAGATTCGGGTGCAGTATTAATTTCAAGTTCTCTATAACTTTCAAGTCATCAGTATTGGTTTCAAGTCCGGTACAAGTTTCAAGTTCGGTGTAAATTTCAGCCAAGCATATGTGAATAAGACCCACGTTCCGCATACACGGCGGGCCCGCATTCATTCATCCGCATGCATCATACGATTTTCTTTATTCATGGGAATCGTGTCTACGGGATTCAAGCCAAATGGTGGAGAAAGCTAAGCATGCACATGTCTTACAAAAGGTGTTTACCTAAACAAACTAGGGTTTCACCGTTAAAAAAAAAAAAAAAAAAAGAGTGCGAAACTTACCTTGGACGGACGGCAGCTCCGGCAATGGACGGCGGTTTCCGACGACGGCGGCAGCAACGATTGGTGGCGCTCCAGCGGCAACGTTTGGCGACGGCACAGGATCACACGGGAACTTGCTGAATAATAAAAAAAAAATTCGTGAGAAAGGAAAAAGGGTTTTGTCTCTTTTATAGACAAAAATTAGAAGAATCCCAATAGAAGAAGGATTCCTCCCTTATTTGGTTTCCTCTTTTGATTCAAATACCAGAAGAAAGAAACCAGGCCCCACCAAGGGATTCCATACAAGCGTGACGGCGGGGAAACTAGCGGTCGACCAACACTCTTCCGGGTAAACTCCTTTTATCCCTGTCTTTCTCACATATGTATGTCACCATCTCATGCCTACCACACAATAGTGTAACCATTATGTCTTATAGGGGGACTTAATGTTGATGGTGGATTTTCGTTTAAGGTTAAATTTGTAAGTAACCGAGGAAAATCATGCGCCGACATCTTGTAAAAGATAAAGCCGTTTATAAGTGTGGATACTCCTCACTTAATTCACCAAGAATGGAGCATGTAGCAACAATCCCATTACGTGAATACATGAAATTCCTCCAGTTGGAGCATGTAGCAACAATCCCTTCCCCGTGAATTTCATATCACCTTGTATTTCCGTACTCATTATCGGTGTGGCATGACGATCGAGTGTTACTCTTACTGAGTAACAAGAACCTCCAAGCACTATAATGAATCATTATCGGTGTGGCATGACGACGAGTGTTACTCTTATGAGTAACACGAACCTCCAAGCACTATAATGAAGCCATGTATGAAATACCCGCATGGCTGATTCTCGATGTGTTATACTAGCCCGAGCCCTCTCGGTGTGTTATACTAGCCCGATTGAGCCCCTCTCGGTGTGTTATACTAGCCCGATTGAGCATCCAGGACTTGACCGTATCGGTCAGGATATGATTCGATCGCAGTCATCCAACTCCACAAGCATGATTGGATGACCATAGATCAATTCTATCACCCCCAAGCAGGTATGGAATACACACGGCCTTAGCTTGCCAGATATGATCTGATCGCAGTCATCCAACTCCACAAGCATGATTGGATGACCACGGATCAATTCCATCACCCCCAAGCAGGTATGGAATACACACGGCCTTAGCTTGCCGGATATGATTCGATCGCAGTCATCCAACTCCACAAGCATGATTGGATGACCACGGATCAATTCCATCACCCCCCAGCGGTATGGAATACACACGGCCGACCCCGCATGGTCGACCATTGGCCTTTGCTTGCCAAGAAACCGACCATACCAAGCATTATGGACGGAAAACCCTAAATTAGGGTTTGCGGCATATTACATGTGCCGCAAAATGGTCTCAACCATCCATCTTCGCAGGTATAGATGGAGGGTGTAGATGTAGACTCAAAAGGCCCGGAGCATGTCGACACAATCACCATGTGACCGCCTACACACTTGACCAATCGGTCAAAACCAACCATGATTGGTTATAACAAATTCGTCCACCTAAAATACCATGGTCGCGCGGCTTTGAAAGCCAAAATTAGGGCTCAAGCCATCACGCGCGTCCATCTTCTCCGGCACGAATGGAGGGTCACGGATTAGATTGAGCAAGGGTCGGTCACACCAGCATGACCACCGTGAGCCCATCTACCTCCTAATGCGGTCGGCCAAGGCATATCATGCCTGGCCAATCAAAACGCCCGCTCAAACATGCATGGTTACACCTCCCAAATTGCAAATCGATCTCGACCACTCAACTTCACCGGACGGGTGGGTGGCTTAGATCACGTTTTCATGAGACGGTGAGACATGGGCGTGAACATCAGCCTACTATCTTCACGCCAAACCAACCGGCCAAGACCGACCAAGTCGGAGTCATCTTGGAAAACACGCGAAAAGGGTATGGTGCGCGACTCCTTGCGGCATCAAACTCCTATCGCAAATCGATCTCAACCACTCAACTTTACAGCAGAAATTGAGTGGCTTAGATCGCGTCTTCTTGGGAAAGTGAAGTATGGACGTGCACACCCGGCGTGTTGTCTACACACATGCCCGGTCGGCCCTCTTCAAAACCCTTCCCATGCTTGGTTTCGACCAAAATTTGAAGAGTGATGCTTGCGCACCTCTTTAAAAACCCTAATTTCGTCAATCTGGGCCAGATGGGTGTCTCAAACATCATCTCATCCGTCCGACCTCACCAACTTAGTTGCTCTGACAACCCCGGTCGGGAGTTATTTGGTTAGTGAGGAGTCATTACCCATCACTTTACCACACCATAATGCAAAGACACTGCATAAAATACACACGATACTTCACAAGTATCGACTTTCCGAATAACGCGATTATTCAATTCAAAGATTACATGCTATCTTTCGTGGATCCACGATCCACATTCCGTGACATCAATCATGTCACAAACTGGGGGATACTTACTGGGGTATTGGTCTGGCGGTTTACAGCGTGCAGCGTGCAACGCGCCATCACAAGAACGTGTTGGGAAGTCATGGACGGTTAAAGATGAACAGGAAAAGTGGGCAAGACTGGTCGTGTGTTACCGACACATAACTCCACTACTCCATCATTCCACTACCTCCACTTCCCACGAGAAACGTGAATGAGGCTCAATGACTTGTATAAACAGGTTCTCCGCCCTATTTCCAACAACAACAAGGAATAACGGAGAACAACACAAGTTCAGACGACAGAAACCAAGTGTTAATACAAATCGTATTCAAACACCCAGAGCACGCTTGCATCAACCGCAAGCCCAAGCCATCTTTACATTACAAGTCATAAGCAAGCCAACACCTTCACAATCTCAACACCTTCTTCGCTTCCCTTCCTAAGATCAACCCCATCTCCTTCACTTTGTGACCGAAACAAGTCCGGAACGCCATTTCTTGGTTTAGCCGGACTTGCACAGATTGATCTCTCGAATCTACAAGCACTCACCGCGCAGTGCATTTGTTGAAAGGTTTAAATTCATTCCTCATCCACACCCCAAATTACCAAATTCTGCAGGAGTAGTTTTCACCCATCAACACCAGCCTACCACCCACACGCCGAATCAATCGGCCGGGATCGACCAGGCTTGGTCGTCTTGAAACGCGCGCCCGAAGTGGGCATGATGCGCGACTTTTTTCGCACCTGATTTCTGTTGCAAATCGATCTCAACCGCTCCTATTTGCCGGTCAAATTGACTGGCCTAGATCGCACCTTCATGAGACAGTGAGGTACGGACGTGTACACCGGCATGCCGTCTACACGCATGCGTGGTCGTTCCTTTCCAAAACACCTCCCATACTTGGTTTCGACCAAGCTAAAGAGTGATGCCTGCGCACCTCTTCAAAAGCCCTAAAACTTCATCAACGGTCGCAGATGAGTGTCACAGAATCATCTCGTCCGTCCAACTCTACCAGCTTGGTCAAGCAGCCCTGGTTAGGAGTTAAGAGACCAGCAAGGCATCACCAAAATCACCGTCCACCACTCTTCCACATGGAATGATCGGTAAAGTCAGGGCTTACCTGTATAGCCTCCAAACGATCACTCGAAGATGGCTGGACATGATGCTATTTTAAGACGCTTAAATTCGTGACTTACTCCGTAAGCCTTAAAAAAAAGAATGCTTCATACATGTTGAATATACTCGATGCAGTCACATAGAATACACACGATACTTCAAGTATCGACTTCCTAAATAATTTAGTTATTTAGTCTAGCATTACATGCTACTTTCTGTGGGTCCCACGATCCACACACTCGAGACATCAATCATGTCACAAACTGGGGGATATATACTGGGGTATTGGTCTGGTGGTTAACAGCGTGCAACACACTATCACAAGAACGTGTCAGGAAGTTATGGACGGTTAAAGATACAGGAGAAGTGGGCAAGACTGGTCTTGTAACACCAACACACAACTCCACTACTCCATCACTCCACTTCCTCCACTTCCCACGAGAGACGTGAATACGGCTCAAATGACTTGTATAAATAGGTTCTCCTCCCTATTTCCAAAAACAATAGAACAAGTCAAGACAAGACAGAAACCAAGTGTTAATACAAAAACGTATTCAAACACTCAAAGCCTGCTTGCATCAATCGTAAGCCTGCTCACCTTTCTGTTACAAGTCATAAACAAGCCTACACCTTCACAATCTCAACACCTTCGTCGCTTCCCTCCCTAAGATCAACCCCATCTCCTTCACTTTGTGACCGAAGCAAGTCGGGAACGGCCATTTCTTGGTTTAGGCCAGAGTTGTACAGATTGACTTCTCGAATCACAATCACTCACCGCGCAATGCATTTGTTTTGGGTTTAGATTCATTCCTCATCCACACACCCCAAATTACCAAATCCGACAGGAATTGTTTTCACCCATAAACAATTGGCGACCACAGCGGGAGGTTAATTTCTCGGTTGTAAAGTCAATTTCTTCAAAAATCCGATTCAATTTTATCAATTTCAAAGAGGGTAGATCTTAGGACCAATTACGTCATCAATCCATTTCAAAACGGTAGAACTTAGGTCTGGATCAGCATTCAATTTTCATGGAGCTAGTGTGGATAACACTCCCGGTGTCGATGTACCTGTCAGTGGAGCTACCGTGGTCAATACATCTTGTGGAGCCGTCACTTCTACCACCGGTGCCGGCAGAGAGGAGATGTTCCAGTAAGTGTAACACCTCCCATCACGAGCCAAAGCGCCCCGCAAATCCCGGCATCTCATCAAGTGTAACACCTCCGGTAGTCACCCGAGCAACAACTTCCACTCCTTCATCGTGACGAGGAGCCGGAGGGACGAGAGGAGGACCATCCCCCATTACCATTGCGTAGACTTGATGGAGAAGCGGGGAAGTTCTTGCTAAGACTCAAACGGATATGGCCGCAACCCGTGAAAGAGGTACTCACTTTTCTTAAGATATTAATCGATCGATTGCCACAAGAGCCGCGACAGCCCGGGAGCAAAAAGGAACGCATTCAACGCACCGGAGAATGTACTTCAGCGGCGCAGACCTCCATGGACCTGATCAAATAAGCGACATCAGATATGAGCGGTCCTGTCATGGAGAATCCTACACTGGGGACTGATCCTCACAACGATCCTCATCAAGTCAATAGTTTCACTATGAACCAGAGGCCGGTGGATCGGGAAGCGGTTTCTCTAGTGGAAAGTTTATGCGAACTTTCACACCTCTCGAAGAATCGGCGCGCGGAGACGTTTTGTCGCAATCAACCGGAGGAAGGTCACGGCACCAGGTGCCCCACATGTCACCGCACGCATCAAGGATTCGGGAGTTCAAGACGGCCCTTATCTATACAGGAGCATCTTCGAATGTGATTACTCTCAAGACTCTCAGACATCCAAAGTTCTCCCGAGGCAAGGTCGCACGAAGCCCGCCACAATGACGGACTTCGAGGGAAACCAAACCAGCACATACGGGAGAGAAGCTCGCGGAAAGAATCGGGACAAGTTCGTTGCGTCCCTCTCCCCACGTGGGCGTCAATTCAGGAAGAAGACCGGCTTGCATCATTGATGGATAAAACCCATGATGCGTCTTTGCTGACGAAGCATTCTTCTCCATCCTGTGAAGCCATGACCCACGTTCACACGAAGAAGGAACGAACTTTTGTGGCGAGTCGTGACCAGAAAAGGAAAACGGTATACCGACACTACCATTATCAATTAGCAGAGGAGACTGTTACCCAGTTGTAGGATCAGAATATCGCAACAACCATACTTCGCGAGATCAATAAACGACGATATTGCGAAAGTGTCGCAAATGAGTAATATAAATGACGCAATGAATGACGGCAGCCAAAACACGAGGAAGATGTGAAGACCTAGCGAGATTTATGATATTTGCGAGATTATATAATTGTACACTTGCGATATTTCGCAAGTCATTCCCGAAAATAAAAGACAGCTTAGCTGTCATCCAATGTGTAATACCCTATATAAGGAGTCGAGCAGGACTGTTGGGGAGATCTTTTTCCGAGCGTTAAACAAGTCATTAGGAGAGAGAAAGTTTGTAGTGATTATAATTTCTTTAGCTTTTTCCATTTTATCTTGTAAACATTCAAGGAATTAATCAATAAAAATCATAATTGTTCATCTTCAATGATTTAGTTATGTGGATTATTGTGAGGGGTGTAGTGTAGGATTTGCTGCAACTACATATTGGCGCTAGAAACAGGGTCAGAGTAAGGATTGATATCGTGATTTGAAAGAATTTGAAGTAATAGGGAAGGAATTTCATGTAATTTTCAACAGTTTACCAAAATTAAGAAATGGCTAGAAGAAGAAATGCATCCGAACAACCAACAACTGCTAGAAGAACTAGGAGACTTGCTAGAGAAGGGAGAAATGAAGTGGGAGAATCCTCTAGAATGAATATAAGAAATAATAAAGAAAATCAAGTTCAATCACCAATTCAACCAATACCGAATGGAACTGTGGATTTTGATAGAGTAAGTGTACATACTTGGAGATCAGACTCTACGGACGAAAGGAGAGAAGAACAACAATTGGTAAACAATGGACAAGAGGAAAGAGACCGAGAAGGAGTTGGAGAAATAATTCATGGAAATGAGGAGATCGCAGCATTAGAGGCATTAAGACAAACAATACATGAAGAAAGGCGATTAGAAGCAGGGGAACGTGCAAATTTGACAAGACAAAATCATGAGTTGAGGATGGAAAATAGGAGGTTGCAAAATAGAAGATCGAGAAGCACTACAAGGTCAAGCTCAAGATCAGTTAGAGAGGAAAGAAGGAGAAATTTACCTATAGAAAATACTGATGAAGAAAATCGAGGGGAAGCGCAAAATCCAGGTGTAGAACATTGCGAGAGAAGAGAAATGATGGAAGATCGTTATATCCCACGTCCTGAGGGTCTTCAAAATGAGCAAAATAATGGAAATCAAGGAAATAGGCAGCGTCAGGAGCGGAATAACCTAGTTAATGAATAAAATCAAGAAGAAGTAAGAAGGATATTGCATGAGAGAGAAGCACGAAAGAAGCAAAAAGAGATTGAAAATGAAATTGAAAGACACTACACTGAACAAGCACGTCTAGCTTGCGAGAGAGAAAGATTGAGAGCAGAAATGGAAGAACAGGAATTAGAAGAGGCAATCCTGCAGAATAATCACGATAACCGAGAAAGAAGACGAGAACAAAATCGCAACAATGGTAATATCAATGAAGAATATGAAAGAGTACAAAGGCGAATCGATAAACAGCAAAGAAGAGAGAATGATAGATATAACGGTGTGCGAATTCGTGAAAGGGATGAAGGAGAAAATCGCAGGGAAAGACAAGAAGAAAATAATGAACAAGAAAGTCAAAACAGGACATGAACACGGAGAAGAGAAGCGGAACTAAAAAGAAGATTCAAATTCGATGTAAATGAACAAATTTTGAAAGAATTGGCGGAGATGAGAGGATTGTTAATTAATAAAAAGGGAGGAGGAAGGAGACAGTTGGATGAAGCCATAGAAGAAGCTGCGAAAAATCCGTTCACACAAGAGATACAATTAGGAGGAATTCCACCAAAATGCAACTTGCCTACATTAACCAGCATTTTCGATGGAACAACTTGTGCGATATAACATATCAAAGCTTATATGAGATGTATGTTACAATGGGAGAATCATGATGCTACATTGTGTAAATATTTTGCATCAAGTTTGACAGGAGAAGCTTTGAAATGGTTTGAAGGACTACCGAAGCTTGGCTATATTTTTAGGGGCATATATAAGTAATAATTTCTCGCGAACTGGTATTGAAGATGTATTTGGGTTAAAACAAAGGGTTGGTGAAAGTTTGAAGCATCTAACTGTGAGATGGAAGACAATGTGTAGCGAAATGGCCGGTCGTGTGGAGGAGAGATATCTCATCTTATCATTCATTAATGCTATGTTTGCGACAAATCTATTATATATTCAAATTTTTAGAATCAAGAATACTATCACAATGACTGAGTTGCGAGAACTTCAGGAAGAGTATATTGCTTTAGAGGAAAAGCAGAATGAGATGGAATCATACACATCGCGAATACAAGTTCAGGAGCTGCGAATGCAAGTTTGTTACCTAAATTGATAAACACAGTGGCGAGTACTTCGCAAGGTCAACAAGGGATGATGATACCGGATGATGGTCAGCAAAAGTTGGTAGCCATGGGAAGTCGCGATCAGGAAGAATTTGAAAGAGAAAGAAATTTCTACTTAGTGGCGGAAATAATAAAATTCAAAGACTTGATCACTTGCAAGAAACCTATGGAGGTCAGAGGCATAATTATCATAGAGGGCAGCGAGATCATAGGGTAGTATGGGAAGAAATCAAGATGCCTCCACTGAACGCTAGTGTGGAGAAAATATGGGAAGCTATAATCTTGATGGAAAACATACCTGCACCATGGAACATGGGGAATGAACCACCTCCAGGTGACAGAAGTCATGAATTCTGTTCCTATCACCAATTTCATGGACACCTAATGAATGATTGCAGAAATATAAAAAGAATCATCCTCAGAATGATAGACCAATGGAAGCTAAACCATTTCTTAAAGTGTGAAGAGAAGACTCAACCATTACCACCACCTCCAGAAATTCACAGAGTAAATACAACAAAAGGGAAAGAAACGTTTGTTGTAGAAGTTGGAACAAAAGCCAAAAACTTGTTCTACAACTCTATTGTACATTCGTACAAAACAATTGAATATTTTCATGATAATGTTCTCAGTAGGGTTTTCGCAAGAGATGCCGATAATAGAGAAGTAATGAACATCGCGAGGACATCGCCATTAAAGGAATGGCAAATGCGGACTATTTCTTTTCGTGAGAAGAGGTACCTGAAGGAGGAGAGATGCATGACAGTCCATTAGTAGTAAAATTGGAGATTAATCCAAAAGTCGTTGATGATGAGGATGATGACACGGAAAACTCATGGGCAATCAATAGAATCTTAATTGATACCGGAAGCTCTGTAAACATCCTTTTCTACCATACATACAAGACAATGGGAGGGAAAGATAAAGATTTAATACCTTCCACCTATAAGATCTATGGTTTCAATAGTACTGCCAACAAACCTAAAGGAGAAGCTCATATGCGAATATTATTGCAAGGATTATCAACTGAAATTTTTTTCTGCATAGTCGATGTGGAATCCCCCTACAATGCATTAATTGGGCGACCCTGGATACATGAGATTTTGGGTGTAGCATCGACTTATCACCAATGTATCAAATTTCCTCATCCCAATGGTGTTGGAATTATCAAAGGAGATAGAGCTGAGGGACAAAAATGCTATGAAGTTGATGTAGAGTCGTGCGAGGAAAGGGCTGCTCAAAAGAAGAACTGGAAACGGAATATCAAAGAAGAACAAAGAAGAGAAAGACTGATGGTGGACGCAATAGAGGTGAGAGATGAAGATACATTGCGAAACCAATGCCTGAAGACAATTGGAAATTGCGATGATTTCGCAAAAGGGAAGGAAATATCAGGAAATTTAAAGGAAGAAGCAGAGAGCAACATAAATAAGAGGTGTAAGAAAATGAATAATTGAGTTTAGATTTGTGATTTGTTCAAAAAAAAATGCGAAGTAAATGACGATCGAAGAAGGAGTACGCGAAAATCTCGCGAGATAGATAATATGAAAATCTGCTTGAATAATTACAGTGAGATTGCAAAAACGAAGCAAGACTATGCGATAATTTCGCAAAGATAATGAGAAGAAATAATCAAAAATCAATGAATGATTGAAAGCATTAACAAAAATGAACGAATGAGTGAATGGGACAGAACCTTTATGGCGTACACCCTAGTTCGCGAATGATATTTCGTAAGAGGCAAATGTAAGACCTAAAGTGCATCATATAAGGGGGTATCTCTTGACCTGGATTAGGGAAAAGGTTACATCGCTCCTGGAACCTGAGTCATGGATATTTGGGGTCAATAAACCCCATCCGGGAGAGATACCTTGGATTTCCAACTATATAAGGTTATACCTTGGTTGGACGACCGAGGGTCTCTTCCAAGGAGTCGAGTGTATGACCAAGGCGCCGAGGTACACGGTTGAGCCAAGAGTGCTGGGGCATTTGAAGTGTCTCGGCCATTCTTGGCAAGTCTTGGCACATGCTGCACTCGGCAGAAGAAAACTCCACTTAGGGTGCGATCTCGTAACCATAAGCCCTATAGGTATAAGGGATAAGAGGCTGCGAAAACAACTGGTTGTTGTTAAGACTGGATGGGAGGAGCTAGTCTTGTATGCCGATGTACGCCTCCTTGAAGGGGCAACCAGGGAGATGATAAGGGCGGCACCCTCCATTAGGGACTGATAAGTGCCTTAAGACGCAAATGTCATGAGGCTCTATTTTCGCAAGAAAATTTAGGCTTGTCATATTTGTGCGATGATCCTGAAGAGGCAATAATACTAACGCGAGGGTAAGACGAGATCAATGGGTCTTTACATGAAAATGTAGAGACATCCTGCGATTTCGTCGCAAAGACGGCAATGTCATGGGGCTTTACGTTCGCAAGAATATTTAGGCCTGTCATATTGTGGCAAGAAAAACATCCTGCAGAGGCAATAATACTAAAGAAATGATAAGACAAGATCAATGGGTCATTACATGAAAGTGTAGCGACGTCCTGCGATTTTGTCGCAAGACGACAATGTCATGGGACTTTATGTTCGTAAGAATATTTAGACCTGTCACATTGACGTAAAAATGAGGGGTGGAAAAATAAGACCTTTAACTAGGAAGGCAAAATAAGACCACACAAGAGCAATGATAAGGCAAGATCAATGGGTCATTACATAAAAATGTAAAGACGTCCTGCGATCTTGTGGCAATGATGAATTTCAACATAAATGAAAATAAGACCACACAAGAAATTGAGTAAGCAAATAAGCTTGCGAAAATGGTTATATTTCTTCATTTCTTTGTGAAGAGTTAGCAACAGCAATCGTGAAACTAAGTAGTATTATTACTTAAAGATTATCAATATAATCTCTCATGTGAAAATAAATAACAGAGGCCAGTATGGGAATGATTAGAGTAAAAACTTGTTATTTATTTTCATATGGTAGATTTACAGTAAGTAATTACAACAATGGAAGACTAGAAGGATAAATGTACAAATATTACAAGAAGAGAAAAAGAAAATGGAGCTATCTCTCAGTTCATTCTTCTTCTTCATCAGACTCTTTGTCAGACTCCTCTTCCTCGCTAGCATCACTATCAGAGACATCCAAAGAAGGTGTATTTTCAGGAACTTCATCAAGGAGACAAGGATATGAAGAAAGAGGAATACTATGGTCATCGCAAACTGTCTTAATAGTTTGATTGCGAAAACGGACAACATCATTATTGAAATTTGCTACAGTAGTTTGAAGTTGTTTCTTCAGCTTGGAATATTTGTCGTTGCGAAGAGAGAAGTCTTTGCAAGTTGTGCTTTCTCGATTCAAGTTCCTTAATTCTAGTTTGAAACCTCTTCTGATTCTGCGAACAAATGACAATGAGTCAGTAACTTAATAACAGTCTCACAAAAAAAAAGTGGAAAAGTAATGAAGAACAGTTAACAACCTTCTCTGTCAGAAATCATATCTTTAACCAAGGCTGTATGCTCAGCATGAAGGCTGACGTTAACACCTAAGTTATTTCTATCATTATCTAGAACTTTCGCGACCCAAACGAATTCATCATCACTATTTATGACAAGGAGTGAACGAATTTGATTTTCTCGCTCATTAAGTATGGCATTTTGGCGAAGAGATTCATCTCGTTCAATTTGGACTTCAAGAAGAGCTTTTGGAATTTCGCTAATGCCTCGTGCACCTTGATTAGCAATGCGATCCTTGTCATCTATAAGGATACTAATTTTCTTCCTTAGAATATATTTTTCTCGTGGGAACTAAGATATAGACGTTTAAATCGGTTGGCTAAACCTAAACTAGATCTATGCTCAATTTCTAAGAGATGAAATTTGGTTGAAGTTCATTTAATGAAAGAGAGTTAATTTGTTTGACGAACTACTTAAAGATTCGTTGAGATGAGCGAGAAGGGCATCATCATCCATAGGCTCGGAAATGAATGGAGAAGGACGGCTTCGTTAGAAAGATTATAAATGTCTAAAAATGATAAGTCGGGTAAAAAAAAACAAATGACAAAGTAAAAATGAAGAAAAGAGAAGAGTTTTATACCATAAAGTTCCGATTAGCACTTTGAAGGGTAGATATTTTATTCTTTTGGGTAGAAGATTCAGCTTCCAATTGTTGAATTCTTTCGCGAAGAGCGGCAGTCTCATTTTCATTGTTCTTGAGAGATGTCGCAACTTCAATTTCTATTTCTTCGGTCTTTTTGTGAAGCTGAAGATTTTTCTTTTCAAAGTTGTTGCGTCTGTTCTCAAGATCTGAGGCAACAACAAAAGAAGCCCTTCCAGACTATAAAGAAAGATAAAGAAACTGTTAATATATGATTTAAAATTAAAATTATGAAGGAATAAAGAAATATAAACATACCAAGGCACTAAGCGCATTCAAGAAGCTGGGAGTCAATGATCTGGAGATCCCCTGAAGAGACTCATTACCCTCCAAAAAGAAGCATCACATATACTTGCGAGAGCTTCAGAATACTGTAAAGGAGATCATCTCCAAGCCCCTGCATTGAGTCTGAAAAGATATTAGACAATAATGTCATAGGAGATTCAGTTGGATGATTCTCCTTCGCAGTAGAAATGTCTGCATCATCGTCTTCTTCATCGGGACTCTCACTAGATTTAGGTCTTGAGCGAGAAGAAGAATGGGTCTTTTGTTTTTTAGAAGGTGGTGCAACAGATTTTTTCTTACGAAGAGGGTCTTTATCCTTTCTTTTAACCCTCTCAGTTTTTGAAGCTTCTTCCTTGCCGGCAACTTTAACACCAACCTATATACACGAATGAAGATAAGAAACAGAGGCAACAATATTGTGAATAACAAGAGAAAATATTTCTTACTTCATCCGTGATTGAGCGAAGTATCGCCAAAATACTTGGCTTTGGATTTCTTTCATAACTCCTTCTCAACTTAGTGATCTGAAAATTTAGCAGGTTTAGTAAATATAAAAGGAAGGAAACATCGCAAAGCGAACGAAAATTAGAAAATATACCTCTTTTGCTTTCTCGGGCCAATTAAATACCCAAGGTTGATAATTTGCGAGATTCTCAGGAGTATATTGGAGCTTTGAGAAATGTAAGGTCCATTCAAAAATAGCGGAAAGATACACCACTTGTCATCTTTAGAGTAGAGAGGAACATTATTCTTGCAGTGCCAATCAATATCTAACATAAGTATCTTGTCGCCGGGAATATTTTCTTTTCTTTTCGTACGATCACCCCAAGAAGATTTATCGTTCTTCATATTTATAACTTCATAATTTTCAAAAAGTTTTCTATCGAATATTTTTCAAAGAATTATCTCTAAGTTGGCGAATTTAGGATCTTTGACATTATCGGGATACGAAGAGAACCCTTACCGGCGCCACGATTGGCGAACTCAAGCATTAAACAAATGCAATCCCCACTTAATTGGTAAATAGCTCGCGAGAATTTCTCATGAACAAGAATTTCATAGAACAAGGGCAGTTCGGGATTATAGAGAGGAATGGGAAGACCTGCGAGGAGTTGACCTAGCGAGATTATGATTTTCTGATCATCACAGTGATGATCAGTAAACAAGTTTTCAGAAAGAATAGATGAAGATTCTTGATTGGGAATGGTGGACAAAGTGAAATCATTCTCTTGTAAGCTCTCTTGAATCTCACCCAAAAGAGTTTCATATTTACGGCCGGGAGGAGCCATTCTCAGAGTATGGGAATGATTAGAAAATTAAAAGATCAAAAGAAAGAAGAAAAGGAAGATTTACGGAGGGAACGTGAATTATGAGGAGAAGAATGAAGAAGATTTGCGAGAGAAAGTAAAAAATAAGAAGAGGAAGGTGAGAAAACTATATATAGAGAAAAATTCTCGAGAAGATAAATGCATTTAATGCGAGAAGAGACGTGAATGGTCAAGAAAAAACGGTTTAAAGAGACGTGTCAAGAAAAGAATGGAAGGAGAAACATGTGTAATAAATTATGTGTAAAAGTACGGGATCATAACAGATAAAGACGAACTGTTGAGGCATTTCAAAATATTAATTTCATGACATTCTCTCCTTCGCAGAGAAGACATGAGAAGAGGCAAGATGTAGGATCGTAATATCGCAACAACCATACCTGAGATCAATAAACGACGATATTGCGAAAGTATCGCAAATGAGTAATATAAATGACGCAATGAATGACGCAGCCAAAACACGAGAAAGATGTGAAGACCTAGCGAGATTTATGATAGTTGCTAGATTATATAATTGTACACTTGCGATATTTCGCAAGTCATTCCCGAAATAAAGGACGACTTAGCTGTCATCCAATGTAATAATACCCTATACAAGGAGTCGAGCAGACCGTGGGGAGATCTTTTTCCGAGCGTTAAACAAGTTATTAGGAGAGAGAAAGTTTGTAGTGATTATAATTTCTTTAGCTTTTTCCATTTTATCTTGTAAACATTCAAGGAATTAATCAATAAAAATCAAAATTGTTCATCTTCAATGATTTAGTTATGTGGATTCTTGTGAGGGTTGTAGTGTAGGATTTCCTGCAACTACACCAGTCTCTCCACCCAATGGAATGCTACAACAGCAACGAACCACAAGAACAAGTGCTAGATGCTCCACAACAGCTGCAAGATGGCACCAAATCCACAACTGATGAGATTGAAATCGTTGAGAATCTCCTAGGCCTATTTCCATCAGCTCAACCTTGTGTACACGGATAAACGCACGAAGCTCGTGGAACTTCTCAAAGAGTACCGAGGACATATTCGCTTGGAGATATGAAGAAATGCCCCTGGATTTATATGAAAATTGGTCACCCATCATCTACATGTCATACCCGGATCCAAGTCGGTTAAACGGTTGTAGTTGGACACGAGGAAAATGGATAGATCGGGTCTTTGCATAGACTTGAGAGACTTGAACAGTGCTACTCCAAACCGATCCTCCTCTACCTAACATCGACATGTTATTAGATGCAACCCCGGACACTTAATGTTCTCCTCCATGGATGGATGTAGCGGCTACAACCGGATAAGGATGTACGAGCATGATGCAAGTAAGATAGCTTTTCGAACTCCTCTCGGAAATTTTTATTATACCATACCGCCATTTGGTTTAAAGAATGCGGTGCAACGTATCAACGCTCTATGACGGCAATCTTCAACTCGGAGCCGATACCTCAAGGAGTAGCCTCAAGAAGATAACGATGTCCACGCGTCATATAGAGCAAGATCCAGGCGTAGTCACTCTATCGATGGTGGTCGAACAAGATCCAGGCGAGTCACTTTATCGACGTTGGTACATGTCTATCATGCTATGTTGGAGAATCCGCGCCTTGGTCATCCTATGGAGCTGTTGAACGTTCATCTACAACAACATATGCCCCGATAGAAAGAACCAGGCCTGCTTAGGTAATGAAGAGCCTCATAATGTTTGTAGGGGCATATATCTCACCAACAAGCGATACAACATTGACCCTCGTAAGCCAAGCCTCAAGCAGCAAAGAGGAAAACCACCGAGATATAACATCCCGCACGTCCGTCAACTCCAACTCGATTACCACATGCACGACTCCCATAATGATGAAACAATGTCCAAGATATTCCATATCTGGCTCGAAAACAACCACTACAAACAAACCATGTAAACCACGCTTGGGGATCGAGGCTCGCATGAAGTTCCTTCACCGTCGACCAAGGAATTCTTCAACATGAGAGAGATGGTCAGTCAAGAAGCATGGAATTCGCAAGGGTAAATCGAACCGAACATGAAAACACTTCAACGCTCCCTCTAGCGAGTCGCTCAATGGTCTATTCAAGAGCCGCCTCAACGCTCTATCCCGGACCCACGTTCGCTCCAGAATCCTTCTTCAACACTCTCTCCGTGATCCACCTCAACGTTCGCACTGCAAACCACTTTAACATCCTCTCGAGCCGTTTCAACACTTAAGCTGCATCAATAATCTGCGCTCTGGTCAAGTTATCTTTGATGTACTCATTGCTCAACATACGTCTCATCCATCCTTTATGAGGGCCCATCGGAGCATGAAAAACCTTGAAGTCGATAGGAGAAGGGTTATCTTGTGGAACGGATATTTTCATATAGTTGAAAGGGCGCGGTGAACAACTCATCATCATGTTCGGCATATCTTTGAAGCTGTCAACACCTCCTGACTTGGCACCAGCATTATCCCCAGAAGACATCTCAATAGGAGTTCTTTTCTTCATTGTACAATAAAAGACATGAGTCAGTACTTGTATAAAAACGCGTGATATGTGTACTCACACACGACAGAACACACATTCACGTTGGAGTACACAAGGCTGGTATTGGGTCCAAACACCGATGTTGATCAAGTCTCAAGTCCGGTATTACTCAAGTTTCAAGTCCGGTGTTGATCAAGTCACAAGTCCGGTATTGCTCAAGTTTCAAGTCCGGTGTTGATCAAGTCACAAGTCCGGATTGCTCAAGTTTCAAGTCCGGTGTTGATCAAGTCATAAGTCAGGGTATTGATCAAGTCACAAGTCCGGGTATTGCTCAAGTTTCAAGTCCGGTGTTGATCAAGTCACAAGTCCTAGATACTCAAGTTTCAAGTCCGGTGTTGATCAAGTCACAAGTCTGGTATTGCTCAAGTTTCAAGTCCGGTGTTGATCAAGTCACAAGTCCGGTATTGCTCAAGTTTCAAGTCCGGTGTTGATCAAGTCACAAGTCCGGTATTGATCAAGTCACAAGTCGGGTATTGCTCAAGTTTCAAGTCTGGTATTGATCAAAGTCACAAGGTCTGGTATTCGAATAAAACAGGCGCACGCAGCATGGCCGGTTTTCAGTCGAAACACATGGTCGACGTTCAGTCAGGCACGCGGCGGGTCCCACTTGATCCTAGCCCCAGATTGGTCGAAGCAGACACAGCTGTCCCCAATCAAAGATCTTTCTCCAGAAGAAGGCGTTTCAGCTCCAACACTTCAATGCTCTCCCGAGCCTGCTCCAGAAGCTGCTTCAACGCTTTCTACAGGACCCATATTTACATTTGAGCACACAAGGTTCATTTTTTTTTAAAAAATAAGCTTTCTCATATCGGGTCCCACCTTTGAGCAAAGAAAACAGCAAGGCCGGTGTTTAGTCAAGCTAGCTGGGTCGGTGTTTGGTCGAAGTAGCAAGATGACACTCGAGCAAGTACATCAACCGTACGGTCAAAGTAGGCACAGGACATGGTCGACGTTTGAAACATGTACATGGTGGTCCCACGTTTGATCGAAGCATGCACATCTGCCCATGTTCGAATCAAGCATGCTTACATCGGGTCCCACGTTCGATCAAGCAGACGCAGCGGACCCACGATTAACCAAAATAGGCACATCAAGCCCACGTTCGATCAAGCGTGTGCAAGAGTCCCACGAACTAAACAAAGCGTAATGGTCCATCGGGCTGTGCAAGACCGACATCATGCTAGGGGAACACTCGCCCGGACGCCTCAACGTGACAGCTCCAAGGACAGGATGACCGTCTCTCCCGGTAACATATAACTTTGTCTCATAAGCTTTGTCTTTAATGTCACCATCTCATGCCTACCCCACAATGGTGTAACCATTACGTACAGTGGGGGACTTAATGTTGATGGTGGATTTTCATTTAAGGCTAAAATTGTAAAAGCCAAAATTATGCGCTAACATCTTGCAAAGATAAAGCCATTAATGAGTGATGAATACTTCTTCACTTTACTAATTCACCTAGAATGGAGCATGTGACAACAATCCCAAAGATTCTCGTGAATTAAATACACGAAATTCATCCAGGTTGGAGCATATAGCAACAATCCCATATACCCCGTGAATTTAAAAGATTATTAATTAATGCAAACCAGACCTCGTATTTCCGTACTCATTACCGGTGCAAGATGACGACCGAGTGTTGTTCTCACAGAGCAACACAAATCTCCAAGCATTAATAATAAAACATGTACGAAATACCCATACTCTGTGCTACAACTCTCGGTGTGTTATACTAGCCTGATTGAGCATGTTTGAACCTGAACTGACCATATCAGTCTCAGAAACGATCATAACCATCCAACTTCACCAGCATGATTGGATGGCCTAGATCGAATCCATAACCCTCAAGCAGGTATTGGAGTATTCACCACCGACCCAACGCGGGCCCCGCATGGTCGGCCTTCCCAAAAGGGTGGCATAGTTTGCCAAACAGTCCAAACCAAAGCAGTATGGACGGCAAACCCTAAATTAGGGTTTGCGACACATTACATATATCGCAAATCCAGTCTCAACCATCCATCTTCGCAGGCATAGATGGAGGGTGTAGATGTAGATTCAAAGGGTCCGTAACATATCAACATAAACATCGGGCCCGCCTACATACTCCGAATGACGGTCCACAGACCAACTATGGTTGGTCGTCTTGATTCATGCGTCCCAAACTCGGGTATGACACACGGCCGGAAAACCTCGATTATGGTTTGTGTCGCGATCACGAGCGTCCTTTTCTCCCCGCTCGGATGAAGGGTCCGAATAGACTAGGTGTCCGAGAAGTATCAACATGATCACCGCGGGCCCACCTATCTCCACACCCGATTGTCCAAGACCAAACTTGGCCGTACACCTCGATTCGCATGCCCAAACCAGGCGTGGTCGCACCTCTAATCGTAAACCGGATCTCACCACCAACTTCTCCTGACAAATTGAGTGGCTTAGATCACATTTCTATGAGGCAATGAAGTACAGGCGTGAACACCAGCTTACCACCCACATGCCGAATCAAACGGCGGGGACCGACCAGGCTTGGTCGTCTTGAAACGCGTGCCCGAAGTGGGCATGATGCGCGGCTTTTGCGTCACTAGATTTCTGTTGCAAATCGATCTCAACCGCTCCTCTTTGCCGGTCAAATTGACTGGCCTAGATTGCACCTTCATGAGACAGTGAGGTACGGACGTGTACACCGGCATGCCGTCTACACGCATGCCCGGTCGGTCCTTTCCAAAACACCTCCCATACTTGGTTTCGACCAAGCTAAATAGCGATGCCTGCGCACCTCTTCAAAAGCCCTAAAACTTCATCAACTGGCCGCAGATGAGTGTCACAGTAATCATCTCGTCCGTCCAACTCTACCAACTTGGTCAAGCAGCCCTGGGTTAGGAGTTAAGAGACCAGCAAGGTGTCACCACAATCACCGCCCACCACTCTTCCACATGGAATGATCGGTCAAGTCGTGGCTTTACTCGTATAGCCTCCAAACGATCACTCAAGATGGCCGGACATGATGCTATTTTAAGACGCTTAAATTCGTGACTTACTCCTAAGCCTTAAAAAATAAAGCAATGCTTCATACATGTTGAATATACTCGATGCAAGACTGTGATAGAATACACACGATACTTCACAAGTATCGACTTCCTAAATAATTTAGTTATTTAGTCTAGCATTACATTCTAATTTTCAGTGGGTCCCACGATCCACACACTCGAGACATCAATCATGTCACAAACGGGGATACATACTCGGGGGTATTGGTCTCTGGTGGTTTACAACGCGCTAGCTGCAACGCGCCATCACAAGAACGTGTCAGAAGTCATGGACGGTTAGAGATACATGAGAAGTGGGCAAGACTGGTCGTGTAACACCAACATATAACTCCACTACTCCATCACTCCACTTCCTCCACTTTCCTCGAGAAACGTGAATAAGGCTCAAATGACTTGTATAAATAGGTTCTCCTCCCTATTTCCAAAAACAACAACAAGTCAAGACAAGATTAAACCAAGTGTTAATACAAAAACGATTCAAACACTCAAAGCCCGTTTGCATCAATCGTAAGCCTGCTCACCTTTTTGTTACAAGTCATAAACAAGCCTACACCTTCACAATCTCAACACCTTCTTCGCTTCCCTCCCTAAGATCAACCCCATCTCCTTCACTTTGGACCGAAGCAAGTCCGAAAACGCCATTTCTTGGTTTAGGCCGAGTTGCAGGCCAGATTGACTCTCGAATCACAATCACTCACCGCGCAATGCATTTGTTTTGGGTTTAGATTCATTCCTCATCCACACACCCCAAATTACCAAATCCGGCAGGAATAGTTTTCACCCATAAACAACAACTTAACATTTATATACTTGCGTAGAATATCGCAAGCCAGTCCGAAAATAAAGGACAACTTAGCTTTCACCCACTATGTAATATCCTATATAAAGTGCTTTGAACCTAAGGTGTGAAGAGAGAGATCTTTTGAGAGCGGGAGAAAGTTTTGAGGAGAGAAAAGTCTAGAACAAGATTGTATTTATTGATTTCATTTCTTCTTGTAAAATTCTCAAACTCAATTAATAAAAAGTGTGATTGTTGATCTTAAAGATGTTGATTATTATGAATTCTGTGAGGGATGTATTGTGGGATTTCCCGCAACTAATAATGGCGCTAGAAACAGGATTGAAGATTGATATTGTGATTTGAAAGAATTTGGAGTAATAGGTAAAGAATTTCATATAAATTTCAACAACTCATTAAGGTTGAAAAACGGCTAGAGAAGAAATACATCAAAACAACCAACAACTATTAAGAAGGAGTAGGAGGCTTGCTGGAAAAGGAGAGATGGAATGGAGGAATCTTCAAGATTGAACACAAGAAACAATGGAGAAAATCAAGTTCAACAACCCAATTTAGCGTACACCAATACAAAATAGAATCGTGGATTATGACAGAGTGAGTGTACACACTTGGCGATCAGACTCCAGAGATGAAGTGGAAGAAGAAGCTTAAATTAGGGAACAATGGACGAGAGGAGAGAGACCAAGAAGCAATTGGAGGAATAATTCATGGGAATGAAGAGATTGAAGCGTTAGAGGCATTGAGACAAAGAATATACGAAGAAAGGAGACTAGAAAGCGAGAAGAACGTGCAAAAAATGACAAGGCAAAATCATGAGTTGAGGATGGAAAACATGAGATTACAAAGTAGAAGGTCAAGAAGCACTACAAGATGGATTAGAAGTGAAATAAGACGAAATTCTCCCATAGAAAATGTTAATGAAAATACTGAGAGGAAGTATAAAATCCAGACGAAGAACGCCGTGTGAAAGAAGAGAAATAATGGAAGATCGTTATATTCAACATGGTGAAATTCTTGTAATGGACAAAACAACAGAAATCAAGGAAATAGGCAACGTCAAGAACGAAATAATCAAGATGCATAAGAAAATCGGGGGAAGAAGGCAGGAGAATATTACATTGGAGAGACATTATATTGAACAAGCACGTCTAGCTTGGAAAGGGAAAGAATGAGAGCAGTAAGTGGAAGAACAAGAGCTCCAAGAGGCAATTCTTGGAATAATCATGATAATCGAAAGAAAGCGTGAACAAAATCGCAATAATGGTAATATCAATGAAGAATATGATAGAGTACAAATGAGAGCCGAAAGGAGGGAGAGAAGAAAATGAGAAGTATAACCATGTGTGAACTCATGAAAGAAATGAAAGAGAAGATCGCAGGAAAGACGAGAAGAAAATGATGAACAAGAAAATCAAAATGAGATATGAACGTAGAAGAAGAAAAGCGGAGTTAAAAAGACCAATCGATCCAAAATCGTATAAATGAACAAATTTTGAGAGAGCTAGCGGAAATGAGAGGAATGTTAAATAATAAAAGAGAAGGAGGTAGGAGACAATTGGACGAAGCCATAGAAGAAGCTGCGAAAACTCCATTCACACAAGAAGTACAATTAGGAGGAATACCCCCAAAGTGCAACCTACATGCGTTAACCAGCATTTTTGACGGAATGACTTGTGAAGTACAACACATCAAAGCTTATGTGAGATGTATGCTACAATGGGAAAACCATGATGCTATGTTGTGCAAATATTTTGCATCAAGTTTAACAGAGAGGCCTTAAAATGGTTTGAAGGTTTGCCAAAGAATACTATAACATCTTTCAACCATTTGTGCTACATTCTTAGGGGCGTATATAAGTAACAATTCTTCACGACTGGCATTGAAGATGTATTTGGGCTAAAAACAAAGAATTGGGAAAAGTTTGAAGCATTTAATCAAGAGGTGGAAGACAATGTGTAGTGAAATGGTCTGGCCGTGTGGATGAGAGATACCTCATTCTATCATTCATTAACGCAATGTTCACAACCAATCTGGTGTATATTCAAATTTTTAATCAAGAATACAATCACAATGACCGAAATGAGAACTTCAAGAGGAGTATATTGCTCTTGAGGAAAAACAAAATGACATGGAATCATACCCAGTTGCGAACGCAAGTTCAAAAGCAGCGAATGCAAGCCTATTACCAAACTGATAAGCACAGTGGCGAGCACTTCGCAAGTATATCAAGAGAAGATAATGGGTGATAATCAGCAAAAGCTAGTAGCTATGGGAAGTTGTGATCAAGAAGAATTCAAAAGGGAGAGAAATTTCTATAACCGTGGTGGGAACAATAAGATTCAAAGACTTGATCAGCCACAAGAATTTTATGGAGGTCAAAGATAAAATTATCATAGATGACAGGGAAGTCACAAGACAATATGGGAAGAAATCAAGATGCCACCTCTGAATGCTAGTGTGGAAAAAATATGGGAGCTATAATATTGATGGAAAATATACCAACACCATGGAACATGGGAAATGAACCACCTCCAAACCACAAAAGTCGTGAATTTTGTTCTTATCACCATTTTCATGGACATTCAACAAATGACTGCAGAAATATAAAAAGAATCATTCTCAGAATGATAGATCAAGGAAAATTAAATCATTTTTTAAAAGACCAACCTCAGTCTCAACCATTACCACCACCGCCAGAAACTTGCAGAGTAAATACAACAAAAGGAGGAGAAACATTTATAATAGAAGTTGGAGCAAAGGCAAAGAATCTGTTTTGTCACTCTATTGTACATTCGTACAAAACGATTGAAGACTTTCACGATAACATTCTAAAGCAGGTTTTCGCAAGAAATGCCGATGATAGAGAAATAACGAACATTGCGAAGGCATCGCCACTGAAAGAATGGAAAAAGCAGACTATTTCCTTCACCGCGGAAGAAGTACCTGAGGGTGGAGAAATGCACGATAACCCATTAGTGGTAAGATTGGAGATTACCCAAAACCTAGTGATGATGAAGATGATGAAGCTGAGAATTCATGGGCAATCAACAGAGTTTTAATCGACACTAGAAGTTCCGTGGATATCCTTTTTTATCATATTTATAAAACTATGGGATGAAAAGACGAAGACCTAATACCTTCAACTTATAAAATCTATGGTTTTAATGGTACTGCCGCCAATAAGCCTAAAGGGGAAATCACTATGCGAATTCCACTGAAAGGATTGTCTTCTGAAATACTGTTCTGTGTAGTCGATGTGGAATCACCATACAACGCATTGATTGGACGACCTTGGTTACATGGGATTCTAGGTGTAGCATCGACTTTCCATCAATGCATCAAGTTCCCTCATCCCAATGGTATTGGCATCATAAAAGGAGATTGGATTGAAGGAAAGAAGTGTTATGAAATTGATGTAGAATCTTATGAAGAAAGAGCTACAAAGAAGAAGAATTGGAAACATAACATCAGAGAAACACAAAAAAGTGAAAGATTGATGGTAAATGCAATAAAACAGAGAGAAGAAAAAATGTTGCGAAACCAATGCATGCTGAAAGTAAGAAGTGACGAAAATTTCGCAAAAGGTAAGAAAATCACATAAAATTTCAAAAATACAGAAAGTAAAGTAGCATAGGTAAGAGACTTAAAGCGTGAATGTATTTGTTGATTTTATGACTGCAAAAGTAAAATCGAGAGAAGGAATAAAGATGTATGACTGATTTGTTGCAAAAAAAAAAAAAAAAGATGAGATTGTGAAATTACAAAAGATGAGATTGAGAAATTACAAAAGATGAGATTGCGAATTATGAATGACAAAGATGAGATTGCGAAATTACAAAAGAGCTGATATGCAGAAGAAGAAACAAAACAACTAGAAAGAGGCGAACCTACTATGGCGTACACCCTAGTTCGCGAAATCAAAATTTCGCAAGAGGCAAATGTAAGACCTAAAGTGCGTCATAGAAGGGGGTACTTATTGCATGGCTCAGCAAAAAGGTTACACCGCCCCTGGAACCTGAGTCATGGAGATTTGGGGTCAATAAAGCCCATCCAGGAGAGGTACCTTATATTTTCAACCTAAACTTATGACTTAGGTTGGACGACTGAGGGTCTCTTCTAAGGAGTGCGGCATCTGATCAAGGCGCCGAGGTACACGGTTGAGCCAAGAGTGCCTAGGGCGTTTGAAGCGTCTCATCCATTCTTGGCAAGTCTTGACTTATGCTGCACTCGGCCCTAAGAAAACCCCACTTAGGGTGCAGTCTTGTAACCATAAGCCATATAGGAAAAAGGGATAAGAGGCTGCGAAAACAACTGGTTGTTGTTAAGACCAGGATGGG
The DNA here is from genome assembly GCA_023531295.1 of Papaver armeniacum. Taxonomy (NCBI): domain Eukaryota; kingdom Viridiplantae; phylum Streptophyta; class Magnoliopsida; order Ranunculales; family Papaveraceae; genus Papaver; species Papaver armeniacum. The sequence continues at coordinate 75,763 of JAJJWW010012163.1, forward strand.
AGGAGCCAACCTTGTATGGTAGAGGTACGTCTCCTTGAAGGGGCAACCTGTGGGGGAAGATAAGGGCGGCACCCTCCATTAGTGAGCTGATAAGTGTCTTATGACGCAAATGACGAGGCTTTATTTTCGCAAGAATATTTAGGCTTTTCATATTTGTGCGACAATCCTAAAGACGCAATAATACAAAAGATAAAGATAAGGCGAGATCAATGGGTCAATACATGAAAGTGTAAAGACGTCCTGCGATTTCGTCGCAAGACGGCAATGTCATGGGGCTTTATTTTTGCAAGAATATTTAGGCCTGTCATATTGTCGCAACGAAAACGACAAAACAAAAAAGTTAAGACAAGATCAATGGGTTTTTGCATGCAAGTGCAAAGACATCCTGCGATTTTATCGCAAAATAAGACCTTTAACTAGGAAAGAATGAAATCTTGGGAAAAACCAAGAAATACCTAATTGCGAAGATTCTGCAGAAACAGCTGCGAAACTGAGGCATAAATACATGTTTCTATTAAAAACTAACTTGCTTAATCTTTCATTTGGATACAAATAACAGAGGCAAGTATGGGAATGAATAGAATAAGAACATGTTATTTGTCTCCATATGATAGATTTACGCACGCACGAAATGAAAGATTAATAATTGATTAACCATATTGCAAAAAAGAGTTGTTTTTTTTAATACGTGCAGGAAGAAACAAAAAAGTAGAACTTGCATTTGAAGGTTTAAGAAATTTACAGCAAAAGATTACAAGGATAAAAGATTAAAGAATGAATGTACAGATATTACAAAAAGAGAGAGAAGGAAACAGAACTATTTCTTGTTTGCTTCTTCTTCTTCATCAAATTCTCCTTCTTCTTCACCTTCATCAGATTTTTCTTCTTCACTAGCATCTTTGCCGTGAGATATCCAAAGGAGGTAAATTCTTTGGAATTTCTTCTAAGAGGCATGGGTATGTGGAATGAAGGATGTTATTGTCATCACAGACTTGCTTAATAGTTTGATTGCGAAAAAGAATAACGTCATTCTTAAATTTCTTAAATGTGAATCTTTAATTGATTCTTTTAGTCTATAACATTTATCATTACGAGAAGAAAGATTCTTTGCGAAATGCTCCTTTTCGCACTCAAGTTCTTCAATTCTTTTGAAATCTCTCTTCAACTCCCGCGAATGAGATAATAATGAATCAAGAACTTGATGGTAATTTATGAAAGACAAACAATTAATAAAGAAAATAATTAACAACCTTCTCGTTTAAATCATATCCCTAACCAAGGCCGTGTGCTCACCAAGACTAACATTTACACCTAGATTATTTCGGCATAATCTAGAACTTTCGCAGCCCAAGCGAATTCATCGTCATTATTTATGAGAAGAAGGGAGCGAATTTGATTCTCTCTTTCGCTAAGTATAGCATTTTTGCGGTTAGATTCATCTCGTTCAATTTGAACTTCAAGAAGAGTTCCTTAGAATTTCGCTAATGTTTGAGCACCTTGTCTAGCGAGGCGATCTTTATCATCTATGAGGTCACTGATCTTGGTTCTTAAAATATTAATTTCCTATTTAGAGTTGAGATAGAAACACTTAAATTTGTTGGCTAAGCCCAAGCTGGATCTATGGTTAATTTCTAAAAGGCGAAGTTTGGATCTCAGTTCATTTATGGGAAGAGATTTAATCTTGTCATTTGAAAAACTATTCAAAGAATTATTAAGGTGTTCAAGAAGGGTATTATTATCCATAGAATTGGGGAATGAGTGAAGGAGAATGGCTTTATCAGAAAGATCATAGACGTCTGCGAAAATGATAAATCAGATGAGGGAGGATAATGAGAAAACAAAATAAAAGAAAAGAGGAAAATTTCATACCATAAAGTTGCTTATTGGCATCTTGAAGACTAGATATTTTGTTATGTTGAGTGGAAGAATCAGCTTCTAATTGTTTGTTCTTTTCGCGAATATCAACAAACTTGACTTTCCGGTTCTTTGTTTCTCTTTGCGAAGTTGAAGATTCTTCTTTTCAAGAATTCCACGTCTTTTTCCAAATCCGAGGCAACAACGAAAGAAGTCTTCCTGGTCTGAAGGAAAATGAAGAAATTGTCAAGATATAGTATAATTTTAAATCATAATTATGAAGAAATAGAGAAACGAAGGCATACCAAGATACTCAAGTGAATTAAAGCCGGAGTCACCGATCTGAGACTCCATGAAGAGAATCATCACCATCCAAAGAAAGGGCATCACAGATATTCGCAAGAGCTTTGCATGTGCTACTGAGATTATCATCCCCAATCCCTTGCATGGAGTCAGAGAAGATGCTAGACAATTGTGCCATTGAAGATTCATGTGGAAAATCTTCCCTCGCGAAAGAACTATCAATATCATTATTATCGTCATCATCAGAACTTTCGCTAGACTGAAGATTTGAAGGAGAAGGAGAATTAACTTTTTTTTTCTTTGAAGGTGGGGCAGCAGATTTCTCCTTGCGAAGAGAACCTTTACCTTTGCCTTTGGTCTTTGCAACCTTAGATCCTTCTTCTTCAACAACTACAACACCAATCTTTGCACACAAATGAAGATAAGAAATCAGGAGGCAACAATATTGTTAAAAGTATAAAAATGTTTCTTACTTCATCTCATGATGGAGCGTAGAGCAGCCTAAAGTGCTAGCTTTCCCAGTCCTGTTGTAGCTTGATCTCAGCTTTTCAATCTAAAATTTTCGCAAGAATTAAAGAACAAGAAAGTAACAACAAACGAAATATTATAAAGTGAGTAAGATTTGAAGACATACCTCTTTCTGTTTCTCGGGCCAATTAAATGCCCAAGGCTGATAAGTAGCGAGATTCGCAGGAAGCACATTTGAACCTGAAATATAAGGTCCCTTCAAAACCAGGGGAAAAACACACCACCTGTCATCTTTAGAGTGACGAGGAGTATTATTCTTTCCGGAATGCCAGTCAATATCTTGCATAAGTACTTTAATATCAGCAATGTTATCTTTTCTCTTCAAGCGGACTCCCCAGCGAGTACTATCTTTCTTCATGGGTATTAATTCATAATTTTCAAAGAAGCCCTCTACTGTATATTTTTCAGCAAGTATTTCCAACTCCTTAAAATTTGGATCCCTAGCTTCTTTTTGGTAAAGAGACCCTTTACCAAAGACTACTATTAGCGAATTCAAGAATTAAACGAATGCAATCCTCACTCAATTGGTAGATGGCTCGCGAGAACTTCGCATGAGCAAGAATTTCGCAAAACAAAGGAAGATTAGGATCATAGAGAGGAATGGGAAGGCCAGCGAGAATATGACCAAGCGAAACTATGATCTCTTTATCATCACAATGATGATTAGAAAACAGTTTAGTAGAAAGAATGGATTTAGCTCCTTGATTGGGAATGGGAAGGCCAGCCGAAGCTAAATGCTTTCATCAAGGAGTTTATAAAGATACAAGATAACCCCTATAATATTCCACAGCCGCACTCCCCCACAAATATTTGGCAATTAAGCACAAGTTCAATTAAGAACTCTCACCCATAAAATGTCATTCCTGAAAGAACAACAAGAGCGACCTTACTTTCACAAGAAAAGAAGGATTTCTTTGGACATAACAAATCACATACGAATATGAATTTGAATCTAACAATACTCAATCAAATTAACCACAAGAAAACCCATGATTAGTTTAATCAGAAATGCTCAACATAAGAGAACTTACGAAGCCACACAATATATATATAAAAATATGGATCAGGGAAGATCAATACTGCGAAATAGACAAGGATTTGTTCTATTTTCCATCACCATTTTCACAATGACATACAATAGACATAATCCTCGCAAACAAAAGTTCATCCTATCTTCCATCAATATTTGCATAATGACATACAATAGGCTTAAAACTTTTGTAATGTCAAAAGTTCATTCATTCTTTTATCAATACGTGCATATCGACATATGAAAGACTTAACTTTTGACAATATATGGGAAAATCATAGTTCACGGACGCAAACACACATATCCCATAAAAAATTGCAATATATAAAATAATAAAGATTAATACTGCAAAAATCATCTTCCAGACAATTTTAGAATTTAAACAAATAAACCTAAAACAATGAAGATGAAAACGTTGGACATAGCTATGTGTAATCACAATAATTGCTATTCCAAACTCTAGTTATTCTTCTAAACAAAAGATTTACTAGAAAAATGTAAAATCGAGTTCATTAAGAACCTCATACTTTTCAATGAATCCATCAAAGAAGGTATCACTTTGATTTCCTTTACTCTCTTGACTAGTAGTAAACTCCATGTTCGTGAGTTAGAACACTAGCATTACGATCAAAACCCGAGCAAGATGTCTAGACTTGACACTTTTTGATCCATGATGAGCTTCTTTTGATTCCGTATCGAGAATATTTTGATTAACAAGGATTCCGCCCCCACCATCTAAGAGTTGGTTTATTTGTAATTGAAGATTTGCAAACTCGACCTTTGAATCGTTCTGAAAATGAGTTCTTGCTAGCATATTTTTCAGAACAAGCTCTTGAACCAAATCACGTCCTTGAGTATCTTCTTCCATATCAAGATGCACAATCTCTTGAGATCTTGCAGAGTTCTCCATATAATTTTTTTGTTAGGGATGGGGAAACACAATATAGAGTATATATATATACGTTTTTGTGAACAACAGAAGGAAACTCTTGTTATGAAACCCTATGAACTCACAAGAGGAGGACGTGAACGTTTGTGGACCGGCGGCAATAAAAACACAAACAGTACTTAAGATATAATACAACACACTTGATCATTTCCCAATCATCATCCTTGCATCTCTAAGTTCGAAAACAAGGATGGGAATACCTGGAATCAGGTGGTAGAGTGAGAAGTAATCCCACTGTGATCATTGAGGAAGAAGTTGTACACATCATCTAAAAGATTGACCTTGTTCTTTGCTTTTCTTAGGTTGACTTTCATTCCAGATGAACAGGAGCCAACCTACATCCCCTTCAGAAGGATTTTTCTGAGGACAAAGTCTAGGACCTCTTGAAATTGGTTCAGGAGGATCAGGATACGGAGAGATCCATTTTCTAGACTTAGATTTACCAGACTCGTTCTTATAAGCACAGGGAGTGTATTCATTAGTGGCACAAGAATTTACACCATTGAGATGAACTTGTAACCTGTGACGATTTCTAGATAAGAGATCATTTTTATAAGAGTTCTGGTATTATGTGGGCACATGATTCACTGTAGATGTCATCAGACGATTTGCACCATTGATGGTAGAAAGAAGCAAATTATGGAGATTAGAGATTTGTTTCCTCCTAGCAAAACAATGAATAGCAAAGTGATTCTTTTTCCCACAGAAAGAACAGGTTCGTGGATGAGAAACAATAACTGAACTGTTTTAAATTCATAGCCGTATCATAAGTTTGCAAGTCATGTAAACCTTTCATTGACAAAACTTCTTTTGGAGAACATCTCTTCATGTTCCTGTGAATTCATTTGAGAATTAGGCGGTCTAGAAGAATTTCTCCTTAAAACAGAGTTTTCCTTTTCCAAGGATTTAAACTGCTCATGGGCTAGAATAAGGATGCATCTAGTTCCTATTTTTTGACAGAAGTCTGTTTTAATTCGATGAATGCTTTCGATCAAACGTTTTTCTATAATTGAATCTTCCTTCACAATATCCCCAAGAACGCTAATCTTTTCACGCTGTAGAGAAGTTTCTTGAAAGAGTTTTTCGATATTGTTAGAGAAAGACTCAGTGATATTATAGAGTTCCCATTCTCAACCAAGAAACTTTCCAAATTCATCAATAAGCTGAGCATGATTCTGGAAATCAATAACCTCAGTAGAATTTTTTGAGATTTTGGTGAGTTCCATTTCAGCTTTCGTGATAGTGTCAAATGTCTCAATAGAGGGACTGATATCAACATTTGATACAATAACATTTCTACCTTGGTATTCAGAAGAATCAGCTAAGGAGTTGTTGATGGTGGATTTTCATTTAAGGGCTGAAATTGTAAAAGCCAAAATTATGCGCTAACATCTTGCAAAAGATAAAGCCATTAATAAGTGATGAATACTTCTTCACTTTACTAATTCACCTAGAATTGAGCATGTGGCAACAATCCCGTGATTTCGTGAATTAAATACACTAAATTCACCTAGAATGGAGCATATGGCAACAATCCCATATACCCTCCGATTTACTGACATTATTAATTAATGCATGACCAAATAGTGTATTTCCGTACTCATTATCGCGGTGCGGAGATGACGATCGAGTGTTGTTCTCGACAGAGCAACACTAACCTCCAAGCATTAATAATGAAGTATGTAAATACTCGTACATGCTACAACTCTCGGCGTGTTGCCCGATTGAGCATACAACTCTGGGGTGTGTTATACTAGCCCGATTGAGTGTATTTGAACCTGGGTGACCATGTCGGTCTCGAAACGATCACTTAACCATCCAACTTCACCAAAGATGATCGATAGCTTAGATTAAATCCATGACCCCAAGCGGGTATTGAATATTCACCACCGACCCAACGCGGCCCCGTATGGCCTGGGCCTCAAAAAGGGTGGCATAGTTTGCCAAACCGTCCAAACCAAAGCAAGATGGACGAAAAAAACCCTAAATTAGGGTTTGCAACACATTACATATATCGCAAAACAGTCTCAACCATCCATCTTCGCAGGCATAGATGGAGGGTGTAGATGTAGATTCAAAGGTCCCAGAGCATGTCAACACAAACACCGTGGACCCTCCTACATACCTGACTGATCGGTCAGGACCAACTATTATTGGTCGCCTTGATTCGTGCTTCAAACCGGTGTGACACACTACAGAAAACTGACAGGTTTGTGTCGCGATCACGAGCGTCCCTTTTCTCCGCTTCGGATGAAGGGTCCAGAGAATAGACTAATGGCAGTCGGAAGTATCAACATGATCACTGCGGCCCACCTATCTCCACACCCGATCGGCCAAGACCAAACTTGGTTGTACACCTTGATTCGCGCGCCCAAGCTAGGCGTGGTCACACTTCCCAACCACAAACTTATCTCGACCGCTCAAGTTTACCGGACAAATTGAGTGGCTTAGATCACGTTTCTATAGGACGATGAAGTACATGTATATACACCATCCCACCGTATGCACGCCGGGCTGATCGGCCAAGGCCGACCAAGCTTGGTCATCATGGAACGTGCGCCCAAAATGGACATGATGCGCGGCTTTTGCGGCACCAAATTTCTGTTGCAAATTGATCTCGACCACTCAACTTCACCGGACAAATTGAGTGGCCCAGATCACACTTTCACGAGACAATGAGATATGGGCGCCTCACACCGTCATGTCGTCTACATACATGCACGATCGGCCCTGTCAAAGTGTATCCCAAGCTTGGATTCGACCAAGTCAAGAGTGATGCTTGCGCACCTCTTCAAAAAACCCTAATTCCATCAACGGTCGTAGATGAACGTCTCAAAGATCATCTCGTCCGTCCAACTTCACCGGCTTGGTTATACAACCCTAGTCAGGAGTTAATTGGTCAGTGAGGCATCTTGGTGATCACCACCCATCACTTTACCACACCATGATGCAAGACTCGCATGAATACACACCTGTATTTCACGGGTATCGACTTTAAATAACTTAGTTATTTAATCGAGCATTACATGCTACTGTGGGTCCCACGATCCACACACTTGAGACATCAATCATGTCACAAACCGGAGGATACATACTGGGGTATTGGTCTCGCGGTTTCACGGCGTGCGGCGTAACGCGCCATCACAAGAACGTGTCAGGAAGTCATGGACGGTTAGAGATGACAGGAGAAGTGGGCAAGACTGGTCGTGTAACACCAACACACAACTCCACTACTCCACTTCCTCCACTTCCCACGAGAGACGTGAATAAGGCTCAAATGACTTGTATAAATAGGTTCTCCTCCCTATTTCCAAAACAGAACGGGAACAAGTCCAGCATAACGAGAGGCAAGTGTTGATACCATCGTATTCAAACACCGTGGAATCCGATAGCTTACATCCCGCAAGCCGGTTCAGCTTTGATACAAGTCATACATAGCCAACACCTTCACAATCTCAACACCTTCTTCGCTTCCCTCCCTAAGATCAACCCCATCTCCTTCACTTTCAGTGACCAAACAAGTATGGAACGGCCATTTCTTCGTTTAGGACCAGACGGTAATGATTGATTTTCGAATCTACAAGCACTCCCGTGCGGTGCATTTGTTTAATGTTTAGACTTATTTCTCATCCACACCGCAGAAATTACTAAAACCTACTATAAATAGTTTTCACCCATAAACAGGAGTAACCCTTTGAGGTGATCCCAAGAAATTTGGCACAGCCAAAAGCTTTGGAAGATATCTTGGTATGCGTATATGCGAACAATGAGATTTTGTCCACAGACTCAGATTGCTACAAACACAGACTTGTAAGGTCTTTAACGTGTTTTCCTGCTCTGATACCAATTGAAAAGGCGGGGGTACAACAACCACACCCAATTGAAAAAGCGGGGGAACCAATTGATAACCCGGACTTATATTTCCGAAGAACAACCTAGAATTATCAATCACCTCACAATAATCTTAATCGACTAGTGAAAGAAGATATTGCTGAATCACAAACAATGAGACGAAGATGTTTGTGACTTCTTTTAATCTTGCCTATCGGAAAAATCAATCTCAAGTTAATCTTACGATTGTACTTAGTACGATAAAAATAGCAAGATCAGATCACGCAACTACAAAGAAAATAGTTGGGTCTAGCTTCACAATCCCAATGAAGTCTTCATGTCGTTAACCTAAAGGGTCTCGGTAGAAACCTAAGGTTAAAGGAGAATCGACTCTAGCTTATACAACTAGTATCACATAGGAGGTGTGGGGAGTTCTCCTTTATATAGTCTTTCAAATCAGGGTTTGCAATCTAAGTTACCTTGGTAACAAAGCATTCAAAATTCACTGTTAGATGAAAACCTGATTAGATTCAAGCTAATATCTTTCAACCGTTAGATCGAAACTTAGCTTGTTATACACAAATGAAATGCACGTTTTAGGTTTGTGTAACCGTACCCAAACATTTACATTTAGTTGGTTCAACAATAGTTAACCAAATGGGTAGCCATATGAGCACTTTCATATCAACCATATTCTTCTTTACCATAACTAGTTCAAATGACTCAAATGAACTAGTTAGAGAGTTGTTCAATTGCTTAGATCTTATAGAAGTATACAAGACACAATCGAAGCAAAAACGATTTAATTCACTCGAATGGATTCATGAACTTTATAGCCACGGTTTGCAAATATGCATTCCTTAGGTTATATAAGTTTAAGTTCACGAATAACAGTTTTTAGAAAATAACCAACCTAAGTACACGTACTTTGCTGATCAGGAAAACCGAAACTAAAGTATGAGTTATCACACAATGTTTATATCCAACAATGGTCATATATTTTAAACTCCCAACAATGGTTATATATTCTAAACTCTCATTTCAATCATTGAAACATTCTTAGAGGGGCGTTATATAGTTGTTATTCACAAACCATTTTTTTGTCAAAGCAATTTTCAAGTAATTGAAACTTAATATGACTTTACCGTCACTAGTTAAGATGAACTTGGCCAAAGCGAAAGCTTGCCAACACATATTCGAGAAATAGATAAGCGAGATAAACTCGGCTTGAAATAGCAAATGTTTATAATCATAGTCTATATAGCAATACGACTTTTGTCTCGAGATAGGAGATAGAGTAGATAGACTTTTGAGTGATAGATAAGTTCAAGTCTACACATACCTTTTAGTCGATGAAGTTCCAGAAGTTCCTTGAGTAGTTCTTCGTCTTTATATGATGATCGCCATGGAGTCTAGAGCTCAACTACACTTTCTATCCTAGTCCGAGACTTAGCTATAAGTGAACTAGAAATCAAGAATTATAGTTTTGATCACTATTATTGACAAACATGCTTGAGATAAAGAACGCATGCGAGTTCGACTGAGCGATTGCTCTAACAATAATTTTTTTAAAGCAACAAGAAAATATGTGACCTTATATGTTGCTGCAATCATAGAAACCAATCGATATAAAAAGAAAACAAATAGCTTTAGAGTGGATATTTTTCTACAATCTAGGGTTTGATTTTCTATCCTTTCATTATTTTCTCCGTGTATTTTAAGAAATCCATGATAAAATAATTCTTTCTTATTGGTTAGAGATGTAAAAGAAGTCTAAAACATGTTTATTAATTAAAATATGCATTCTTATGGTAGACCAAATCGGCATCAATAGATGGCTAGGTTAAGATACATCATGATGAAGAACTTGCGTAAACCCATGAAGAAAGATTTGAGATTCAATTGAATAGTCCAACTTTGGTAAGATGAGAAAAACTCCAGCAAATTAAAATCTTTTGGATTGAGAGGAAACCAACAGTGGGTCATGAGGAGATCCGTTGATTTAATCAAAACAAAAAATAGCAGCAGCAACAAATCAATTTTAGCCATGACTACATCAGATCTGCACTCAGTAAAAATGTGATGACTACATCATGCCTGGGGCCGGCGGATTAAGGTTTTAGCTACTGGGATTGGAAGGAATCATGGTGGATTTTCTGAAATTGGTTTCTAGGGTTCGCAAGAAAAGAAAAGATTAAAAAAAATAAAAAAACTTAGAAATGCTTTAAGATATAGATGGTGTGTTGGTGAAGGGATATTTGTAGCAAGTTTAGTAAGTATTTCGATGGTGTAGTTTATATATGGTGTAATTTTATTTAAGTTTAGTAAGTTTAGATGGTGTAATTTGAATTTCGTCATGAAATGATTAATGTTCTCAGGCAGTGGACTAGAGTTATATATGGTTTATGTTGCATCCCGACCCTCATGCTTAAATCCACAAACCTTTTCATTCAACCGAGAGGATTTTTGATATCAATTTACACTATCTTTTAGATGAGCAAATACTTTTTATCAATGTCAAAGCCAACTCTTCAGACCTAGAAGAGATTATTGCATACAATGACCCAACCCTTCCCGTAATGGTTACAATGGCATGCTTATTAGGCTAAGAATCAACCTGTCTCAGCCTCTAGTTTTTGGCATCTTAAATCTAAATAACTATCATGAAGATAACTAGATTGCATTCCAGATTTCAGAATTACCAAGATTGCTTTGTAATTACTGCAATAGATTAGGACATATTGCTGAATACTGCGTAGATATCTTCCTCCTCAACAATCCAATAATGCAGTCTCTATATCAATACCAGCTTGTCCCTCATGAGATTATGCCCATTCTGAGAAGATAACTATACAAAAAAGAAGAAAGATACAATGTGGATATTGATGGACCAAACTCAGATTGGAGTGAATGGAGTCTAAAGGTGCACCCATTCCATGCTTCATCTTATCAAGATTAATCTGTATTTTCTTGCTCAGAAGGGGAACATGCATATAGTGGATACAATCATAAAAGATTAAATCCAAATATCTCCACTGACTCGGAAAGAACTGAATCAAATGGTTTCCATGGATGAAATTTTAAAAATGCCAACACTTTTGACAACTCTTTTGAATTAAAGATCCTACTCAAGACTCGAGATAAAACCGCTCAACTTTGACCATAAAGTCCAATCAATTTCATCACATGAGACATTGATCTTTGATTGAACATGTCTCACTATAAACCAGACTAAAAAAAGAATGAAAAGCGTAGCAACAAATCCATCTAGTAATAACCTTCTGAGCAATTGCAAAAGAAATAACAATAGTAACAACAACAACAACCAGTAGTAACTACCAGCCAGCACCCATCAAGCCAGAATGGCGCATTAACACAAGACACGTATACTCACTCAGCATTAAGAATGATACTACATTTGGGGCCGGCGGAACTCCATCACTTTCTGGTTTTCAGCCCTCTTTTCTTTCAATATGTTATTAAGTCCCTTTATCTAGCTTTATTGGTTTGATGCATTTTAATATGCTTTTCCCTTTCTAGTAGGTTTGCATTAGAACTAGAGTTAACTCCATATATATAGCTACCCAAGTTTTTGTTGTCAGTCTTGTACCATTTGTAGTACTTAAAAGTTTTTAATTACTTTTATGCTTGTTAAAATCAGATCTTGCTTTTGGATTTTAAATTGCTTTTTTTAAACAACATTAGTTTTTATAGCACTCTATATAGCTTAATTTAGGCATAATCAGCTCATTGATTGTGTAAGTACACTTATTTATCTCCCTCACCACGTGTACTAGCAAAGTCCACATGGAGGCCACGTCATAAAAGTGGATGACATGTAGGGGCATCCATAGGATCTAGACGGCGTGCCATCTGTCAAGTTCAGCGGTCGAAGATGAAGGAGCATCAAAGGAAGGTATCCCCACGTTACACCAAAGAGCTACTCTGCTACACTTTACCTTATCACGAGGTGAGGTATAATCAACGGCTGGGGAAAGTCCAACTGACACAGACGTGACAAGGGAAGACTGACACCGCCTGGCGCAGACTGTACTGCCCCAACCACTCGCATTTAGTGTTGCTCAGAGGGCACGTGTCAGATGACCAACGAAGAGAGCGGGGGTTGGTCAGCGTAATGAACATGGGGATTATAGAAGGCGCGGAATGATAAGGAAGCCCGCGGACTATACCTGAGCACAAGAAGATAAGACTTCAATGACTCTTTTCCGGGGGACCCACTTAAATTACCTATATATATGTCCCTTCCAAAGAGGAGAGGGGGTAGGAATATTAGGAGAGAACTAGAGTATAGGAGAGAAATCGGTGAAGTAAGTATGAGCATCAACTGCGGGTTTGATGAACACTAAAAGTCTTGCGACTATTCTTATAACCATTACTTCATAGTGAATATCCCAGGACCGTGGATGTAGGCCTTAGTCTTTGAACCACGTAAATCATTGTCTCCTTTACGTTTAGCATTCATGTATCTTTATTTATGTGTTCACTTCTTAGATCTACCATTTTGGATGTGGATGAGATCATGACAAACCCGCGGGGTTTGGAATCAATGAATCAACATCTACCTATGTATTTTATGCTATATTCACACTTTAGGGCGTATATTCAATTCACGCTGAGATTGTTTGTGAACACGTGGATGCCTACGTGATTTCCGTGTTCACAATATGGCGCTAGAAACAGGGAACACGAGGATATATATCATATACAAACACAAATAGAAGTGCATATATATCAGCCATGCTCAAAAACGAGGATGTTAAAGCAATCAAGATAACAAGAGTGTACGAACCATCCATCAAGCCCCAAGAGTCGTGCGCGGCTAACCAATGCAAGTCTAGGGAGGAAGATATCTCTGACGATGATATCGGAGAACACATATTCGACGACTTACAGAACGATGACATCATGCGACAAGCAGATGAGGACGACGATTACGATCGGGAAGAAGATTGGAGAATCGAAATCCATTCTTTCCTTGAGGAAGGAAACCCCCGGGACACCAAACAGGCTAGGAATGTACAATCCAGAAAGCCGAGGATGTACGAGCTAAGAGACGGAACCTTATACGTAAAATCATTCCTCGGGCCACTGGCCGCCGCTGCTGTCCGATCCAGGGACATGGCATCTTGAAATACATCCATAGAGGAGACGCAGGGAATCACGGCGGAATGAGGTCCCTTGCAGATAAGGCAAAGACACGGGGCTACTCTTTGTCCCAACCATGTTCGAGACAGCGACGGAATGGCGCAAAGGTGCGAGGAATGTCAAAGATTTGCGAGATGAATCCACACCCAGCCATAAAGTTGAATTACAGGGGCAGTCTGTGGCCCTTTGCAAAATGGGGTATCGACATAATGGGCCGCTCGTATCGGGGACCCGGGGAAAAGAAGATTCCTAATAGTGGCAACGGATTACTTGACAAGTGGGTAGAATCCAAGGCACTGGCAAGAATTCGTGATTCAGACGTCTTTACTTTTATTTTCCAAAATATCATTTGCAGGTTTGGCATCCCCGCAGAGATAGTTTCCGACAACGGTAAACAGCTGCAAGGAAAAAAATATCGACTTGCTGTTCGACACCCTCAAAATTCGAAAAAACAAATCCACCCCCATATACCCACAGAGCAACGAACAAGCAGAAGCCACAAACAAAACTTTGGCACTTATCCTTAAAAAACAACTAGACGGCAGTACAAGGGGGCGGTGGTGTGAGCAAAGTTACATAACGTTACGTGGGCATACGGAGACAACTCAAAGATCATTTCAGGAGAGTCTCGTTTTTACTCACGTATGGAGCAGAAGCAGTAATCCCTACGGAAATTCTACTACCAACAACAAAGACAGAAGCATGGGAGAAGAACCTCACCACGGACATGATGTTGGAAAAGCTTGACGATCTCGAAGAAAAGAGAGAAGCGGCACTGCAAAGAATGGAAAACTAACAGGCGCAGAGGCTAGCAGAGAGTATAACAAAAAGTGAAACTTAGGAATTTTGTAGAAGGGCATTATGTGTTAAGGACCATTCCCCAATACCAGCGAGAAAAGAAGTGGGGAAAATTAGCACCAACGTGGGGAGGACCCTACGTAATACACGACATCGCAGAAATGGCTCTTACTATCTGCGTAATTTGAAAGGGAAATCCTCATGCATCCGTGGAATGCCAAATATCTAAAGCCATACTACCCGTAATCTATTACCTGCGTATGCGTTTCAGAAGAAGAAAATTGACTTACAAGTCCACATGTTTCTATCTCTGATGAAGGAGTAACGTGCCTTGATTTTTCAATCAATCCAAGCTTTCATCTTCAAGTGTCATATTCTACTCATTACCCACACACATTTCAATTTATTCAATAACCACAACCAATACCACATAGGACACATGTATATACCACTCATATACCCATCTGTACATAGGGAGATCAACAAAAGAACGAAATATGAATGTACATTGAAAACCATGCCACATCTTAATAAAATATCGACACTATCATTACCCCGTGGGACGTAGGCCTTAGGTGAACCACGTAAATCATTGCAGATTACTATTATTAAGAACTTGCATTATACTTTAATAAGAGGAATGTCACACAAAGCGTGGATCATACCCACTGCAATATACCGGGGAATGTCCCACAAAGCGTGGATCATACCCAATGCAATATACTGGGAATATCCCGCGCAAAGCATACACATGCAATCTCTCGGAACTCCCCCATAAGTGTCTATAAGTGTATGACCGGGGGTAACTTCCCCAGAAACGAGATATCCGAGCAATATTATAAGCCGCGAACTCAACGGAATATATCCTTGAACGTCGGCCGGACCCCCCACCGTTTAAAATCCTCAGGCCAAGGAATTAGCCGGACCAGGTGACAGGTCACAAGACAATTCCGAGGATATCAACCTACGAAATTGCACGAACAATACACTTCCTCAAATCCCACTTTCTCAAATTCCAAAGATCAACATCCTTGGATTACAAACACTACGGAATTACTCGTTATATTAACTTGATTTATAAAGCCAATAGATGTGATTTCAACAAAATACAAATTCAGATTTAAACGCTAAAGTTTGATCTAGTACACAAAGTGATTGTTGATTACAAACCTAGCAAGAAAAGCAAAGAAAAACGCCAAGAAGGCTAAGCAACGAGATCAATCCCCAGCATACTAGATATGATCTACTTGAGAAGGAGCATTATCCGCGGTTTATCCTTCAAAAGACGAAGGAACACTACCACGAGAGGAAGGGCTAGAGGAACTGAAGGGAGTGCGGGCACGGGACGAGTATAATTCTTGGTTAGTCCATGGTTCTTCTTGAGATCCAACTCAATCTCACCAAGAGTCCTATTAATCTCTTCTCGCCAATCATATGAGCCACGAAGCCTATAGCTACACTCTTCATCTCGGCTGATTTAGGGAAGTAGAAAGATGGCCCACCTTTTGATCGGCTTGCTTGGCCGCTTCCTCCCGAGACAAGGCCGGACCATGATGGTAATTGACTTGGCCCTCCAATTGAACTACCTTAGCACGAGCCGGCAAACTTGCCATCCGCACTCGAAAGCTGTCCTTGAGCTCTGCGGATATTAGAAAAGGACAGAATTATAACAAATACAACACAAAGCACACTCGATGACAAAGACGTATACCTTCACAATGGTAAACCGCGGAGTCCCGTGCTTCTGCGGCATAATCATATTCATTTGATAACCTATCATAATCTACCTGCAGAAGATTATGAGCATACTGACTCGCGCTTAGGTCATCTCGAAGCATTGAGTTCGAATGATGATATCGTTTAACCTCATCATTCTTCGATTCCAAACCCTTGTTAAGACGATACATAGTCACCTCTAAGTTTTTCTCATACTCAACCTGATGGGCCACATCAGCTCGAGACGCGGATAAGGCACTATTAAGAGCGCCAGATTCCTCCCTAGCGTCATCTCTTTCCTTAGCAAGACGTTGCATATAAGCCCGCACATCTGAGGGATGAGAAGAACGCGCTTGCCGCAGTTCTTCTTCCATGACATTAAGCTTAACTTCTAGAGTGGAAATCTGGCCGCGGGCTTTCTCAAGATTATCTCGCGTCCATAAAAGAGCCCCGTTGAATAAATGACGATCATGGTTGTTTTGGTTTTGCAGATCTACCAAGCAAAACTTTTTCTTACGCCATTCTTCGGCCATAGCATTATGGACATCCGCGCGAGTATTCCATTTCGCCGATTCACTCTTGAGTTTTTCAACTAACTCAAAGAATACGACCTTTTGACGAATTCTCTCACCCAGAAGCCACATCAACTCGGGGATTCCACCCAGCTGAAGATAGTACAATGGAGGAGGGAAGAAGAAGACAACTCAGAACATATAAGGAACATCTAATAATCAAAGAGAAGAAGACGCAGACCTGAAATAGATGAAGAATTCTTCTCAGCCACCTCTAACTCCGCCCTTGACCGAAGCTAGCTCAGAACGCAGCTTTGCCTCTTCCACGCCCTGTTGTTCCTTGCGCTTAAGCGAGACCCTTCCAAACTCTGCTATTTCCTTATCTTTAGCGAGAGGCCGCAGCTTGACACTCAAAGCATCTCTTCACGATGGCGGAGTTTCGCTTCTAGCTTGAGAGACTTAGCCTTGAAGAGTCGCTAAAGATTATGGTTGCAATACTCACTCCTCATCATCTATCGATCAAAAAAGGAAATTAGTTCACATAACACCTAAGTAAAATCGGGGTTAAAGAGAGCGTGACAAACCTCCAATAACATTTCAGCTATCTTTGGTACCCATCAAAGAAGCCATCATACCAAAGAATAAGAGAGAGGAGGATTCACCACGAGATCAATCCCGTTGGCCACAAGATTCTTGTCCCACTCTTCATCTACCACCTACTCAGAGGTTAGCTCCATATGCCTGCGAGTAAAAAGAGTTCGAACTCTTTTCCCCTTCAATCACAAAAAAAGGATGCGACACGACAAGCAAGTCCTTCTTTTAAGCCAAGCCAAAATAGCATCATCGCCATCCGCGATCAAGGACCATGAGAAATCATCGAGGAAGAATCTCGAGGGCTTCCCACCAAGTAAAGCACCCAGTATTACCTTGCACCAAAGCCCGCTAGCAGCGGAGGAAGTTCCAACAAAACCCTCTGGATGAACCGCCAAAACCTCGAGATCAGATCCGCGTCTTGACCCACCTCCGCACTACCTTGAAGAACATCCCAGTCATCACCATCCGAGGCGATTGAAATCCGAGACAAGCCCCAAAGCTGCGGCCATCTCAAAAGATTGTTCCCGGATAAAACCTTACCAAAGGAGAATTCACAGTAAGGATCCCCATCCTTGTCACTACTACCAAGAGCAACTCCCTTGCCCTTGTCTACAACGGCCCGCTGCAGGCCAATGCCACTGTCCTCTGCGACCAGATTTTCACCAACCTCAATACCCGCGGCCCCACTTGACTTAGCAGCCCCCGGACACGACATCACCACCACCACCAGGGGCCTGATCACCAACACCAACACCAGTGGCCTGATCACCACTACCACCACCAGTGGCCTGATCACCATCACCTCCACCGACGCCCCAACCAGCAACACTAATTCCTTCTTGAAAGGGCGGAGAAGTCTCAATCCGCTCTTCCTTATCGGAAACATCCTCGTCACCATTCACACTGGACTGTTCACATCCTCGAAGTGCGTAGAATCTTTGGTGGGAGAATTTGATGATTGCTTGGGATTGATCTTTTTCTTTCTAAGCACCTGCGAGACATAATGATAAAGAAACATAATGATAAAGAGACAATGATAAAAGAGCCATTTGTATCTCATTTCCTTAGCATAATCAACATTACTTAAGAAAACGAAGGGGCATATATACGTAGAAAACAAACAACACACCTTAGCAATATTAGTACTCATGAGGAGGGTTAGCATCGAGATATCTTCGTCTTCCGCATCATCAACATCACGATTGTAAGCAAAATCCATACCTTCAAAACTCATCACGCCAAGGGCAGAATGGGCATAACAAGAAGGAGAGGCTTCGCGATAAGAAGCATCGGCTTGATAGGTTGCCAACCATGGGGTCAGGGGACCCAACCATAGACCCACGGACCAACAACCTCAAGAACAATTGGAAGACCACTCATAGTCATGATCACGCTTAATTCTCTCATCGGCAGGAATAGGAAGACCTTCAAGCACTGGGAATCCTCGCCATCTTGGAATCACTTACCTCGCTCGAAAGGCGAATTTCCCCTTAACATGAGCAATATTCATGAGACTCACAAACCACGACTTACGTGTATTCATGTTAACATAATCTCCAAAGGACTTGTTGAAATTTTCAGAGTATACCACTCTTTCTCCTCTTCTAATTTGGGGTATAGCGAGTCATCATCGTTTGCCCTTTGCTACGAAGATAGCATTCCGGAGATGGCGAAGATAATTTCTGTCAACCTGCACCCATGATTATGACTCTTCTTAGCGAGATCGCGGCTAGACAAGACTTCGTAGTAGAAATCATCACCTGACTTTATACAAAGGCAACATCAAACCCGGCCTCGAAAGCACCCACTGATCGTCAATAAATGAAAGGCATCATACTGATAATTGGTAACCATCTCATAGGTTATATCTTTATCAGGGGCATAAAGCGCACTTGGAAGTGCTGAAGACCGTGCTTCAATTTGAAGGCTTCAAGATCGATGTGTCGAAAGTAAACTTCTTGTTACCCAAAGGTAAAGGGCGAAAAAGTAACAAAGAGTCATCCTCGTAGCGTCCCGTAGCATCTTCCGAGAACCCGCTACCTTCTTCTTAGGAGGAACTACATCTCCCGAAGATTCTATCTCCGTAGCCTTCCTCTTCGGAGGCTGATTCTTAGTTGACTTACCTGAACTAGGCACGGTGGAGACGAAAGAAGATTAGTCCGCGGTGGAGGCATGGTGCGGAGAGGCCGCACATCTAGAAGATCGGTGCGCGGATTCTCTTGTTTCTTAGGAGACCCATCTCTAGGACGAGTCACGGCGTATCTAGACCCACGGCGAGATCACCTCTTTTGAGCGAAGGCCTCGACCGGAGGACGAGGACGTTCGTCTATCCCGAGGGACCACCCCGAGAAGAGAAGGCGAAGTTCCGCCCTAATATTGGAATCTCTCCGAGGAGATCTATGAGGACTTGACGGAGGAGTTTGATAAGGAACCCGCGGACGATCGGAAATATCTCGGACATAAACACAAATAGAAGTGCAAATCAGAGTCAAGGAAGATCGAAAAACAAGAAAATCTCAAGAACATCAGCAAACGTGAAGAAAACCCTAGATTTCATCTACAACCATTTAAGTTCTCAAGCTATTACTCAAACTCAAAAGAAGAAAAAGAGAATCAAAACGTGGCCAGCAAAACACACGGCTCAGCAGCGTCAACTTTCAAATTCCATGATATACATAAGATTGATACCCATCATGATTCATCACCAGAAAATCAAGAACTCAACAAGGGTAGAAATGGCGAGTAAACAAAGTAAAAAATCCTACCTAACTTCAATAAGTAAAGCGGCAATGCGGCGGCGACGGCAGAAGAATAACAAAGAGAACGGCGAAGATAATGGTGGCGGAAGAAGTTAAGAAGGCGAAGAACAAAGTGGGGCAGAGAATAAACAGAGAATGTGAATTTAATTCACATTCCTTCATTCTCTTCTTTTTATAGGACCAAAAGAAACCGTCCGCTACCAAGGGGCATTTATTGCTTCTGGATATGGAAACGTGCACAATAAATGCAGATAACTCCTTTTTAGGAGAAGTTATGAAGAGAGAGATAAAAACGTACCACACGGGTTCTTCTTCCAACTAAAGTCGGCGCCCAAGTCACAAGAAGAGGGAAAATTGTAAGTACACTTATTTATCTCCCTCACCACGTGTCTTAGCAAAGTCCACGTGGAGGCCACGTCATAAAAGTGGATGACATGTAGGGGCATCCATAGGATCTAGACAGGCGTGCCATCCGTCAAGTTCAACGGTCGAAGATGAAGGAGCATCAAAGGAAGGTATCCCCCGTAACACCAAAGAGCTACTCTCTACACTTTACCTCATCACGAGGTGAGGTATAATCAACTAGCACAGGGAAAGTCCAACCGACACAGAGGCATGACAAGGGAAGACTGACACCGCCTGGCGCAGACTGTACCGCCCCAACCACTCGCATTTAGTGCTGCTCAGAGGGCACGTGTCAGATGACCAACGAAGAGAGCGGGGTTTGGTCAGCGTAATGAACATAGGAATTATAGAAGGCGCGGAATGATAAGGAAGCCCGCGGACTATGCACAGAGCACAAGAAGATAAGACTTCAACAGCTCTTTTCCAGGGGACCCACTTAAATTAGCTATATATATGTCCCTTCCAAAGAGGAGAGGGGGGGAGGAATATTAGGAGAGAACTAGAGTATAGGAGAGAAATCAGTGAGAAGTAAGTATGAGCATCAACCTGCGGGTTTGATGAACACTAAAAGTCTTGCGACTATTCTTGTAACCATTACTTCATAGTGAATATCCCGGACCGTGGATGTAGGCCTTAGTCTTTGAACCACGTAAATCATTGTCTCCTTTACGTTTAGCATTCATGTATCTTTATTTATGTGTTCACTTCTTAGATCTACCATTTTGGATGTGGATGAGATCATGACAAACCCGCGGGGTTTGGAATCAATGAATCAACATCTACCTATGTATTTTATGCTATATTCACACTTTAGGGCGTATATTCAATTCACGCTGAGATTGTTTGTGAACACGTGGATGCCTACGTGATTTCCGTGTTCACAGATTGTTACATTTTTACTTACTTCATGCTGCATAGTTTCATTTTCATCATATGGTCAGCTCATACTTGTCTACCTTTTTGTACTTCGTTGCATCTTGTTTGTCGGAACTTGCTTAGGCCAACTCACACCCTCTCATCTGTTGTATTGACGATAAATAATACCTTAGTCAAAATATAAATCCCCATTACTCTCAACTTGACCTCCATCTTAATAAATTTAGCCCATCTTTACACATCCAAGACTTTTAACCCTCAATACCACCTCAACTACCAAATTGAACTAGCCCATAAGCCCACTCAAATCCTCAAATAAATTAACCAGCTCAATCCCAAACCCAACAAACACACTTAACTATTCAAGACCATAATCATTATAATCTTTTGATTTACCACCAATTAAACCGATATCTCTTTAACCTTAATCCCAACACTCTATCCAAACAACCGTATCACATGGATTTTCTTGCATGGAATTTCCAGGGCTTAAACCAACCTACAACAATACAACACCTTCGTGGACTTCTTTCGACGTATAAACTAACCATTTTATTCCTTATTCCTCTCAGAAACATTACATGATGAGAATCAAATTATGCGCATCGCGCATTGTAGATGGGGCAAAACGATTTTTTGGTTTTTACAGAATTGAAGAGACGACCGTACGGAGGAGACTCCTTGAACCGAGCGAAATGTTCAGCCTCACACATATGCACTGCAAGAAGGGAGTACTTTGAATTCGAGAGATCAATATGTAGTACTCCGACCTAAACCAAGACAATGGCCGTTCTAGAGTAAATTCGGTCACAAGAGAGGATGGGTCGATCTATAGGAGGGAAGCTGAGAAATGTGTGGAATTAATGGTAATCGAAGATTGTAGGTGTGTTGTGAATTCTGAATATGATAAGTTCTGAAATATTAAAATTGATCAATTGATGAGTTGTTGACCTCGTGTTGTCTGTAAGAAGTGAGATTCTCGTTGTCCTTTCAATCATGATTCGTGAGACTTATTTATATTCTGAAATTGTAGACACCATGATCCCTTGAAGTGTGAAGTTGATGGAGTCAAGGAGTGGGAAATGAAAATCGTGTTTGAAACCAGATTTGCTCATCGTATGGAGACTTGGTCGATTTTCCATCCACTACTTTGTTAAGTCCTTCAACTGATTGCACGACTTGTTCACATTCCATCGTGTGTTTGAACACACGTGCCGTAGACCGCCAGACCAAAACCCTAGTTAATATTCCCCCATGTGACACGATTGATGTCTCGTGTGATTGTGGAGTCTGCAAGGCATACGTGTATTTAGTTAGTCAGTTGCTGACTTCATGACTTTTATGGGACGATGAGTCCTTGTATTGTAGTTGCAGGAAATCCTACACTACACCCCTCACAATAATCCATACAACTAAGACATTTTAAGATGAATAACAATGATTTTCTTAATTATTTTCTTCAATGTTCATTAGGTAAAATAGAAAAGAGCTAAAGAAATTACAATCACCACAAACTTTCTCTCTCCTAATGACTTGTCTAACACTCTGAAAAAGAATCCCCCCCTAACAGACTCATTCGACTCTTTATATAGGGTCGTATACAATGGGTGACTAAACTAAGTGTCCTTTATTTTCGGGAATGACTTGCGAAATATCGCAAGTGTACAAGTATACAATCTCGCGACACTCCTAAATTTCGCTAGATCTTCACATCTTTCTCGTGTTTTGGCTGTCGTCATTCACTGCGTCATTTATACTACTCTTCTGCGACGCCTTCGCAATACTGTCGTTTACTAATCTCGCGAGGTATTGATGTTGCGATATTCTGATCCTACATCTTTCCTCTTCTCATGTCTTCTCTACGAAGGAGAGAATGTCATGAGAACCAATATTTTGAAATGCCGCAATCGTTTGTTTTCCACCAATTTTTTGCCGATAAGATTCCGTGAATTTAGGGATGACTGTTTACACGTATCTAAAATTTCCTTTTTTACCGGCACATTTAATGTTATCCGGTTACTCTTTTCTCGTCTATTTAAAGGAGGATTCCTTGTGAAAGCAATTCTTTTCTTTTACTTCGTCTTCTTCATCGTCTGCAACTTTTTTCCGCTGCTTTTCTTCATCGTCTTCTTCATCGTTTTCCTACTACTATTCTTCTGCTACTGTTTCTATGGCATCAAGGTTTGTTAATTTTGCTGAATTTGATCATCTTGTGATTGATTTATCTTATTGAAGTTGTTTTATTCTGATATTGTTCTTCCTTTAATAACTCCCCTGCCATTTTTGTTTTAGCAAGAACAAACCTAGCACCAAGTTCACCATTATGAACCCTAATATCTCCATGGGTTCACAACCGAAATCCGCTGCCTCTAAAAGAAAGCCTGCGAGTAACAAGGTATTTAAGAAACATTTACTCTTTTAATAACAATATTGTTGCCTTTGTTTCTTATTTATCTTGTAATTCGCAGGATGACAAAAATGTTGATAGGTCCCCAAGAAGCCTTGCCATTCTAAACCCGTTGCGCCTTCTTTACCTTTCCTATATTCAAACTTACAACTCCTCTTGCGAAATCTTCGCAAGATATCCCTACTTGTTTCTTCTGTGAAAATACTTGTCAAAGATAACACTTCTATGCCTAAATTTCTCATAGATCAACTCCTCATGTGAGTCCCATTGCGAATGAGCCTATTTCTTCTTCCATTGTTAATGCCTCTACCATTTCTCCAGTCATTAACCCTCATGAGATTTCTTCTTCTCATGATATTCCTTTAACAAAAGATGACTCATCTCTTCCTTCTTCTATCACCGTTACTTCCTTTTCTGAGCAAATCCCTCTTACTAAAGAAAATTTAGAAGGAATAGATGTGGCCTTCAAAGTCCTATCAGATATTGTTAACGATGCTAAAAAGACTTCTGTCGACCCTATCAAATCTGATATTTGCGAGATTTTGAGCAAACACCTTGGCCCTGATAGAATTTCGCAAACATCCTTGGAGCAAGAAATTAACACTTTGAAGAATGATCTCCAAGATATGACTGCAAAATGTAATATTCTCCAACTTGAGAATCAGAAACTTCAAAATGTTTCGCTGGATCGTGATAATCTTCGCAAGAAGAATGAAGAATTAAAAGGTATACTCTTGCCTCTATATTGTCCGTTTTTTTTTTTTATTATTATTGAACTTCAATCCCTTGTTCGCCCTTCAAGCTTTAAACCAGAAGCGAAAAATGGAGATATATCAGTTGGAATCTACTGTTGAAGAAGCTCGAATGGATAGAGATGCTTGGATGGAGCAATATAACCAATTAGATAATCTTCATACATATTCTGTTGATCAAATAGATAATCTTTCTAAAGAAAATGCTGATTTAGCTCAGAAACAAGACTCATTAAGTAATGAATTATCTCACCTCTCTTACTCTTTGACTAAAGATAATTTAGAGTTGGAAACTTTATCATATGAGAATGGAACTCTTTCTCAAGAAAAGCGAACTCTGTTAAACAAGGTGGCGATTTACTCGCAACAGTCTGATGTTTATCAAAAATTATGTAAAGAAAAAGAACAATCTCTTTTGCTCACCGAGAAATCAACTTGAAGAAGTTCTTCACGAGAAGGATAAACTTATTGGGGTAGAATAATCTTAAGTGTAAAGGCAAACCAATTCAAGGATCAATGTTCCAAGTTAGAAAAGTCCAACTATTCCCTTGCGAAAGAAAATGCCTTACTTGTTTCCAACGAAAAAGCTTGCGATCTCGATCGAAAGGTTTAATTGGAGATAATTTTGACAATGCCATGGATCATTTGGAGAATAGTTGTTCGGCTTTAATCCAATATCTTACCTCATGAGAAGGAAGGTAGTCATATTATTTGACTACCTTAATACATTATTTATTATCTTGTGATATTTTCCTTGCGAAGTCATAAAATCTTAATAATTTTCTATGTTCTTTTCTTTTGCAGATTCTGAGAAAAATCTTCATTCCTCTATTGCCACTCTAAAGTCCGACTATTCAAAATTCGCAAAGAAAATGGAATACTCTTCGCTTCCCTTGCTCGTTCTCGCGATCGCGTGAGAAAAGAAGATTCGATTATATGTCCGATTGTAAAGATATAGAGAGTAGAAATCATCATAAAGCACTCCTTCGTCAATTTCATCTTAAGGCCGAAGTTGTTGTAAATAACGTTCTACTATCCAAATCTCTTGATCATGTATGTGTCGAACCTCTAGAAGTAAGTGACGATGAAGTTCCTAATTCTCCTGACAGCGATTTTGACTACAACAGTGGCGAAGAAATCGCGAATGAAGAGACGATCTCTCCTAGCAAAACTGCCAATGATGATCTTGGTGAAGAAAGATCTAGTGGAAATATAATGACTGGCGAAAATACAAATAAAGTTCAAGAAAACCCAAAGATCTCCTTCTCCGTGAAAAAGCTAATATTCGAGAAATGACTTTCTCTTGTAATCTTTCTTCTTTTTTTATTTGATTCTTTATGTACTTCAATCATCTTTTTGATGTATGTATTCATCTGCTTATTACTCTTCTTTCTTTCAATGAGTATAATTTTTGGTATTTAATAATTGCTATTCCATTATCTTCATTTATGTTGAAATTCACTATTGCGACAAGATCGCAAGACGTCTTTACACTTTCATGTAATGACCCATTGATCTTGCCTTATCATTGTTTTTCTGTGGTCTTATTTTGCCTTCCTAGTTAAAGGTCTTATTTTGCCACCCCTTATTTTGCGACAATATGACAGGCCTAAAAATTCTTGCGAACTTAAAGCCCCATGACATTGTCGTCGTGCGACAAAATCGCAGGACATCATTACACTTTCATGTAACGACCCATTGATATTGTCTTATCATTTTGTTAGTATTTTTGCCTCTGCAGGATATTTTTGTTGCGACAATATGACAGGCCTAAAAATTATTGCGAACTTGAAGCCCCATGACATTGCCGTCTTGCGACGAAATCGCAGGACGTCTTTACACTTTCATGTAAAGATCCATTGATCTCGTCTTACCCTCGCGTTAGTATTATTGCCTCTTCAGGATCATCGCACAAATATGACAAGCCTAAATTTTCTTGCGAAAATAGAACCTCATGACATTTGCGTCTTTTTGACACTTATCGCCTCCCTAATGGAGGGTGCCGCCCTTATCATCTCCCTGTTGCCCCTTCAAGGAGGCGTACATCGGCCATACAAGACTAGCTCCTCCCATACGGTCTTAACAACAACCAGTTGTTTTCGTGACCTCTTATCCCTTATGGTTACGAGAGACTGCACCTAAGTGGAGTTTTCTTGGCCGAGTGCAACATGTGCCAAGACTTGCCGAGACACTTCAAATGCCCCAGGCACTCTTGGCTCAACCGTTTACCTCGGCGCCTTGGTCATACACTCGACTCCTTGGAAGAGACCCTCGGTCGTCCAACCAGGTATAACCTTATATATATAGTTGGAAATCCAAGGTATCTCCCGGATAGGCTTTCATGGGCCCCAAATCTTCATGACTCAGGTTCCAGGGGCGGTGTAACCTTTTCCCTGAGCCATGTCAAGAGATACCCCCTTATATGACGCACTTTAGGTCTTACATTTTCCTCTTACGAAATATCATTCGCGAACTAGGGTGTACGCCATAAAGGTTCATCCCATTCACTCACTCATTCATTTCTGTCAATTCGTTCAATCATTCATTTTTGGTTATCTCTTTTTAATTCATTTGCGAGATATTCGCACATTCTTTTGTAATTTCGCAATAACTTTGTCGCAGGAACATTTCATATGAATTCATTTCATTTCATTCATTCAACATTTCAGAACTTATTCTTTCCCTTCCATCTTCTATGGGTAATATTTCTTGAGATATAATCTATTCCACGGTCTACCCAATCTCTGGCCCACATCTTTGCCCTCAGGATCCATTAATCTATATGCCCCTGTTCCAACTACCTCCTTGATAATATAAGGTCCATCCCACTTTTTCGCCAACTTGCCACCACTTTCTCGCTGATATATTGGTGTTTCTCGAAATACCATATCACCTGGTTGAAACTCGCGTGTTTTGACACGTTTGTTATATTCTCTGGCCAATCTTCGCTGATAATTCTCCATATGTTGTAGTGCTCTTTCTCTTTTTTCTTCTAATTCATCTAATTTAACCAAAATGTTACCCGCACTAAGATTTTTCTCCCAAGCTTCTCTCTTTGTTGTTGGAATAATAACTGGGCTTGGAAGTGCATGATTCAACTCCATAGGTTGGACAAAATGGTGACATCCCCCGTAGCTTCTCGCCTCGTTGTATTATAAGCCCATACTGCATTATGCACTTGTTCACACCATGCCTTATTATGCCCTTCTAATTTCTTCTTCAAAATTATATCGCGATTGTTTTATTTGTTGCTTCCGCATGTCCATTGGCCTGTGGGTATAAAGGAGTTGATTTCCCACACTTTATTTGAAATGCATTAAGCAGTAATTATATATTTTGTCCCTCAAACTGTTTCCCATTGTCAGATACCAACTGTGCTGGAATTCCAAATCTGCATATTAGGTTTTCGAATATGAAAGTAAAAATATCTTTATCGCGAATGTGTTGTACTGCTTTTATACGCCCACTTTGTGAAATAATCAGAGCGACAATCGAGATATCTCCTTTGCCACATGCACTGGTAAAAATGGTCCTACAATATCTAACCCCACTTTCCAAAAGGCCATACACTTGTTGAAGAGGTTAATGGTGCTCTGGTGCATGTATTTTCTTTCCGTGTCTTTGACAATCTTTGCAACGTCTTGATATTTGTTTCGCATCTTCATGCATATATGGCCAATAATAGCCTTGCATTTTCGCCTTATGTGCTAAAGATCTTCCGCCACTATGATTGCCAGCATCCCCACTGTATAGCATGTTTAACACTACTTCTCCATCCTTTCGTGTTAAACATCTAAGCGAGGGTCCATTAAAGGATCTTCGGTACAATACCCCGTCTCTTAATTCATAATTTGTTGCACGGCTTTTTAATTTGTGCATCTCTAATCTATTTCTTGGTGTTTCTCCTTTCATTAGATAAGCATGAAATTCTTTCCTCCAATCCTCGCAATGGGGTCTTTGTGTTTCATCTTCTATGAGCATTACTTCTGCTTCTTCCTCTTCCTCTTTGTTGATTGATGGTGATTGAAGTGTCTGTATTTTTATGCATCTCGCAGATGGATCTGTCATCATACTTGATATAAAAGCAAAAGCATCTCATGAGTCTATTGTCTTTTCTTGATATGTGTCTCCACTTTATTTTTGGTATCTTCACTGACAATTCTTCAACAAGCTTTTTGTATTTTTTCAAGGATGCTTCATTTGTAGTATACTCTTCTTTTATCTGGCGAATAGCTAACTGAGAATCACTGGTAATTCTTACATTCTCCAACTTCATTTCTATTGCAAATCGCAAAGCATGTACTATAGCTTCATATTCTGTTTCGTTGTTGGTAGATGTAAATTCCAATCTAAAAGAGAAAGCCATTTTATTGCCTTATGGCGAAATTATAATGATCCCAATTCCGTTACCTTCTCCATTTGATGACCCATCTACCAATATTTCCCATCTGTTTGGCTCAGTTAATAAATCCCTTGGATTTCCATGTTCTTCTTCGATATCCATCATTTCTTCCACTGCTTCATCCTCTTCTAATGGAAATTCTCGCTAAAAAGTCTGCAACAACAACTTGTGATTTGGGTGAGGATAATACTGTATTTGAGTTTGCAATGACTTACTTGAGCATTCCATCTTTCAACCCTTCCTGACCTTTTTGAATTTTTCATTACTGACTCAATTGGTACTTTTGTCATTACCTTCACCGTGTGTGCTTCAAAGTAGATGCGAAGTTTAAACGTTGCGTAAACTAATGCCAAAATTAATTTTTCAATTTTTGAATAATTTTTCTCTGCAAATCGAATGTTTTCTTGATGTAATAGATTGGTTTTTCCACACTGCGTCCATTCGCAATATCTGCGCTTAGCGCATGCGAGGTTGTCGCGAGGTAAATTAGTAATTCCTCCCCTGGTTCTGCTTTTTGTAATATTGATATATCCATTAGATGTTCTTTTATTCCTTGCAATGCCTTTTCACATTCATCCGTCCACCTAAATTTCGCTCCTTTTTAAGTATGTTGAAAAAATGTTTGCACTTATCAGATGATCGCGAGATGAATCTTCCTAGCGAAGCTAATAATCCATTTAACTTTTGCACATCTTTCACTGTTGCTAGTGTCGGCATGTCGTGAATTGCTTGTACCTTCTCCGGATCAACTTGTATTCCTTCTTTTGACACAATGTATCCTAAATTTTTTCCAGATGCCACTCCAAAGGTACATTTTTCTGGATTTACTTTGATGTTGAAATGTCTCATTTGTTCGAAAATTTCCTTCAAATCGCTTTATGATCTTTTGCTTCTTTGATTTTTATTAACATGTCATCCACGTATACCTCTAATGTTTTATGTATCCATTGTTCGAACACTTTCTCCACCATCCTTTGATACGTTGCACCTAAGCATTTCATGAGACCAAATGGCATTTTTGTGTAACAATATAATCCTCTTGGAGCGAAAAAGGCAAAGTATGCTCTTGGTCTTCTTCAAATGAGAGGAATTTGATTGTATCCCTTATATCCATCAAGAGAGGATATCCTTTCATTTCCTGCTGCTGATTCAACCATCTGCGGAATATCTGGCAAGGGAAAACTATCTTTTGGACAAGCTTTGTTTAGATCGGTAAAATCTATGCAAATTCTTATTCATTTTTTCTTCTTTGGAACTACGACCATATTTGTTATCCATTCGGGGTATTTTTCTTGTCTAATAATGCCGGCATCAAGCATCTTCTGCAACTCTTCTTCTATTTGAGGATGATATGTTGTTGCAATTTTTCTAATTCTTTGCTTGAATGGTCTTGCATTTTTATTAATCTCTAATTTATGACATGCTACAGATGGATCTATTCCAGGAATCTCATCCATATCCCATGAGAAAATATCTTTATAATCTCGCAACAAATCAATAGTCTTTCTTTCCTCATCTGCCTCCATTTTAGTCCCAATTTTTAACATCTTGGGTTCTTCTTCAGTTCCAATATTCACTTCCTTTGTTGGTTCTACCGCAGTGTAGCTAGCCTTCGGTTCTCCCATGGGCGTTTGTCCTTTTACTTCCTTTGCGGGATCATTCTTTTCACCACATATTCCTTTTACTTCTTCCGCTCTTATCATGTAAGTTCTAAATTCTTCTTCCTTTTTCGCTGCTTTTGCCATCTTCTTGCGATCTTTTCGCCTCTTCACCTGTTCTTCATAATCTTTTACTTCGATTTGATGATACATTCTTCCTTTATCGGTATCTCCTCTAATTTCGCCAATTCCACTCGGCATAGGATATTTGACACATTGATGAAATGTTGATGCTACAACTTTTATTGCGTGTATCCATGGCCTTCCCAACAGCATGTTATATGGTGATTCCATATCCACTACACATAACGTCACATGTGTTTCAATTTCTCCCAACAAAATTCGTATTTTTATTTCCCCTTTAGGTTTTGTTATTGATTTCTTTGAAACCATAGATATGATATGTCATGAATTCATTTCTTCATCTTTGTACCCCAATTTTTGTACGCATGATAAAACATTATATTCACTGAACTCCCTGTATCCACCAAAGTTTTATTTATTGCCCATTCTTCCACTGTTTTTGTTAATTTTCCTTCTTCTTTGCTTGCACTTATCGTAATCACTAGTGGAGATGTGTGATTTAAATTCTCTCCTGATATCTCCGTTGCTGTGAATATAATTCTCTGTTTTTCCCATTCTTTCAAGGGTGACATCTTCTCTGCTGTTACAATTTTCTTTCCTTCAAAATCTTTTTTGTGTATTCTCCCTTCGATATTTTCATGAAATTCATTAACCATTATTTTTGTAATCATATTACATTCCAGTTCTCCATCATTCTCTTTGATTCTGATTTTCTCCAATTTATCCACCATACTCTTGATTTGTTGAATTTTAATATCCAATCTCTTATCTTCAATCAGTCCCTGTTTCTAGCGCCAATATGTAGTTGTAGGAAATCCTACACTACACCCCTCACAATAATCCATACAACTAAGACATTTTAAGATGAATAACAATGATTTTATTAATTATTTTCTTCAATGTTCATAAGGTAAAATAGAAAAGAGCTAAAGAAATTACAATCACCACAAACTTTCTCTCTCCTAATGACTTGTCTAACACTCTGAAAAAGAATCCTCCCCCCAACAAACTCATTCGACTCTTTATATAGGGTCGTATATAATGGGTGACAGCTAAGCTGTCCTTTATTTTCGGGAATGACTTGCGAAATATCGCAAGTGTACAAGTATACAATCTCGCGACACTCCTAAAATTTGCTAGATCTTCACATCTTTCTCGTGTTTTGGCTGTCGTCATTCATTGCGTCATTTATACTACTCTTCTGCGACGCCTTCGCAATACTGTCGTTTACTACTCTTCTGCGACGCCTTCGCAATACTGTCGTTTACTACTCTCGCGAGGTATTGATGTTGCGATATTCTGATCCTACATGTATTATTGAGTCGAACGTGGTTTGGAAAATGTTCTGAGACTCGTGAATTGAATATGTCTGCTGAGACAGAGATATAATGCGTGAATAAGCTAACATGAGCAAATATTGCTCATTCGATGAATTGTTGAATATTGATAGTTGAACCTTGGTTTGAGCAAATATTGCTCATCTGAGAAAATGTTCCTCGTTTGATGAATTATTGGTAGCATGACCAAATAAGATACTGGCAATTGAACCGAGTATGATAAATAAAATGTTGATCACGGGATCAGCGTAAAATTATTCGTGTTTGAATCTGGAATTATGAGCCTTGGACTCAAAACCCTAATTTGATCAATTGATGATTAACTGATGGTTTATTGAAAATTAACCACGGAGTGAAGGAGGGACCGGATACATGGGATTATGGATCAACCATGTAGCACCCAGATGCTCACGTGAGCAAATATCAAGGTCTCCTGAAGACCGAGTTGATTTGTGAAAGGATGATTAAATCTTTGGTTTAATCATTTATTAAAATAATGCTAAATCCGAACCTTAGGTAATAAAACCTATTTAATTATGAAGAGGTGAGGGACCGACCAAGGGGTCATGAAATCGGCCCTAGGTGGTCACGGGATCGACTGACGATCATTCTATGAAAATCTAAGTTGTTTGGAAGAGTTTTGGACCTAATACGTGCAATTGTGCAAATTAGGTCAAATCATGAGAATACGTGGGACCGGCTTCTTGCAAGCCAAAGAGCCAACCTTGGTCGGTCAAGGTAACATGATCACATCACCAAAGTGTCCGTATCTCAATTCTGAGAATTTTGATATTTTCTGGTGTGCGTTTGAGCAACATTTTGAGAAAATATGAAGAAATCGGGGTTTTTTGCTGAAACCGTCAAAACCTTCATGAGATGAAGGAAAATAATAGAAAATGAGGGAATCATGAAGTGTGGGACCAGCTATGGCCAAGGAATGGCCGACCGGCCAAGGAGCCCGGTCCCACGTTGTTTTCCCTAATTTTTTATAATATATTCATGATTTTAGGGAAATATGATAAAACCAAAGAGTTTGTTGAAACCAAGGAGTTTTGTTGAAATCAAAGAGTTTCCATGAGATGAAGGAAAAAAAATATTAATAATAATAAAATAAGGGCGTGTGGGACCGGCTTGAGCATGGTTGGCCGGTTAGGGCCCGGTTCCGTGAGTTTTCCCTTATTTTATGTATTATTTCATGATTTGAAGGGATTTTCATAATTTTGAAAGAATTTTCATAATTTGAAGGAAATATCATGAAATCAAGGAATTTCATAAAATTAAGGAATTTTCATAATTTTAGGTGTTGCTATTCAAAGAGGAGTTGGAGCCCAGCTTGTCGCCAGGTTGCCAACCTAGAGCTTTGTTTGTAATAATTATTATTGAAACATTACTATAATAAAATAAGGGGTTTGTGGGACCGGCTAGGGCATTACCAGCTAGCTTGGGCCCGGTCCCACAAGTTTCCTTAATTTTATGTATTTTTGTGTATTTTCCCAAAGGAACTTCATAATTTGAAGGAAACATCATGAAATCAAGGAATTTCATGGGATTAAGGAAACATGAAAATGTAATAATAATAAAATAGGGCGTTTGGGGCCAGCTAGGGCATGACCGGCCGGCTATGGGCCGGTCCCACGGGTTTCCCTAATTTTATATTATTTTTCACGGGATCAAGGAAATATCATGAGATTAGGGAGTTTTCATGAGATTAGGAAAATAATAATAAAATAATGAGGAACCATGAGGTGTGGGGCCGGCCGGGATCAAGGCATGGCCGGTTGGCCAATAATCACGGCCCCACAATATTTTCCCTAATTTTATATTATTTCCTCGGAGTGAAAGGAAACACCATGGCGAGGAGTTTCCTCAAAACGAAGGACATTTGTTCAAATGAAAGGATTTTCATGAGATCAAGGAAAATAATAAAATATGGTAAAATATAGAATTTTGGCGTGGGACTGGTCACGACATGACTGGCCGGCCGGTGAGCCAGTCCCCTAGCGCCTTGACTATTATTTGATTATTTTCTTTCCTATTTGCATAGGTTCATCGTCTCGTCGTATTTTGAAATACTTGTTTGTTCATTCACGTGTTTGTTAATGCATTATTTGTCGAATACATTTACACCATTTTGGTCGGAGCTTACTCGAAGGTAATTCAGATGCCCGTGTGTTGAATATTTATTACTAACCCATGGAATTCTCACAGGAAGAACCATAAATTGAAGTAACGAAATATTATGAAAGTATTGAATATTTTCCGGGGATTTGAATCTATTGATTTTGAGAATAATTAATTAATGGCTCTATACTAGTACGATCGTCTAGGAGTGTTAATTATTCAGGAATTGAGTGATATGAGCTTGTTGAAGCGTCATATTTCTTTCATATAGTCGGGAAAACATTGTTACATCCTGAAGACGTTGTCTAGGAGCCGTCTAATCTTCGATTCTATATAGAAGTAATTACTGAAATTTCTCAGTATTCGTGAGATATGTCGTTGCCTCAGCTGAGATACTACATATCTATATATACTCTGAGAGACAGTATTCTCAGTCAGAGATTCTCATAGCATGATCCTTCATTCTTTCAATAAGAGACATGAGCCTCAGTATTCATCTGATTGCTGGATCAGGAGTATGGGTTTATGATTTTAGCCTTTGTCGAAAATCCACCATCTACACGCATACACTTCAATTTCATAACCAAACACTTCAATTTTCGAACCACTGCTCAGTTCCTAAAATAGGTAGAAGAGGAGGCTTATCCTTAATGTGGAAAGATGATATCACTGTCCAAATCATCTTGAAATCCCAAAACTACATTCATGCTCTCGTCACTCTTCCTCCCCTCCATCCTAGCATTGTCTTTGCACAGGTATGTGTGGCCCACCACACCCATATCCAAGGAAAATCCTATGGGATGTGTTTCCAACTATTCTTTCCAACATTACAACACCTTGGCTGCTTCTGGGGGATTTTAATGAAGTAATGGACCAATCAGAAAAGAAAGGTGGAAGACAAGTTACATATGCACAGGCTCAACCTTTTATAAATTTAATGGATCAAATGGGTTTCATTGATCTTGGTTTCAGAGGAGACCCGTATACCTGGACGAACAACCAAAAAGGACAGGATAACATCCAAGAACGACTTGCTAGAGCCATAGCAAATCAACAATGGAGAATAGGCAACCCCCGTGCTGGAATCACACATCTTCCACGGATACCCTCAGACCATGCTCCTATCCTACTCCAAATGAAAGCACTGGAATAAAAAGGTAACAAGTACCATAAATTCAAAATTTTATAGCTTTCTCATCCTCAACTTCATCAACTAGTTAAGTCGGCATGGGATAAGCTACACGACTCGGACCCATCATTGAATCTCCAACTTAAATTCATATCTACCAGCGAAACCCTAACAGAATGGAACAAGATCAACTTCAGCCATCTGCCCACATTGATTAAAAAATCGACCTTGAAAATAAAAGTGGCTCAACATTAATGTGCTACGCAAATTGGTACTGAATTGGATTATTGGACACAACAAGAAAAGAAACTACGAACTGAACATATGCATCTTATAGACTGCCAGGAAACCTACTGGCAGCGACGATCCAGAATCCAATAACTTCAATCGGGGGACTGCAACACGACCTTCTTTCATACCAAAGCCACAATTTATAGAAGCTGCAGCAACATACAACAACTCCAGGATCATCAAAATAGCTGGATTCAGGGTAAAAAAGCAATTATCAATCTCATGTTGGAGTATTTCACGGAACAACATACAACTCCAAATACAGTAATTGCTAACACATTATTTTAGGAAATAACACCAAGGTTAACCCTCTAATAATACAATATCCTAACAGCCGAAGTGACCTCTGAAGAAATCAAACAAGTGTTATTCTCCATAGGATCAGATCGTGCGTCGGGACCGGATGGATACACAAGTAAATTTTTCAAAGTTTTCTGGGAAACAACTCATCCACAACTATTAGATATGGTACGCAGTTTTTTTGGTTCCCTTCACATCCACCCTCTCATGAATCATATTAACCTCACCTTAATCCCAAAAGTTGACCACCCATCAAAACCTTCCCAATTTAGACCAATAGGACTTTGTAATGTCACATAAAAAATCATCTCCAAGATTCTGGTAAATTGCATACGAACTCTCCTACCTTTCTTGATAAGCCCATATCAAAGTGCCTTTGTGCCGCAAAGATCCATTCACGACAATGTAGCAATCGCTGCCGAACTTTTTCACACCATCAAAACTTCAAGCCTCACTAAAGACCCCAAAATAGCTATTAAATTAGACATCCAAAAAGCCTACGACTCCTTGGACTGGGGTTCCATCAAACATTCTTTCTCTAGCTTATGATTTCTACCAACATTCATAGACTATATTATGTTGTGCATCCCAACAATAACTTACTTAGTCAATATCAACAGTATACCACATGGTTACATCACCCCCACTAGGGGAATACGACAAGGAGACCACCTTTCCTCCTATATATTTATTATTTGTGCGGAAATACTTTCTACGAACCTGAGAATTCTAGAAACCCAAAAAAAGATAGAGGGACTCCATATTTCTCAAAAGGCACCACCAATTCTGCATGTCATGTACGCGGACGACCTCTTAATCTACAATATAAAGCACAGTTTGTTTCGAATGGTGGCGTGGATTTATTGCAGGCAAAGATAAATCTACGGTCGTGGTTGTGCAGACCACACCCATAACCCGCACGTGCGCCAAGGCTAACTTTGCCTATATGAGTGGTGGTCAGGATTTATCCTTGGCAAAGATAAATCAAAGGCTGTGATCCTCCATGCCACACACTACAACACGTGGTGTTCATTCCAATATTATGAATTAAAAATGAATACTCAAGTCAAGATATTGAATTTTAAAAATTATAACGGGGAGGTTCGAACTCATGACCTATTGTGTCATAAGAGTGGCCTCTAACCATTGTTCCACCTTGGTTGGAATTGATAAAAAAAGATAAATCAATAGTGGTTATTTGTTCAACTTAAATATTAATTAGTATAAGTATTTTATTAATTAGTATAAGTGATTTTTCTAGAGAGAAGATAAATCTATGGTTATGGTTTGTTCAACTTAAATATTAATTAGTATAAGTGTTTTATTAATTTAGGAAACATTAATTTCTCATGATAAATGATTTATTAATTTTACATCATAAATATCCCTTAATTAATATTAATACATATCTCCATAAATAAGTAATAATTTTGATAAAAATTATTTCAATAGATATTAGTGGTGGTGGTGGTAGTAGAGGAAGAAGTAAGTGGTGGAAGCGGTGGAATGTGTTACAAAGTGGTGGAGGCGGTAACATTAGTTTTGGTGGAAGAAATAGTGGCGCTGGATGGTTTTAATGGCGGTGGTATTAGTTTTTTCTTTTTGAATCAAAAATAATAAAATTTTTTACATGACGGGTAACATTGTATTGTGAAAAGTATAGTTGGTTGTTTTTGACACGATCAAAAAAGGCGGATAACAAATACTTTTGGGATGATACCAAATCATATAAGACAAAATGGTTGTTTTTAGTGCCACTGCTATCTTTGGTAACCGTTCGTACGCATGATTTTCAGTATTAACAAAAAAACATATAGTTGAATAAATTAATTGACGACCTAAGTTTGTTAAATCTAAACTTTATACATGACGCGTGAGATTAAAAGTTATAAGTGTGCCCAATATTCTATGAGGGATGGAAAATGGTGGTGGTGGAGAAAGAAGTAATATCCGGTGGTTTGTGGTAGTCTTGGTAGGTTTTGATGAGTAGTAATTGACTATGTTAATTATGTGCTTTGCTACAAAAGGATAACACTATAAATTAGAAATGTGGTTGATCGTCTTAATGCTAATATAAACTTGGTTAAAATACATGAAAATTAAGAAGAAGAAAAAAACATTTGGATGTCACGTTATATAATAAATAACACTAAAAACTACATATTTAGTATCAAGGTTTCTCCGTCCAATAGATAAATCTAAGGTTGTATTGAGATCCCGTAAGCATAGGGCGAGTTGGTCTTGGATTTACGAATGATAATGAATATAATGAAACGCTCCCTCTCGGTTTGTCCAATGAAAACCGAAACCTTCTAAAAAAATAATCAATCGAACAACACTTAGATGGAACGCATCACCACCGGTGTAAACTTCTCTGAATTGCTACATATCCAGTGAAATTTTTACAAATTAATCTGGTGATTTCCTCCTACCGTTGCGAGGCATGCAATTAAATCTCTAATAGTGATTTTAAAGGTATTTAATAATTATAAAATTCTCTTATAAGTTTTGTTTATGCAAGTATTGATTTAACTTGGGTTCTTTTATATTTTTGTGTTAAGTTGATGACTTTTTAATTTGAATACATGTTTGGTTAACAAACTTTGATACATATATGGTATTTTCTTTGTAGAACTGATGTTAGTCTCTCATTTTTTCCCGTTAGCACATTGTTTCGATCCCGTATTTGTAGACATTATTTGACTAATATTGGGGTATTTGTTTAATCTGAAGGCCGATTAAACCCAATGTGTGTTGTATACATTGAAGGCGACAGAAGTTTGTGTCGGCTCTACCTTGAAACTAATAATTTTTCTTCGGAAGGTTAGTTGAATTTATGTAGATACAAATATCAATATGACCATGCTCTTTAAAACTCCAAATTACTTGAGTAACACTAGATGTGAGAACGTCATTCATGCACTACTTAGCATAGTTGGTGTGAAATCTTTTTATCCACGAATTTCTTTAATATTATGTTATCAATATGATTGAGAAAGAATCTTACACATGTTTTGATTTACTATTATAAGTTTATTTTTTCAACTCACATGTGTATATCTCAGCCTTCCTATAGCCAAGGGTTCTTCATTTTTATAACTCTCACATTTTGCAAAAAATAAATAAATAGTGTTTATCTATAGTAGGGAAAATATTATGGGTTTTTGCTTCACTCCTTAGAGCCTTAGTTATCAATAATTTCGGAACAAAAGTATTCATAAACATCATGGAGTTGGATTGGCAGTTTAGGTAAATGTACTGTTAGATGAAATATTCTTTTTGAAGTTTGAAATTATGGTATGATGGGACAATAAATAGGGAAAAATTTTATTTACTGTATTTTTTATTTTATTTTCATGTTGGCACAACATTATTACTCCGTCCAGATAATAAATTGGAATAACATGCTTAAGTAAAAAAATAAAAAGATCAGGTAACCCATTTTGTTTCCCAAAACCTATTTGAATATCAAAATAATTACTCACGAATAAAATGAAGCAAGAAAAATGTGAACAATATCGTATTAGAGACAAAACATCCCGTGCCGTTACGGCACGGGTTAAGATCTAGTAACATATAAAGCAACACCGGATGGAACCACTCATCTTAAGATTCTCCCACAAGCTTATGGCACCTCGGCGGGTCAACATATCAACGCTGAAAAATCCACGAGCATCCATAACCCGAGGATTAAATAATACCAGCTTGATTATTTAAGACAATTTTTCGACATGCCAACAACATCAACCCCTCTCATTTATCTGGGAGTACAATTCAAACAAGGCAGATCCTTTCATCATATTTTTGCCCCAATTATTTAACGACTAGCACACAAAGTGAAAGGTTGGATGACTAAATGCTTAACCCATTCCAGAAGATGCGCACTCATAAAATCTTCCTTCACCCCCTACCGCCAACCATATCATGCAAACCCAAAATATTCCTACATAATCCACCGGTAAATGAACCTTATCACACGAAATTTTTTCTGGGGACACGACTCATCCGTTAAGAAGCTCCACACCCTAGAAAGAGACAAGCTCCACAAACCAAAAGCTCAATGAGGAGTGTGCTTCCGAAGCAGCATCGAACACAACAATCCGCTACTCATGAAAAGAATTTGGAACCTCCACGAGAAACTTACCTCTATATTAGCCACCTTATATAATTCTAAATACCTTAAACAAAACCGCACATTTGAAAACATCCCACCCATTTCATCCTCACCCAGCCCACAATGGAGGCAACTTGCTTCCCTTACACCGGATTCAAACAATATCTCTTCTATAAAATTGGGAATGAAGTAAACACCCCGATCCAAGAAAACTGGATCCCATAATTCAATAACAACATTAACCCATCACTCTGTTATCCCATATAATCAGTCGCCGACATTATTGACCCATCAACCAGGAATTGAGATCATGATAAATTGAACTTACTTCCCCCACCCATAATGCAACGAATCATTAACATCCACATTACTCGAGACAAAAAACCAGATATGATAATATGGTTTTTACCAAAACCGAAAAATATATTACAACCTCAAGATACAACTGCCTCATCAGCATAA
This sequence comes from Papaver armeniacum, assembly GCA_023531295.1. NCBI lineage: Eukaryota > Viridiplantae > Streptophyta > Magnoliopsida > Ranunculales > Papaveraceae > Papaver > Papaver armeniacum. The sequence goes on from JAJJWW010012163.1 coordinate 116,141, forward strand.
CAGGGTGTCATGTGCATTCTATTCTTCTCTGCCTGCCTTAATAAACTTACGTCTGCCTTTATCATTCTGTGACGTGTTATTGGACATTTTGCATTTGTTACCAGTTAGGATCTGAACATGTGTTTGGTTTAAATTAGTTATTCATTAGGGTTTATATTCCAATCATTGACGAATTTAAGATGTAATGAAACCCTGTTTTAGGGTAAATATGAATTAATGAAACTGTGAGGCTGCTACGGCAGAGTTACTAATTTTCGTCCAATTTTCGTTCGTTTCCGTTGATTCCTTTCATCATCGTACTATGAACAATACAACTGGCATCAGAGCCGTTCCGTCCTAGCATCATGGTGGCTCAGACTTGCAAGGAGCTACAAGAAACCAACAACAGACAAAAAAATAAGATCGATTCCTTACACTTGAAGGTAAGCAATCTAGCTCGCAACTTTCAGATAACGTCGATGAAGATGATTTCTGATCGATGAAGGTAAAACTTGATTCTAATATGCAGTCTATTAAGACAGATATTGAAAAGAGTTTTCAATCTCATTTGGAATTTTTCTTTTTTTCTAATCGAGATCTAAACAGATCAAAATAGAGCTTCAGGTTCTAATACTGGTTGATTTCATTCTATTTTTCATTCTGGTGGTCGAGATTCTAATTAATTTCATCGAATGCCTAAGCTCGATTTTCCTAGATTTGATGGCAACAACCCAAAAAGCTGGATCCATAAATGTGAATACTATTTCCAAATGAACAATATACAGGAGTTACACAAGGCGAGGATGGCAGCAAATACATCTAGATGGTAAAGCAAATAAGTTGTATGACAATTTTTTCCTTAATAAAATTGATATTCCATGGCCATATTTCTGTGATAATGTTTGTTCCAGATTTGAAAATCCTGCTCATAATAATATAGTTGTCTTGTTCAATAAATTGGCCCAGCAGAGCACGGTTGATGCTTATTTTGAAGAATTTGAGTATTACAAGGCATTACTCTTAAGTGTTCATAAGGATTTTCCTGAGACTTATTTTATTGCTAGATTTATTGGTGGCTTAAAGGAAGAACTCAGAAGTTCAGTTCTCATGCTTTATCCTAAAACACTACTTCATGCTTTTTCACTTGCAAGAATGCAAGAAAAAACTCTTATCCTGCAACAGAAAACCAACAAGCCTAAACCCAATTTTTTTACTCCCTCATTTTCCAACTCTAGACCATTTACACCCAACACCCTTCCCCATAAATCTTCTCTTGTCCCATCCACTTCATCTACTGCACTCCCTGCACCCAAGACCAGACCAACCTTGCCACTCAAAAGACTCACTCCAGAGCAGGTGCAGGCTAGAAAATCTCAATGGTTATGCTTCAATTGTGATGAAACTTACAAGACAGGACATATTTGTAAAAAGCAGTATTTATGTGTACTTATAGGAGAAGAGGCTGAAGACATTTTTGAGCATGGAGAAGAGACTGAACATGAAACTGCTGAAGACCCTCCACTTGAGAGTGATATGGAAATCTCTTTACATGCTTTAACTGGTAATATCTCAAGAGATACTATAAGAATTCCTGGCTTTGTCAAGAAAAAGCTATTTCCATTCTTATTGATACTGGTAGCACACACAGTTTTATAGATTGTGCTTTGGATGCTAGCTTAGATTGTCCCATTGCTGAAACTGGTAGTTTATTGGTCACAGTAGCAAATGGTGATAAAACAGTGAGTTTTGGTATTTTTTCTCAATTGGAATGGACTATTCAAGGTCACAAGTTTTGTGGTGATTTGAGACTACTTCCCTTAGGATGGTGTGACATAGTTTTGGGACCAGATTGGTTAAGGAATATTGGTGATGCTCTCTTCAGTTAAGAAATTTTTTCAAAAACATTCTCATGGCATAGTTGGCCAGTTATTCTCCATTTCTAGCTCATCTGTCCAACCCACCACCCCACACCAATTGCCAACTTACTGCACCAATTTACTGATGTTTTCACTGAGCCAAAATCTCTACCACCTAAGAGAACCTTAGACCATAAAATCCCTCTCAAACCAAATTCTGAGCCAGTGAATCTCAGATCTTATAGATGCCCATATATTCAAAAATCAGTTGTGGAGAATCTGGTAAAGGAGATACTCCACTCAGGTATTATACAACCAAGTCACATCCCTTTTGCTTCTCCTATTTTGCTTTTCAAGAAAAAGGACAACTCTTGGAGATTCTGTGTCGATTACAGGAAGTTGAATAGCCTCACAATTAAGGATAAATTCCCTGTTAGAGCACTACTCGGTCGAACTCGTATGCGTTGCTATCTCAAGCATGTTTGTCAATGTTAGTGATCAAAACTATAAGTCTTGATTTCTAGCCTATTTATAAATGTCTCGGACTAGGACCTAGATTGTGTAGTTGAGCTTAGTTTTCACGTAGTTCATCATTTGAAGACGAAGAACTACTAAGGGGAGCTTGTGGAACTTCTTCGACAAAAGGTATGTGAAGACTTGAACTCATCTATCACTTGGAAAGTCTATTTCTACTATCTCCTATATTGTGACATAAGTCGTGTTACGATATAGTTTTCTCTATACACATTTGGGATTTCGAGCTGAGTATATCTCGCTTACATATTTCTCGAAATATGTGTTGGTAAGCATTCGTTTCGACCAAGTTCATCTTATATCATGAGAAAATTTCCGAGTAACATCTTACATGGTTTGTGTGATACAATCATTTGATGTAGGCTTGGAATGTTTCGATAATAATTATTTCAATATCTTGAAAATTGCTTTGATGCTAATAGTGTGTGAAAATGGCTATTATGATAATAGAAGAATGTTTCAATGATTGAAATAAAGAGTTTATAATCGTGCAACCATCTTTGGATATAAGCATAGTGTGTTCGCACATTAGTGTATAAGTCCAAAACCGGGAACTTAAAGTATGCACACTTGTGTGTATACAAAAAGGTTGTCGGAGACTGGGTAAGTATGTGTACCCGTAAGCATACTGGCGGAAGTTCACGTCCGTGAATTTCTGTTGAGTTTGAAAACCAAAACCAAACTCATCCGGTTGCCTAAAGTACGCATACTGGCGGAAAGTTCACGTCCGTGAATTTCTGCTGAGTTTGAAAACTAAACCAAACTCAAATCCGGTTACTTAAGTATGCATACCCGTATGCATACTTAAGTGTGTTACTTTTCTAAAATAGGTTGTACATGAACCTAAACATTTATCAATAAGGAATGCAATCTTTGCAAACCGTGGCTATAATGTTCATGTATTGATTCGAGTGAATCAAACCGATTTTGCTTCAATTGTGTTCTTGTATAATCCATGAGAATATAGCAATTGAAGAACTCTTTAACTAGTTTCATTTGAGTCATTTGAACTAGTTATAGTTAAGATGAATAAGGTTGATATGAGAGTAATCATATGGCTAACCTCGGTTAACTATCTGTGAACCAACATGGTGTACACGTTTAGGTACGGTTACATAAACCTAAATGAGGGTACATTTCATTTGTGTGTAACAAGCTAAGTTCGATCTAACGGTTGAAAGATATTAGCTTGGTTGAATCAGGTTTTTCATCTATTGGTGAATATTGAATGCTTTGTTACCAAGGTAACTTGGATTGCAAACCCTGATTTGAAAAATATATAAAGGAGAACTCTAGCAATTGGGAAACCTAATCCCCATACCTCCTGTGTGTTACTAGTTGCATAACTAGATTCGATTCTCCTTTAACCTTTGGTTTCTTCTCGAGACCCTGTAGGTTAACGACTTGAAGACTTTATTGGGATTGTGAAGCCAGACCCAACTATTATCTTGTAGTTGCGTGATCTGATCTTGATGTTTCTATCATGTTGAGTACAATTGGAATAATTGACTCGAGATTTATATCTCCGATAGGCAAGATAGAAAAGTAATCACAAACAAAATTCGTCTCATCGTTTGTGATTCCACAATATCTTCTTTCACTAGTCGATTATGATTATTGTGAGGTGATTGATAATTCTAGGCTGTTCTTCAGGAATATAAGTCCGGGTTATCGATTGGTTCCTGTTCACCTTGATTTATCAAAAGATGGAACAAAAACTCTTGGGTATTTCGTGGGGAGACAGATTTATTCAATCCTATAGACTTTTCTGTGTGAGACAGATTTGTCTATCAAGTCTTCGACTTTGGGTCTTAACAACTCTTGGTTGTGGGTGAGATCAACTAAGGGAATCAAGTGCGTAGTATCCTGCTGGGATCAGACACGTAAGGAGTGCAACTGTACCTTGAATCAATGTGAGATTGATTAGGGTTCAACTTCTGATCCGATCCGAAGTTAATTGGTAGTAGGCTAGTGTCTGTAGCGGCTTAATACAGTGTGGTGTTCAACTGTGTACTAGGTATCGGGGTTTTTCTGCATTTGCGGTTTCCTCGTTAACAAAATTCTGGTGTCTGTGTAATTACTTTTCCGCATTATATTTTGTTATGTAATTTAAATATCACAAGTTGTGCGTTAATATAAATCAATTAAAATATCCAACCTTGGGTTGTTGATTTACATTGATTGACACTTGAACATTGGTCTTTGGTACCGTTCAAGTTACTCCTCTTATATTCAATCAGGCTCGCAGATTTATATTTGCGGTTTGCGGATTGAATTAAGAGTTAGAGATATTAAAACTCTTTGATACACTTTATTCTAGATTGAGTCTGACTGTCTAGTTGATTCTCTAGAAAGTGTATAGGAGTAAGTCCTCTCAGATTGCCAAACGAATTGTTGGGTGTGGTTGTTAGACCCCCGCAATTTCAATTGGTATCAGAGCAGGCAAACACATTAAAGACCTCATATATAAGTCTGTGTTTATAGCGATTTGATATGGACAGAGGTGCTATCTCTATAAACGTACCACCAGTCTTCGATGGTTCAAATGACTTATAGTGGAAAAATTATATGCGTGCATTTCTTCAAGCGCGTGATTTTTCAATCATGAGTTTATGTAGTTAATGGCTATGATGCTTCCGTTGTGGCAGTAGGGAATGCAACCGTTCCAAAGAACATTGGTGAATACAATGCTGCCGAGATATTTATGGCAAAGCAAAACTCCGACGGTTTGAATGCCATCATACATCCCATTAACCCAGATCTTCAGCACCATGTGATTACGTGCACTAGGTCTAAAGTCGCTTGGGATATCTTAGAAACCATATTCGAAGGAAATACCAGTGAAAAGGAAGCTAGGCTTCAAAACCTTAATTCCGATTGGGAAAACCTTCGTATGGCAGATGAAGATTCATTTGATGAGTTTAATCACAAAGTGTCTGAAATTGTTAATGCATCTTTTGCATTGGGTAAGACTATTCCTGAAAAGGACATTGTGATGAAAATTCTCAGATCGCTGCCATATAGATACGATTCTAAGAAGCATGACATCGTTGAAGGAAATAACCTTGATATTCTTTCCATAAATACTCTTATTGGAAAGCTTAAAATTTTCGATCTTGAACTTAAACAAATAGATAAACATTATTTGTTAAGAAACCATGTTGCTTCAACTGATAGAAAGTCTCGACGTCCTAAATTGATTGATAAAAGAAATGAGAATTGCTTTAATTCTACTCTGTCATTGTTTATTCAACAACTTAAAAGAGCTCTTAGACGGAGTAAAGAAAGTTTCAAAAAGGAGGTTAAGCAAAATTCATAGATTTCATCCTTAGGACAATAGTCAAGAGTATCCATCCATGCTTTGGTTAACGTACTCAACTCCGTAACAGGATCTATAGAAGTATCATGGATACTTTTATAGCACTTTGAACTAGTTTCACAAAAATAGTTTTTCTGAACTTTCTTATCCTTCTTATTGATTGATTGGACTCTCCGGAATGCTTCTCCAGAAGTGTTTCAACTGGAAAAAGAAGCTTTGATTAAAAAGATTGAAGATCTGGAATGTCAACTGCTTAATTTAAAACTGGATGTTGTCAATCACAATTGTGGTTGTGATAAGATTTGTCGAACCTCTCCAGATGAGTCCTTAGACATTATCAGCAAACTCCTCCTGACTCTATATCATTCTCGAGTCTCCCTGACAAAAAGAATCACAAGATCTTACCAAATATTTTGGTCGCCATTTGTGAACATCATGATCATCTTAAAGCTATTAGCACTAAAGATCAAGAGCAGTTCTCCTCTGCTAAATGACGTATGTAGAAGAAGAAAAAGAATTCTCCTATGAAATCCTCCTTCTTTTCAAAAGAGATTTCCAAAACGCTCCATAGTATGCAAAAATCAACATTCAAGATATTTAAAACTGTGTGTAAAGAAGAAAAGAATGATGTGCATAACTCTTCTTTCTTAGAGAAAAAGCAGAAACAAGAAGTAACAAATGCTTCATCCCCTCGTAAGAAATCTCCCAGTCCTATATTAGATTGGAACAATTACATTCTGTAATTTTATGTTTAATGATTCTTTATCTATCCGTCTTAGACAAGAATCATAATCTTCAAGAGGGTTTTGATGAAATATTTCTGTTACTTTTCTAGGGTTGTTATGTTTATGTCTGTTTTAGCCTAGAACCACATATGTTCACGAACGGCTTCTTTCTTTAAGACCTACTATGGGGATAACCTTTTTTCTGTTAGGGTTTTAGTCAAAGGTCCTTTTGGAAATTTATCCCCTATATTCATTCCTTTTTAAGATGAAGATTTTCTACTTAGGATGAACATTTCATTTATCTCTTCTATTATGTCCTCTTCAAGTCTTTCAAGCAAAAAAAGTGATGTTTGGACTGTTCCCTTTCCCTCTAGGAAGATTTGTTTTGATTCTTCTGATAATGATATGAACTCTGACAAACATGGTTCCTCTCCAGATGGGAACTCTTCAGTCTCTCATTTTGATAAGCTCTTTTAACCATGAATCTCGTCTTGGAACAAGTTCGTGCTCTGAAAAGTGAACTTGAAGCTTTTTCCAAGAGACTTGAAGAAAAGATGGATAATCTTGAATCTAGGATTGATCTGATCGAAGATGAGTGACCGGTCGTCAGCCGACACAAATATAAATTACACTTTCTTACTACTCAAAATATAAATATAGCAAGGGCAAGAAAGGATCGTTCCCACAGAGAGGTCTTGGTTGTCAAATTGTTTCGGTTCCCTATAAATAACACCGGTAGTTTTGTGATTTTTATATAATAAACTAAATAAAAGCAAATAAAGAAATAAGCAAACAAATCAAATCAAGGATAAGAAAGTATTGGTCATGGATTTCGTCTTCAATCACAAACATGTTTTCAACACAATAACTAGAATTGATATTTTAATCTCAACTTTCATCAAAGACCCTAGAATACCTTGATCGCAAGAATATCCCGCTAATCTCCTCTTGTCATCAACAAACACATTAAAAGATGCGAATATGAATTCTACCTAAAGGAACAACCTAACGTGTAAAAGCACTAATCAAGTTTAATTCCCTAGATGCATTAGGTTCTATGAAATCAGGCCAATCAAAGCAATCGAACGTGGAAAGCGCACTAATCCGATTTAACAAAGGTTATGACTCACATGTGACTACTAGGATGTATCACTACAAGCAATAATCACAATTATGCTACTTGTAATCATGAATTTATCACTTTTGCGTATAATAAATCCTAATCTAGCAAGAGAGATGAAAACAAACTCAATCGATTCGCGACTCGACTAAACAAGCATTCAAATCATGTAACAATATTAATGGTGAATCATAAACGATAATATGAGAGAAAACTAATTTATTGAATTAAAACCCATATTTGGAAATCCAACTTATTCCATAACCAATAATAAAAACTCTAGCTCATATTCATGGAGTTCATAACAAGAAGAAAGAGAAAAGACTTCATGGTTCTAAACCCTAGAAAACAAAGTAAAGGCAAAAGATAAATAATAGATATGAGAAAAGAGATAATAGATATATAATCCCCCAAAAAGTTTTTGTGTATTTTTTCTCTCTCCCTCGTTGTCAATTTTCTGTCTCAACTACTGTTCCTTATATAGGATTCACCACCCCATTCTTCCTTTCCTTATCGGTGTAGAAAACATCGACTAGCACTGCCAAACACCCTTTGTACACATCCACCTGACCCACAACTAGCCGGCAGCAAACCGTGGTTACGTGGTTCAGAAAATACGGCATACTAACAACCTTTCCAGCCATGAAAAACTTGAGTCCGTCCATCTCTGTAAACAGCATCATCTCTTGCCTTGAAAACCATTCAGCGTCATCACTTAGCTGTAACCAAACTCCAACTATCCATCAATCATGGCTCAACAAAGAATTGCGTCAATCCCATCGTCTCTGTCCTCCCTTCCATTCCCGCTTTGCTCGCGTTCTTCTCATTAACAGCAAAGCCCGAGCATCAACATCTCTCCTCGATCTCAGTCATCAATGGCAGCAAACCACTAGCAAGTCCTCATCACTGATGAAGATCACCAGCAACATCGACGATAGCAGCCATCTCTTCCTCCCTTACGTTCACCACCTCAATGCTCGAGTTCTAACAACATCCATCACTTCCAATCGATGACAGAGACCCAACAGACCACCAAATGGTCAATCACCAGCCAACCCAAGTCTTGAAACAATCTCGAGTATCCCCTGTCAATCACCAGCCTTGAGTATTCCCTATTACGTTCGCCATTTGCTATGCTCGTCTCAACAACCAACACTCGAGCAAAGAACATATCCCATCACTTCTTCTATCAACAACTCCATCCGTGTCTCATCGGTTTACTCTCTCGAGAACACCACAGGTCAAACCCATCTTTGCCATGCATACCGATCACGAGCGGCTCCAAAGAATCACCATCTCGGCAAGTATCTTCTCGTAAACTCGTCACTACTTCCAGCCATGGCTTTCCTGTTTTGTTCTCGAGCGCACCATCAGTAGCAGCAATCTCCTGTAACAACGAATGAACTCAGCACCATCTCGAACTGCATCTCTGCCCTAAGTTCTCTCTGCTTCAGAATAGCAGCCAACAGTTCGAGCTTCCCTCTTCTCTTTATCTCCACCAAAATCACCAGCTCAGCTCAATCGTCTCTCGGCTTGCAATCTTCCCATTATTATTCCTTGAGCTTTTCGATATCCCGTCGCCATAACCATTAAAAGCCAACCACATACCACTATCGAATCACAGCTGCACCCATCACCATTTACTACCATCATGGAAATCATCAACAACTTCACTTCCATCTTCCCATGGTAACAGCAACATCACCAAATCCATTATTAGCACCACTGCCTTCGATCAATCGCTGGCTCAACCAACGTCTCAACTGAGACCTCCAAACTCGAGCTCAAACCCATCTCCTTTAGACTCTGATCAACTCCATCGATCACCATTCCATGTTAATCTCCAAACTCCATCGTCAGCAAAAATGGTTCCCGGAGACCAAACCTCCGTCGACTTCTTCTGATGAGTTAAGGAAGAAGACCAAGGTGCCCATATTAAAATGGCTGGTGTCGTTAACAATATTTGAATTTAAGCTTCCCCCTATTAAATAGCTCGACTGCCTTTAGCAGTTCCATTAAAACAGGTCACCCCTTAACAGAATGACCGCCCCTTAACGTACGGTGGGGTGGCAATAGCACTTGGCCTAGAAAATGACCATTTTGCCCTTTTAGTCTGCCGAGTTCTTCTTTTCCCCATAACTTCTTCATACGAGCTCTGAATGACTCCGTTATTTCGCCATTGTCTTCCCCTTCTCGTCCTCTACACAATGAAAAGTAGAAATCTTGTATTTGAACAAGTTCCAATTGGTCTTTGGCCCTTCTCCACTTGTAGCTAGCTTCTTTCCTTGCACAATTAAGTACAAATTCACTTCTTTTGGATGATTAACCTAACAAAACACAAATAAAAGAAAACAAGCGTAATATACAATAATTTGCAAGAAAAACAGCAAAGAAAGCATAAACTCTAGATAGTAAATACGGTGTATTCTACACCTATCAAATTCCCCCACACTTAGACTTTGCTAGTCCTCGAGCAAATCAAACAAAACAATTCTAAAGAATACATACAACTCCGTGTCGTCGAGGCTACGGTTACTCTTAGCATAAATAACAAGCCTTTAAACCCCTAGGTGTCCCTAGTGGATGAGTTATAGTCTCGTGAGGGTTTACTAGAGATATACCCACAAAACCTACTTTTCCAACTTACTAGTTCTCCGTAATGATAGCATCCAAGCGCTAAGAAGACATAGAAATTTTGCACACTAGTCATAAGAAGTTAGACACATAAATGAACACAATCTCATTCTTAAAAGTTGAGAGAGAAATAACCATTCCTTCTCGACAAAAATTCGGGTTCGGAGTGATCAAAAGTCTCGACTCTGCCTCACAAGAAAGGGTTTTATGAAATTTCTCTCAATAATAAACAGCTTTTTATGGGACACACATGTGTCCAGGTAGGAATGAAGAGAAAATCCTGCGACACGTTGAATGGTAGGAAGGCAAAAACCTCCGAATTGTTTTGAAAACCCACATCTTTTATAATTTTTGAAAACCCATTTTTCTGACGATCTCTAAGAAAGGAAATCAACCACTTAACGAAGGTGGGAATATGCTTACTTACCTTGTTATCCGTTCGATGTGCAGCTAGCACCACTCTCACAGCATCCATAGAAACGTCTTCGGTCTTCAATCGGTGTCTTCATCTTCGTCTTCGGTCTTCAACTCTTGATAATAACTCTTGAACTTCGTAGAATCTTAACAATATAACTCTTTCCTCTAATTCCTTGTTGCTTGAAACTTCTTTATAGTTATTCCTTGTTTCCATTGGCTTTATTGAAAAAATAAAAAACTAAAAACAAACTATACAAACCCAAAATTTAATTTTTTTTTTTTTTTTTTTTTTTTTTTTTGAGACAAGAGAAAAATAAAATACAAAAAACAATAAAAATGTAAGTACAAAGGCCATGGTATAAGTGTTGTACCGCTTGATTCTTCACAACTTGTATGTCTCGATATCATAACCTTCTCGAACTCTCATCTTGATAATTTTCACTCTTTTTTGTATTGTTGCTTGTAAACCTCAAACGTCTTCAACTTTCCTTGTAGATTTGTGATGCTCTTCTTGTTGATGATGATGGTGTTTCTATGGACTTGTTGGTGTAGAGAGATAAAGTGGATGGTGCTAACTGCGAACAAGATTACAAGTGATATGTAAGTTAGCAATTCGATGTCACCATCATGATTGATAAAAATGGCACTCAAGAGATCAAAATAGTGCCTCTATGGTGGGAGGTTGGGCAGCTCACCATTCTGCCCGGAATTTACGTACGGTGACACACACTCTAAAAGCACAAATTTAGACAGTACAAAGAATTGAAGGTCGGTGCCTCACATTATGTAACATGGGTAGTCTCCACTATAGGGGATCACTACTCTAATACCGAATTCATTCTGCACCTTATTTGCCACTGGCATGGTTAAATCCAACTTTAACTCTCATACAAGTAAGAAACCCGATCATGTTCTCTGTCATCTCTAAGTTGATCACTCTTATGAGATTCTCGATGTAATCTTAGCGACATGTATACTATGTGACTCTAAACTAACTACAAGTTGGAGTTTATTTATTCACTATTTACAAAAAAGTTGAAAATTTTGACCCAAAAAGGCTAAAAAACTCTATATGCAAAAGACTCCCCCGCACTTAAACTTCACATTGTCCTCAATGTGTAAAACCGAAAATTCTGAATTCTGACGTAACAGCAGATAAAACGCAAAAACCGTACAAATTGGTAAGGAATTTGGAAAAACTCCATTTCACAAAAGTTGTTCATCTACGGGTTTTCTACATAGTTTCAAAAGGGCACAGTGTTTCGATAAACGGTCTGACAGTTATGGTCTCTGGACTGAACTACGTGCAGTCTGAATTTTTCTGACGAAAAGGTATTCATCATAATTCTCTTCTAAGATAGATTCCGGACTCAATGAAATTAAACATGGGGATGCAAATATGATATGAAAACAATAAAAACAAAAAATAAAAGGGACTAAAATACAAAACCTATGGGTTGCCTCCCATTTAGTGCTTGGTTTAAAGTCGTCGGCCCGACTCTTTTGTTATCGTCCATATACCAACAATCCGAAAAATCTGGTAGTCCGCTTGAGAAAACAATCTGCAATTCTAGTAACAACTTCACACAATGATTAGCATAATATATGAATAATGAAATTGTTATAGCTTGAAAGTTTCCCCACACTTAGTCCTTTTTACACTCGGAAGTGGATAAAGAACATAAAAGTCGGGTACTTCCACGGTTTCTTGTTCCAAAACCTGCATAGTATGAGAATCAAGTGTCTCTAATGGCGGAAAACGAGAAAAAAAGTCATTCAACAATACTCTCGAAGCACATACATTCAAACCAATAAGAGGTAAAGGAGAAGAAACAATATGCAACGGGTTAGACAAACCTTGCACAATCTCTTGTATTACGGAATCCTCTTCATCCTTGAAAAACTCAAGTGAATTATTCACCTCTTGTATATCATGGTCCTCTATCAAACCTTGCAACCATTCTTCGTCCGTTTCTGCCTTAAACAAAGTTTCGACATAAATATCATCATTACAATCATTTGCAAGCTCAATTGGGTCTTCCACAATATTGGTCATAACGTTCTCATTCTCAACACACTCCTTTTTGTTGTAAGGCGCATACTCTTTTGCGGATCCAAATTTTATTATAAGAAACTTTTCTAGAACACTCGAAAATGCATCATCCTCAAGCTCCACCCTTTGAATAGGCTCTTGATCATTATTAAGATCAATGCTTGAGTAATCTACACAAGTGTCGATATATTCCTCTTCGTCTTCATCTTGATCCCAAAAAGACTCTCGGAGATGTCACCATGAGTTGTTTCAAGCAATATATATCATAATCACCGTCACTATCATAGTCAACATAAGATGAGTCCTCGCTGAATTTAGTGTTGCTAATATCGAACTCATCCTTTTGAATAGGTGAATGATCATTATTAAGATCAAGAGTTGAGTTAACTACACAATTATCAACGAAAATGCCCAAGGATTGGCCTTTTTCAACATTAGCATCAATCAAATATTCATCACAAACCATATGCACATTAGAATTATCCATATCTTCCTTGTATTGATCAATGCCTCTTCGCAAGATAGTCATACCTTCACGAAGTTCTTGGAGTTGCTCGTTTGTAGTCTCTTTAGCTTTTTGAAATTCCTCTTGTAAAAAGTTGGAAACTTGATCTATAAAGTTAGAGACTTTTTGTTCACTGCATAAGAATCCTCCCATACTTGTGGTTGTTCACACACATACCCGCCATAAGGTTGTTGAGGAAAACCAAAAGGTTCCATGGAATATTGGTCATAACCAATGAATTGGTTTTGATTATACCCATGGAATTGGTAGTTGTCGAATTGTTGAGGTTGTTGAAAACTGTATCCATCCATGTAGTATGCTCCTTCCATGAGAAATAAGCACCTGAAATAAAATTCTCAAACCAAGGTTAAAAACCAGAAAATAAAAAAAATAAAACAAAAAATAAAAACAAAAATAAGAAACCAAAAACAAGTGACAACCGCTGCCTCCCCGGCAACGGCGCCAAAATTTGACCGGTCTTCAGCCGACACAAATATAAATTACACTTTCTTACTACTCAAAATATAAATACAGCAAGGGCAAGAAAGGATCGTTCCCACAGAGAGGTCTTGGTTGTCAAATTGTTTCGGTTCCCTATAAATAACACCGGTAGTTTTGTGATTTTTATATAATAAACTAAATAAAAGCAAATAAAGAAATAAGCAAACAAATCAAATCAAGGATAAGAAGGTATTGGTCATGGATTTCGTCTTCAATCACAAACGTGTTTTCAACACAATAACTAGAATTGATATTTTAATCTCAACTTTTATCAAAGACCCTAGAATACCTTGATCACAAGAATATCCCGCTAATCTCCTCTTGTCATCAACAAACACATTAAAAGATGTGAATATGAATTCTACCTAAAGGAACAACCTAACGTGTAAAAGCACTAATCAAGTTTAATTCCCTAGATGCATTAGGTTCTATGAAATCAGGCCAATCAAAGCAATCGAACGTGGAAAGCGCACTAATCCGATTTAACAAAGGTTATGACTCACATGTGACTACTAAGATGTATCACTACAAGCAATAATCACAATTATGCTACTTGTAATCAGGAATTTATCACTTTTGCGTATAATAAATCCTAATCTAGCAAGAGAGATGAAAACAAACTCAATCGATTCGCGACTCGACTAAACAAGCATTCAAATCATGTAACAATATTAATGGTGAATCATAAACGATAATATGAGAGAAAACTAATTTATTGAATTAAAACCCATATTTGGAAATCCAACTTATTCCATAACCAATAATAAAAACTCTAGCTCATATTCATGGAGTTCATAACAAGAAGAAAGAGAAAAGACTTCATGGTTCTAAACCCTAGAAAACAAAGTAGAGGCAAAAGATAAATAATAGATATGAGAAAAGAGATAATAGATATATAATCCCCAAAAAGTTTTTGTGTATTTTTTCTCTCTCCTCGTTGTCGATTTTCTGTCTCAACTCATCGCTCCTTATATAGGATTCACCACCCCATTCTTCCTTTCCTTATCGGTGTAGAAAACATCGACTAGCACTGCCAAACACCCCTTGTACACATCCACCTGACCCACAACTAGCCGGCAGCAAACCGTGGTTACGTGGTTCAGAAAATACGGCATACTAACAACCTTTCCAAGCCATGAAAACTTGAGTCCGTCCATCTCTCAGTAAATGACATCATCTCTTGCCTTGAAAACCATTCAGCGTCATCACTTAGCTGTAACCAAACTCCAACTATCCATCAATCATGGCTCAACAAAGAATTGCGTCAATCCCATCGTATCTGTCCTCCCTTCCATTCCCGCCTGCTCGCGTTCTTCTCATTAACAGCAAAGCCCGAGCATCAACATCTCTCCTCGATCTCAGTCATCAATGGCAGCAAACCACTAGCAAGTCCTCATCACTGATGACGATCACCAGCAACATCGACGATAGCAGCCATCTCTTCCTCCCTTACGATCACCACCTCAATGCTCGAGTTCCAACAGCATCCATCACTTCTAATCGATGACAGAGACCCAACAGACCACCAAATGGTCAATCACCAGCCAACCCAAGTCTTGAAACAAGTCTCAAAGTATCCCCCTCGTCAATCACCATCCTTGAGTATTCCCTATTACGTTCATCGTTGCTATGCTCGTCTCAACAACCAACACTCGAGCAAAGAAAAGATATCCCATCACTTCTTCTATCAACAACTCCATCCGTGTCTCATCAGTTTACTCTCTCGAGAACACCACAGGTCAAACCCATCACCGCCATGCATACCGATCACGAGCAGCTCAAAGAATCACCATCTCGGCAAGTATCTTCTCGTAAACTCGTCACTACTTCCAGCCATGGCTTTCTGTTTTGTTCTCGAGCGCACCATCGATAGCAAAGACAATCTCCTGTAACAACGAATGAACTCAGCACCATCTCGAACTGCATCTCTGCCCTAAGTTCTCTCTGCTTCAGAATAGCAGCCAACAGTTCGAGCTTCCCTCTTCTCTTTATCTCCACCAAAATCACCAGCTCAGCTCAATCGTCTCTGGCAGCTGCAATCTTCCCATTATTATTCCTTGAGCTTTTCGATATCCCGTCGCCAGAACCATTAAAAGCCAACCACATACCACTATCGAATCACAGCTGCACCCATCACCATTTACTACCATCATGGAAATCATCAACAACTTCACTTCCATCTTCCCATGGTAACAGCAACATCACCAAATCCATTATTAGCACCACTGCCTTCGATCAATCGCTGGCTCAACCAACGTCTCAACTGAGACCTCCAAACTCGAGCTCAAACCCATCTCCTTTAGACTCTGATCAACTCCATCGATCACCATTCCATGTTAATCTCCAAACTCCATCGTCAGCAAAAATGGTTCCAGGAGACCAAACCTCCGTCGACTTCTTCGATGAGTTAAGGAAGAAGACCAAGGTGCCCATATTAAAATGGTGTGTGTCGTTAACAATATTTGAATTTAAGCTTCCCCTATTAAATAGCTCGATTGCCTTTAGCAGTTCCATTAAAACAGTCACCCCTTAATGAATGACCGCCCCTTAACGTACGGTGGGGTGGCAATAGCACTTGGCCTAGAAAATGACCATTTTGCCCTTTTAGTCTCCGAAGTTCTTCTTTTCCCCATAACTTCTTCATACGAGCTCGAATGACTCCGTTATTTCGCCATTGTCTTCCCCTTCTCGTCCTCTACACAATGAAAAGTAGAAATCTTGTATTTGAACAAGTTCCAATTGGTCTTTGGCCCTTCTCCACTTGTAGCTAGCTTCTTTCCTTGCACAATTAAGTACAAATTCACTTCTTTTGGATGATTAACCTAACAAAACACAAATAAAAGAAAACAAGCGTAATATACAATAATTTGCAAGAAAAACAGCAAAGAAAGCATAAACTCTAGATAGTAAATACGGTGTATTCTACACCTATCAAATTCCCCCACACTTAGACTTTGCTAGTCCTCGAGCAAATCAAACAAAACAATTCTAAAGAATACATACAACTCCGTGTCGTCGAGGCTACGGTTACTCTTAGCATAAATAACAAGCCTTTAAACCCCTAGGTGTCCCTAGTGGATGAGTTATAGTCTCGTGAGGGTTTACTAGAGATATACCCACAAAACCTACTTTTCCAACTTACTAGTTCTCCGTAATGATAGCATCCAAGCGCTAAGAAGACATAGAAATTTTGCACACTAGTCATAAGAAGTTAGACACATAAATGAACACAATCTCATTCTTAAAAGTTGAGAGAGAAATAACCATTCCTTCTCGACAAAAATTCGGGTTCGGAGTGATCAAAAGTCTCGACTCGCCTCACAAGAAAGGGTTTTATGAAATTTCTCTCAATAATAAAATGACTTTTTATGGGACACACATGTGTCCAGGTAGGAATGAAGAGAAAATCTGCGACACGTTGAATGGTTGGAAGGCAAAAACCCTCCGAATTGTTTTGAAAACCCACATCTTTTATAATTTTTGAAAACCCATTTTTCTGACGATCTCTAAGAAAGGAAATCAACCACTTAACGAAGGTGGGAATATGCTTACTTACCTTGTTATCCGTTCGATGTGCAGCTAGCACCACTCACACAGCATCCATAGAAACGTCTTCGGTCTTCAATCGGTGTCTTCATCTTCGTCTTCGGTCTTCAACTCTTGATAATAACTCTTGAACTTCGTAGAATCTTAACAATATAACTCTTTCCTCTAATTCCTTGTTGCTTGAAACTTCTTTATAGTTATTCCTTGTTTCCATTGGCTTTATTGAAAAAACACAAAACTAAAAACAAACTATACAAACCCAAAATTTAATTTTTTTTTTTTTTTTTTTTTTTTTTTTTTTTTTGAGACAAGAGAAAAATAAAATACAAAAAACAATAAAAATGTAAGTACAAAGGCCATGGTATAAGTGTTGTACCGCTTGATTCTTCACAACTTGTATGTCTCGATATCATAACCTTCTCGAACTCTCATCTTGATAATTTTCACTCTTTTTTGTATTGTTGCTTGTAAACCTCAAACGTCTTCAACTTTCCTTGTAGATTTGTGATGCTCTTCTTGTTGATGATGATGGTGTTTCTATGGACTTGTTGGTGTAGAGAGATAAAGTGGATGGTGCTAACTGCGAACAAGATTACAAGTGATATGTAAGTTAGCAATTCGATGTCACCATCATGATTGATAAAAATGGCACTCAAGAGATCAAAATAGTGCCTCTATGGTGGGAGGTTGGGCAGCTCACCATTCTGCCCGGAATTTACGTACGGTGACACACACTCTAAAAGCACAAATTTAGACAGGTACAAAGAATTGAAGGTCGGTGCCTCACATTATGTAACATGGGTAGTCTCCACTATAGGGGATCACTACTCTAATACCGAATTCATTCTGCACCTTATTTGCCACTGGCATGGTTAAATCCAACTTTAACTCTCATACAAGTAAGAAACCCGATCATGTTCTCTGTCATCTCTAAGTTCAGTCACTCTTATGAGATTCTCGATGTAATCTTAGCGACATGTATACTATGTGACTCTAAACTAACTACAAGTTGGAGTTTATTTATTCACTATTTACAAAAAAGTTGAAAATTTTGACCCAAAAAGGCTAAAAACTCTATATGCAAAAGACTCCCCAAGCACTTAAACTTCACATTGTCCTCAATGTAAAACTGAAAATTCTGAATTCTGACGTAACAGCAGATAAAACGCAAAAACCGTACAAATTGGTAAGGAATTTGGAAAAACTCCATTTCACAAAAGTTGTTCATCTACGGTTTTTCTACATAGTTTCAAAAGGGCACAGTGTTTCGATAAACGGTCTGACAGTTATGGTCTCTGGACTGAACTACGTGCAGTCTGAATTTTTCCCGACGAAAAGGTATTCATCATAATTCTCTTCTAAGATAGATTCCGGACTCAATGAAATTAAACATGGGGATGCAAATATGATATGAAAACAATAAAAACAAAAATAAAAGGGACTAAAATACAAAACCTATGGGTTGCCTCCCATTTAGTGCTTGGTTTAAAGTCGTCGGCCCGACTCTTTTGTTATCGTCCATATACCAACAATCGAAAATCTGGTAGTCTGCCTTAAAACAATCTGCAATTCTAGTAACAACTTCACACAATGATTAGCATAATATATGAATAATGAAATTGTTATAGCTTGAAAGTTTCCCCACACTTAGTCCTTTTTACACTCGGAAGTGGATAAAGAACATAAAAGTCGGGTACTTCCACGGTTTTCTTGTTCCAAAACTCTGCATAGTATGAGAATCAAGTGTCTCTAATGGCGGAAAACGAGAAAAAAGTCATTCAACAATACTCTCTCAAGCACATACATTCAAACCAATAAGAGGTAAAGGAGAAGAAACAATATGCAACGGGTTAGACAAACCTTGCACAATCTCTTGTATTACGGAATCCTCTTCATCCTTGAAAAACTCAAGTGAATTATTCACCTCTTGTATATCATGGTCCTCTATCAAACCTTGCAACCATTCTTCGTCCGTTTCTGCCTTAAACAAAGTTTCGACATAAATATCATCATTACAATCATTTGCAAGCTCAATTGGGTCTTCCACAATATTGGTCATAACGTTCTCATTCTCAACACACTCATTTTTGTTGTAAGGCGCATACTCTTTTGCGGATCCAAATTTTATTATAAGAAACTTTTCTAGAACACTCGAAAATGCATCATCCTCAAGCTCCACCCTTTGAATAGGCTCTTGATCATTATTAAGATCAATGCTTGAGTAATCTACACAAGTGTCGATATATTCCTCTTCGTCTTCATCTTGATCCCAAAAAGACTCCTCGGAGATGTCACCATGAGTTGTTTCAAGCAATATATCATAATCACCGTCACTATCATAGTCAACATAAGATGAGTCCTCGCTGAATTTAGTGTTGCTAATATCGAACTCATCCTTTTGAATAGGTGAATGATCATTATTAAGATCAAGAGTTGAGTTAACTACACAATTATCAACGAAAATGCCCAAGGATTGGCCTTTTTCAACATTAGCATCAATCAAATATTCATCACAAACCATATGCACATTAGAATTATCCATATCTTCCTTGTATTGATCAATGCCTCTTCGCAAGATAGTCATACCTTCACGAAGTTCTTGGAGTTGCTCGTTTGTAGTCTCTTTAGCTTTTTGAAATTCCTCTTGTAAAAAGTTGGAAACTTGATCTATAAAGTTAGAGACTTTTTGTTCACGAGCATAAGAATCCTCCCATACTTGTGGTTGTTCACACACATACCCGCCATAAGGTTGTTGAGGAAAACCAAAAGGTTCCATGAAATATTGGTCATAACCAATGAATTGGTTTTGATTATACCCATGGAATTGGTAGTTGTCGAATTGTTGAGGTTGTTGAAAACTGTATCCATCCATGTAGTATGCTCCTTCCATGAGAAACAAGCACCTGAAATAAAATTCTCAAACCAAGGTTAAAAACCAGAAAATAAAAAAAATAAAACAAAAAATAAAAACAAAAATAAGAAACCAAAAACAAGTGACAACCGCTGCCTCCCCAAGAATTGGCGCCAAAATTTGACCGGTCTTCGGTAGACACAAATATAAATTACACTTTCTTACTACTCAAAATATAAATACTGACAAGGGCAAGAAAGGATCGTTCCTACAGAGAGGTCATGGTTGTCAAATTGTTTCGGTTCCCTATAAATAACACCGGTAGTTTTGTGATTTTTATATAATAAACTAAATAAAAGCAAATAAAGAAATAAGCAAACAAATCAAATCAAGGATAAGAAGGTATTGGTCATGGATTTCGTCTTCAATCACAAACGTGTTTTAAACACAATAACTAGAATTGATATTTTAATCTCAACTTTTATCAAAGACCCTAGAATACCTTGATCACAAGAATATCCCGCTAATCTCCTCTTGTCATCAACAAACACATTAAAAGATGCGAATATGAATTCTACCTAAAGGAACAACCTAACGTGTAAAAGCACTAATCAAGTTTAATTCCCTAGATGCATTAGGTTCTATGAAATCAGGCCAATCAAAGCAATCGAACGTGGAAAGCGCACTAATCCGATTTAACAAAGGTTATGACTCACATGTGACTACTAAGATGTATCACTACAAGCAATAATCACAATTATGCTACTTGTAATCGGAATTTATCACTTTTGCGTATAATAAATCCTAATCTAGCAAGAGAGATGAAAACAAACTCAATCGATTCGCGACTCGACTAAACAAGCATTCAAATCATGTAACAATATTAATGGTGAATCATAAACGATAATATGAGAGAAAACTAATTTATTGAATTAAAACCCATATTTGGAAATCCAACTTATTCCATAACCAATAATAAAAACTCTAGCTCATATTCATGGAGTTCATAACAAGAAGAAAGAGAAAAGACTTCATGGTTCTAAACCCTAGAAAACAAAGTAGAGGCAAAAGATAAATAATAGATATGAGAAAAGAGATAATAGATATATAATCCCCCAAAAAGTTTTTGTGTATTTTTTCTCTCTCCCTCGTTGTCGATTTTATGTCTCAACTACTGCTCCTTATATAGGATTCACCACCCCATTCTTCCTTTCCTTATCGGTGTAGAAAACATCGACTAGCACTGCCAAACACCCCTTGTACACATCCACCGACCCACAACTAGCCGGTGAGCAAACCGTGGTTACGTGGTTCAGAAAATACGGCATACTAACAACCTTTCCGACCATGAAAAACTTGAGTCCGTCCATCTCGTAAACAAAGATCATCTCTTGCCTTGAAAACCATTCAGCGTCATCACTTAGTCTGTAACCAAACTCCAACTATCCATCAATCATGGCTCAACAGCAATTGCGTCAATCCCATCGTATCTGTCCTCCCTTCCATTCCCGCCTGCTCGCGTTCTTCTCATTAACAGCAAAGCCCGAGCATCAACATCTCTCCTCGATCTCAGTCATCAATGGCAGCAAACCACTAGCAAGTCCTCATCACTGATGACGATCACCAGCAACATCGACGATAGCAGCCATCTCTTCCTCCCTTACGATCACCACCTCAATGCTCGAGTTCCAACAGCATCCATCACTTCTAATCGATGACAGAGACCCAACAGACCACCAAATGGTCAATCACCAGCCAACCCAAGTCTTGAAACAGTCTCGAGTATCCCCCGTCAATCACCAGCCTTGAGTATTCCCTATTACGTTCATCGCTGCTATGCTCGTCTCAACAACCAACACTCGAGCAGCAGCATATCCCATCACTTCTTCTATCAACAACTCCATCCGTGTCTCATCAGTTTACTCTCTCGAGAACACCACAGGTCAAACCCATCACTGCCATGCATACCGATCACGAGCAGCTCCAGCAATCACCATCTCGGCAAGTATCTTCTCGTAAACTCGTCACTACTTCCAGCCATGGCTTTCTGTTTTGTTCTCGAGCACCATCGATGGCAGCAATCTCCTGTAATAACGAATGAACTCAAGACCATCTCGAATCGCATCTCTCGCCCTAAGTTCTCTACGCTGAGAATAGCAGCCAACAGTTCGAGCTTCCCTCTTCTCTTTATCTCCACCAAAATCACCAGCTCAGCTCAATCGTCTCTGGCAGCTGCAATCTTCCCATTATTATTCCTTGAGCTTTTCGATATCCCGTCGCCAGAACCATTAAAAGCCAACCACATACCACTATCGAATCACAGCTGCACCCATCACCATTTACTACCATCATGGAAATCATCAACAACTTCACTTCCATCTTCCCATGGTAATGACAACATCACCAAATCCATTATTAGCACCATTGCCTTGATCAATCATTTGGCTCAACCAACGTCTCAACTGAGACCTCCAAACTCGAGCTCAAACCCATCTCCTTTAGACTCTGATCAACTCCATCGATCACCATTCCATGTTAATCTCCAAACTCCATCGTCAGCAAAAATGGTTCCCGGAGACCAAACCTCCGTCGACTTCTTCTGATGAGTTAAGGAAGAAGACCAAGGTGCCCATATTAAAATGGCTGGTGTCGTTAACAATATTTGAATTTAAGCTTCCCCCTATTAAATAGCTCGACTGCCTTTAGCAGTTCCATTAAAACAGGTCACCCCTTAACAGAATGACCGCCCCTTAACGTACGGTGGGGTGGCAATAGCACTTGGCCTAGAAAATGACCATTTTGCCCTTTTAGTCTGCCGAGTTCTTCTTTTCCCCATAACTTCTTCATACGAGCTCTGAATGACTCCGTTATTTCGCCATTGTCTTCCCCTTCTCGTCCTCTACACAATGAAAAGTAGAAATCTTGTATTTGAACGAGTTCCAATTGGTCTTTGGCCCTTCTCCACTTGTAGCTAGCTTCTTTCCTTGCACAATTAAGTACAAATTCACTTCTTTTGGATGATTTACCTAACAAAACACAAATAAAAGAAAACAAGCGTAATATACAATAATTTGCAAGAAAAATAGCAAAGAAAGCATAAACTCTAGATAGTAAATACGGTGTATTCTACACCTATCAATGAGCTAGATGAATATAAGGAATATGAGAAGAGTATTCAAAGTAAGTGAAATGCTTCATAGGAGTTGTTTTTGATCTTGTCTAGTAAATCTTCTTTTAGAGAATTTATTTCTTGTTTATAGAAGAATAACTAGGGTTTGAAATAGTCATTATTGTGAGTACATAAAGCTATGTACAACGATTTTCATCTTCAATGTTTTTAGATTTATTTATTTAAATTTTAAGTTATTTGGAAGATGATTTCTGCAATTTAAATCTTTACGATTTTATATATTGCAAATTGTTATGGGGTATGTTGTTTACGTCCGTGAACCTGTGACTATCCCATACTTGTTCAAAAGTTATATCTATTATGTTGGTATGAAAGTATTGATAGAAGATAGAATGAACTTTTGACATTACAAAAGTTAAAGCCTTTTATGTCATTGTTTTGAAGGAAGAAAGGATAAAGCTTTTGTTTACAGTGATTAAGTCTATTATATGTCATTGCGCAAATAGTGATGGAAAATAGAATGAATCCTTGTTTATTCCGCAGTATTGGTTGATCTCCGATCCAGATTTTTGTGCACATACTATGTTGCTCCGTAAGGTTTCTTATGTTTCAGAATGACCAACTAAATTGATCATTCTCTTTTGGTTATTTAGTTGTTGCTCCTTAAGTTCTCTTATGTAGAGAATGACCAGTTGAATTGATCACGCTCTTGTGGTTAATTTAGTTGTTATTTATTCGATTGCATTAATCATGGGTTCGCTTGTGGTTAATTCAATTGAATATGTTGGATACAAATTCATGTTTTCATGTGATTTGGTTTTATCCAAAAGAAATCCTTCTTTTCTTGTTAAAAGCAAGGTCGCCTTTGTTGTTCTTTCGGGATTCACATTTTATGGGGGAGAGTTCTTTTTGAACTCTCGCTAGTGCCAAATCTTTGTGGGAAGTGCGGTTTGTGGAATATTGAAGGGGTTATCTTGTATCTTTATAAACTCCTTGATGAATGCATTTAGCTTCGGATTTATGATGGCATCTAAATAAGTTGATATGGTATTCTCTTTTGGTCATGAAGTATCTCTGTGAAAATTTCATGAGGATCCCACTAGTTTTCGTACCTTTGCCAATTTATATTGACAAAAAGGGGGAGAATTAATGTGTAGTGTGATACTACAAATACATATGGTTTACGGATCATTATGTAAGGGGAGTGGTTTTCATGTTGAGATAAAGTATTGACTAAGGGGGAGTGATACATATCACCATAATATTGTTGTCAAAGTTGTGATACAATTGAACTTTGATGCTGTGTAATAATATTATGACACTGTAAAACAATGATTGAGAGCATTTTATTTTCTCATTGTTATAGCTACGAATCTTCAACAACTATGATGCTGAACTTACAACCTTTAGGATCATTGAGTACTTGGAAGTGACGAAGATTTTGAGTCATGTTGAAGACGCCAAGGATATCAAGCATTTGGATGAGAAGCTATACAATTTTTTATCTATTTTGTAATCCATATGTATTGATGGTTTTTTCACTAAAATTGATAAAGGGGGAGATTGTTAGAGCACTGCTCGGTCGAACTCGCATGCGTTGCTATCTCAAGCATGTTTGTCAATGTTAGTGATCAAAACTATAAGTCTTGATTTCTAGCCTATTTATAATGTCTCGGACTAGGACATAGATTGTGTAGTTGAGCTTAGTTTTCATGGAGTTCATCATTTAAAGACGAAGAACTACTAAGGGGAGCTTGTGGAAATTCTTCGACAAAAGGTATGTGAAGACTTGAACTCATCTATCACTTGGAAAGTCTATTTCTACTATCTCCTATATTGAGACATAAGTCGTGTTACGATATAGTTTTCTCTATACACATTTGAGATTTCGAGCTGAGTATATCTCGCTTACATATTTCTCGAAATATGTGTTGGTACGCTTTCGCTTCGACCAAGTTCATTTTATATCATAAGAAAGTTGCCGAGTAACATCTTACATGGTTTGTGTGATACAATCATTCGATGTAGGCTTGGAATGTTTCGATAATGATTATTTCAATATCTTGAAAATTGCTTTGATGCTAATGGTGTGTGAAAACGGTTATTATCATTATAGAAGAATGTTTCAATGATTGAAATAAAGAGTTTAGAATCTTGTAACCATCTTTGGATATAAGCATAGTGTGTTCGCACATTAGTGTATAAGTCCAAAACCGGGAACTTAAAGTATGCATACTTGTGTGTATACAAAAAGGTTATAGGAGACTGGGTAAATATGCGTACATGTACGCATACTGGCTGAAGTTCACATCCGTGAATTTCTGCTGAGTTTGAAAACCAAAACCAAACTCATCCGGTTACCAAAAGTACGCGTACCCGTATGCATACTGGCGGAAAGTTCACATCTGTGAATTTCTGCTGAGTTTGAAAACTAAACCAAACTCAAATCTGGTTACATAAGTACGCATACCCGTATGCATACTTAAGTGTGTTACTTTTCTAAAATCGGTTGTACATGAACCTAAACATTTATCAATAATGAATGCAATCTTTGCAAACCGTGGCTATAATGTTCATGTATTGATTCGAGTGAATCAAACCAATTTTGCTTCAACTGTGTTCTTATATAATCCATGAGAATATAGCAATTGAACAACTCTTTAACTAGTTTCATTTGAACTAGTTATGGTTAAGATGAATAAGGTTTATATGAGAGTAATCATATGGCTAACCTCGGTTAACTATTTGTGAACCAACATGGTGTACACGTTTAGGTACGGTTACATAAACCTAAATGAGGGTACATTTTATTTGTGTGTAACAAGCTAAGTTCGATCTAACGGTTGAAAGATATTAGCTTGGTTGAATCAGGATTTTTCATCTAACGGTGAATATTGAATGCTTTGTTACTAAGGTAACTTGGATTGCAAACCCTGATTTGAAGACTATATAAAGGAGAACTCTAGCAACTGGGAAACCTAATCCCCACACCTCCTGTGTGTTAGTAGTTGCATAACTAGAGTCGATTCTCCTTTAACCTTAGGTTTCTTCTCGAGACCACAGTAGGTTAACGACTTGAAGACTTCATTGGTATTGTGAAGCCGGACCCAACTATTATCTTGTAGCTGTGAGATCTGATCTTGCTGTTTCTATCCTGTTGAGTACAATTGGAATAATTGACTCGAGATTTTATATCTCCGATAGGCAAGATAAAAAAGTAATCACAAACAAACTTCGTCTCATTGTTTGTGATTCCACAATATCTTCTTTCGCTAGTCGATTAAGATTATTGTGAGGTGATTGATAATTCTAGGTTGTTCTTCGGGAATATAAGTCCGGGTTATCGATTGGTTCCTGTTCACCTTGATTTAACAAAAGACGGAACAAAAACTCTTGGGTATTTCTGTATGAGACAAATTTATTCAATCTTATAGACTTTTCTGTGTGAGACAGATTTGTCTATCAAGTCTCCGACTTTGGGTCGTAGCACTCTTGGTTGTGGGTGAGATCAACTAAGGGAATCAAGTGCATAGTATCCTACTGGGATCAGAGATGTAAGCTGGGATCAGAGATGTAAGGAGCGCAATTGTACCTTGAATCAGTGTGAGATTGATTAGGGTTCAACTACAGTCCAGTCCGAAGTTAATTGGTAGTAGGCTAGTGTCTGTAGCGGCTTAATACAGTGTGGTGTTCAATCTGGACTAGGTCTCGGGTTTTTGTTGCATTTGCGGTTTCCTCGTTAACAAAATTCTGGTGTCTGTGTAATTACTTTTCCGCATTATATTTTGTTATGTAATTTAAATATCATTAGTTGTGCGTTAATATAAATCAATTAGAATATCCAACCTTGGGTTGTTGATTTACATTGATTGACACTTGAACATTGGTCTTTGGTGCCGTTCAAGTTACTCCTCTTATATTCAATCAGGCTCGCAGATTTATATTTGCGGATTGCGGATTGAATTAAGAGTTAGAGATATTAAAACTCTTTAATACACTTTATTCTAGATTGAGTCTGAATGTCTAGTTGATTCTCTAGAAAGTGTATTGGAGTAAGTCCTCTCAGATTGCCAAACGAATTGTTGGGTGTGGTTGTTAGACCCCCTTATTTTTATTCCTAATACCAGTTATTGATGAGCTCTTAGATGAATTACATGGCTCCAGATTTTTTACTAAAATTGATCTTAAGTCTGGCTACCATCAAATCAGAGTTTCTCCTTCTGATATCCACAAGACTGCATTTAGGACTCATCATGGGCACTTTGAGTTTAAAGTAATGCCACTTGGCCTCACAAATGCACCAGAAACTTTTCAAGCTCTCATGAATGACATTTTTCAAGAGCATATCAGGAAATTCATTCTTGTCTTTTTTGATGACATATTGTTCTACAATCCTTCCTTGGAGGAGCACTTACTTCACTTAAATACAACCTTGGAGCTACTCGGACAACATCAGTTGGCAGCTAACTTTTCAAAATGCTCTTTTGGACAAACTGAGATTGAGTATTTGGGACACATCATTACTGGAACTGGAGTTATGGCTGACCCAGAGAAGATCTTTGCAATGGTGGAATGGCATACACCAACTAACATCAAAGCCTTGAGGGGATTTTTAGGACTCACAGGGTATTATAGAAAATTTGTGAAAGACTACGGCATTATTAGTAGATCACTTACTGATCTTCTGAATAAAGATGATTTCATCTGGTCTCCTGCAGCCACTATAACTTTCATACAGCTCAAGAAGGCAACGTCCACTACTCTTGTTTTGGCTATACCTGATTTTAGTAAGCCATTCATCCTTGGAACTGATGCTTGTGACTTAGGCATTGGAGCAGTACTTATGCAAGAAGGCAGAGCTATTGCCTTTTACAGCAAACCACTTGGACCAAGAGCTGCTGCCTTGTCCACTTATGAAAAAGAGCTCCTAGCAATTGTCCAAGCAGTAACTAGGTGGAAACACTACTTACAAGGTCAGCATTTTATTATCAAGACTGACCATCAGAGCATTAACTACCTATTGGAGCAGAAAATTTTTATAGTCTTACAGCAAAAATGGCTTATGAAGTTGTTGGGTTTTGACTATGAAATACAGTATAAGAAAGGCTCAGAGAACAAAGTAGCTGATACTCTATCTAGAAGAGCTCACTCAACTGCTACATGCTCATCCATTTCTCTATCTTAATCTGCTTGGGCACAAGAATTTATGCTAGCTATGTTGAAGATCCTAAGGCTCAACATCTTATAGCTCAGCTAACCATTACTCTTGTGACAACTCCTAACTATTCTTACATCGAGGTGCAAAAATAGACTTTATGTTGGCAGTTCTTCTACAACAAAGTACAAAATTTTGGACTCCATACACTCTTCAGCTGTGGGTGGCCATTCAGGTATGCAAGCTACTTACATTAGAGAAAAATCTTATTTCTTTTGGCCTGCCATGAAGAAAGACATTCTCTTTGATTATGGGTGAAAACTATTTCTGCCGGTTTTGGTAATTTGGGGTGTGTGGATGAGAAATGAGTCTAAACCTTAAACAAATGCACTGCGGGGTGAGTGCTTGTAGATTCGAGAGATCAATCTGTGCTTGTAGATTCGAAGAAATGGCCGTTCCAGACTTGTTTCGGTCACAAAGTGAAGGAGATAGGGTTGATCTTAGGGAGGGAAGCGAAGAAGGTGTTGAGAATGTGAAGGTTGATGAGTGCCAAATATTGCATATTTCTACATCTATTTATTGGCATTTAGCTCATCTTTTGTGTTCAGAAATCAGATATTATCCCAGATTCTGTATTTTCTTTGTTTTCAAGAATAAATATTTGTATTAATTAATTTTGTGTTTTTAGGTAATAAATAAAGCTTGGAGAAATTGAGGAGCCAAAAGAGCAAGAATTGGAGGCAAGCGTCTATGGAGCAGAAAGCCAAAGCCCGCGCGCGCAACAGTTGCAACCCAACAAGGAGCAACCCATCTACAAGACATGGGCCCAAGCTATCCAAGACCCGGCCCATAGCCTGGATCCGAGCCCGTTCACCCTGATCCGTTGAGATTGCTATAACCACATCCAACGCTCGCTGCACTCCTACACATCATCTCTTGATACTCCGCTCCACACCAAAACCGCACATCATCCCGAGCCGTTGAGATCTCCATCCTATGCATCCTACGGTCGCTCCACCCATCACTTCGATCCTTGTCGTGCCCTTCACACCCTAGTTGTCTATACCTACACCATCGACAAAAACCCATTTTCACTTTCTCTTTCTTTCTTCATCTTCTCTTTCTTTCACCCGACCATTTCAGAGAAACCCTTACCTCCCCTCTCTTCCTCCCTCTCCCTGACAAAGCCAAAACCACCACCTACATATCCTGTCGCCACAACAGCCGCCTCAGCCACCTTCACCTCCCCTCTAGGTCGAGCTATCTCTCTTCTAGCTTCTCCATAACCCTAGAAGCTAAATTAGAGATAACTAGAACTAGGGTTTGTCAACAAGGGAAGATCGACGCATGGAGCTCGAGACGATTTGACAAGAGAAGAGCACAACCGGAGAGTATGGGTGAGAGGGTATCTCTTGATTTTATGTTTTTGAAGTAAATTAGGGTTTGGGTTTCCATGTATAAATAGAATTCAGCTGTGTATGTTAGAGGGGGATGCCTGGGCTAGCCAGAGCACCAATAGGAGTTTAATTTGTGTTTTAGTCATGTTCTAATTTAATTGCTAGGGTGTTGATGAAACCCCCATTTCTTATGCTAATATATGCAGTGTTCATATTGTTCTTGATGTGCTTAAACTATGATTAGGATCAATAATTAGTTAATGCATCAAATAATGCCTGTGATAGGTTGTACTTGTAGAAAGACATCCTATACTAGGGGAGAATTAGTGAATTAGCTAACCACAAATCCACCCGAGGCCTTCAAGGGAAGGTTCAAGACACAATAAGAAACTGCCTTGCCTTAGCTTAGAACTAGAGGTTGATTCAATCACCCTAGTATTCTCAGCAACCTTTTTACAATGCGCTTTTACAACTTAGTTCATTGTCACAATACAACCAACTCAGTCGTATCGACACACACCAAATATCTCTGTCACTTCTAGAAATCAGTAAGCAAAGCCTTTGATCAACATACAGCACCACAAGTCTCTGTGGTTCAACCCGTATTTGCCCTGTTCTGCATAGTAGACACCGTGCACTTGCGGTTTAATTTGTAGGCAAAAACAGACCACTTCCCAAGCCTACCAAGTTTTTGGCGCCGCTGCTTGGGACTTGGCGTGTCTTTGTGTAGATTTTTGTCTTTCTTCACTGAATTCTCACCCCTGTATATATGCTTTACATTGTTATTCTAGTCCTTTATTAGTATAACTTGCTGTTAGTTTTCTTTTTCTGCATTGCACCCTCTCTTGCATCTTCCATTATATATATGTATCATCTTAGTGTTTCTTGCTTGTAGCTCAGGTTGTAGGTTCAAGCATATCGTTTGCATCTCAAGTACCACTACATAATCCATTTGCATATCGTAGTACTTGTAACTGTTTTGGAGCTTTGTCACTAGTTTACAAGGAAACTAAGCAACATTGCCCTGAATCTTAGAGTTACTTGTAACTCTTGATCCCTTTCAGTCCAAATAACCTTTCATATCATTCCTTTCATCATTTGCATTCTCTAAGTAGCCTGTAAATACTAGCATTCTTGCATATCCTTAGCTGCATATGGTGTTGGTCAAAATAAACATCATCACTCTGTCTTCATTGTTTGCTTGAGGATTGCATACTTCTGAGTACTGACCAGTTCAGTTGAGCCAGCAGGTGCATGCTACACTGCCGCAGAAGCAAAGAAAAGCGATAGAAGGAGCATAATCCAGTTGTTATTATGGCCAAGCCCGGGTAGTGTCATTCTCGAACCTTTTTATACTTTAGATTTGTATGAATGATGAGCCATGATAGCTCGATAACCTAGCTTGACTTGACCGAATAATGCTCAACCCCGAATCGCAATTTCGTGCATACATCTCAGTGAACATTGGGGTCGGTGACCACCGTTTGACCCTTGCAACATATTGAAATTGTGCACCTTGCATTTACGCCTTTCGTGTGCATCACTTGACTGTGTCTTGTGCATTGCTATTCCTGTGCATACATCGTTTGTTAAGCTTGCAAATATGTGTGATACCTGTTGTGGTTCTCGGCCGTTAAGCCTTACCTTGCATTGCACAGTGCTCAGCTCCAGCCCCTGTAGCTTTTGAGCTTGAGTGCAACCTGGTTAGCCTAGGTTAGCTGTAGCCGCAACCCCAAGGTCTGTGCGTTAACATAGTTTTTGAGTGTTCTGTCTTTGTGAAGTCTTGGCCTCTACAAGGCCTGTGCTATGACCTCCTTAGTCTTATCTCGCCATGTCTTTGCGTGTAACTTGAGCATAGCTTGTGTAAGAGGAGTCAACCGAACTAGTTGCCTCCCACTTTAAACCCCAGCACTCGACAAACCTTGTGTTCACCTCCAGCCCCTGTTTGTGAGTTTGAGCTCCAAATCGGGATAACAAAATTCTTTTGCAAGCCCGTTGACATCAATTGGGCTGGTTGATTCCAACTAACCTAGTTGAATCTGTCAACCCTGGTATGATGACCCTCGGAGCCTACCTGTAACCATCTGGCCTGCAATTTTTCTCCATACATCTCTGAGAACTTAGGTACCACTTGACTATGTTGACACACTGAGCAGGCTATAACTGCTGGTATTGTTCATTTGCTCAGCATCTGTGAAATTTTGATGACCTTAGCTTCCATCTACCCTGAGCTCAGCTCCAGCCCCTGTAGCTGTTGAGCTTGAGGATGCTCTGTGAACATTAAGGTTAGCCAAACCTGTGATAAATTGTGTTGAATGCTAGCCCTTGAAGAGTGGAGTCAACTGGACTAGTTTCTTCTCCACTTTTAATCCTAGGCTTCAACAAACCCCCGAGCTTACTGTTGACATCAATCGGGCTGGTTGATATCAACTACCCCAGTTGATTCCGATAACCCTGTGGCTGCTTGCCTTGGCTAATTGCCAGTGGTGCTCAACCTTGACCTTGTGCTGCATCTTGAATCTGTGCTTGCATAATGCACTAGCTAATTTTGAAGCATGTATTAGTGTGACCTGAGCATAGCCTGTGAAACCCAAGTGAGGTCAACTGAGTACCTTGATCCCACAGACCCTGTGAGCTATCTACCTTGTGTGTTCTGTGCCATGTACTATTGAACATACATCTGTGAGAACTAGAGCATCAACAGACCCTGTCAATTGACCCTGACACCCATTTGCATAACCTGTGTAAGCCTACGAACTTATGCAAACTTGTTGACAGACTTGTGTGGCTATTTATTGTGCAAAACTGCAAAATTGTTGAACTTGTTGAGCCATCTGCCTTGTGCGATTGTGTGCATACATTTATGCATCGTGGTTATTTTTCTTGGGTTTATGCATGTCTTTGTCTATCTCTACATGCAACATAAGGCATCCGTGACTGGTGATCTTACGTAACTCATTGCACATTTTCTAAAACTTCATCGTGGCCGGACACTGTGCCCTTGTTGCCCATGTTGGGTGTTGCTTGATATTTGGCATATATGTTAGGCTAAAGCTGTGTTTGTTTTGTGACCAAAGTTATAACCAATATCTGTAGTTGTGGCACTGGAGTGAGTATTACCCAACCTAAACTGTGCTGAGCTTAAACCTGCCTTGCACAAGCTGAGCTGTGATATTTTGAGAGGTGTGCATAGCTATCTGTGCACACAACCAATTGTTGTTTTTCTTGTGCTTGGCCTGACCAGGGCTGCACATAACTTACCAAGCTGTGCACATAGCCAGTGCATGAGCTGAGCTGCTCTCAGACCTGTGTTGAGAAAGCTTGCCAATCTCTGCACACACTGAACCCTGCACAAAAACTGGGCTGTGTATAACCACTGAATCACCTACAGCCTGAGCTGCCAGCTGGTAGACTAAAGCCCACATACTGGGCCATTCAATTGCTGGCCTGCACATGTTCATCTAACCTGGGCTCTGCACAAATCTGAAACCCAGTACCACTAGGCTTTGCACAACCATTGAAGCCCACTGTGCACTGAGCTTGCATATAAACTGGGCTCTGCTCCTCTACACAAAACCAAAGCCCACATAAACCAAAGCCCATATAAACCAAAACCCACATAAACCAAACTGAAACCCACATAACTGAGCCCACTACAACTGGGTTTTTGCATAACTTGGGCTTGCATCTGGACTTAGTATGCTTGATGTGTGCTAGGCTATAGTGCTTCTTTTTGAGACCAAATTGAGTTGCTAGATCATGTCAGGAATTTGGTCTGCAACTGGGGATGGAAACAAATCCATCAGAGAGCTTGCTTACGGGCATGCTTCACAATATGAACCCCCACAGACCATAGTGATTTTAGGGAATACTATGACCTTCTCAGGGCCCTGACCTTGAATATTCATACCCTAATCATTATGAGCACATGTATCATCAACCACAGTGGGGAGATGAACAATTCTATACTCCCCCAACTCCTTGTATGCAATCACTAATGGATAAGCTCATAGAGCAAAACAATGATATACTTGTATGGAAAGTGCATGATCATCCCTTCTCTAGTGAACCATATGCGCAACCATGTAATGATCCTTCATATGAAACATGCATACCCACTAGTGAAGACTCCCCTTCACTTGAACATCTCACTATGATTCTTCAAATGAACCTGATTGAGGTACAAAATAAAGATTGGAAAGAAGTCTATGATAGGATGTTTGTTATCTCTGATAATTCTGAAAATAGTGTTTCTATTCCCACTCATGCACCTAACACTGAATATGAACCTAATCTAGAGGTAAATGAGTACACTAGAAATGCTAATAGGGAAATGCATTTTTGTTATGATGATGATGATGATGATGATGATGATGATGATGATTATGATATGTTAGAAGAGCATGTGCATGCTGAAAATATGATGGAATCTTTGGGTTCAGAGACGTTAAGCGTCTCTTCTGTGAACCCTATGAATGATACTTCTTCTAACATTCATACATGTGATGTTGACTCGAGTTTGGGTTTGTGAAATTCTTCAAAGGTGACAGTGAGCATGCTACACAACTTGTTTGTGACTTAAGAAAGGATGAATCTTTGTTGACACTAATGTTCTTTTGGATCATGATATTATTTTGTGTACGATTCCCGCCCATGTCACAATATGTTGCCTCCTCTGATGATTATGACATGGAGATTGATGAATTGTTCTATGCAAGTGAGCATGATTTACCTTCTTTTTTCGACCTTAGGAAAGTGTGTGATGGTGCAAATGACCTTATACATGAAAACAACTTAGATGTACCTAATCTCTCTCCTAAGGCATGATTGAAACTTCTCCACCAAACCTAGGTGTAGTTTGTAACAAAATTGCAAAACCAACTTTTCCGAAAATGCCTAATTTAGGCCTAGAGCTTTGTGCTTCCCAAGTCCTCTTGGACTATTTTGCATCAAAGTATAACACTTTTAAGGAACCACAGTTGGAATGTATATGTCTGCCTGTTCTTAGTAAAACTCATTTTGAGTTAGACCTTTTGCATGATGTACCTTTAAAATTGCAAGATTTTGTGCTCAAGACCACATCTGTTGACAAGTTTAGGTTTGGGGGTAACTTGTTCACGTATGCAATCTTTCCCGCACTCTCATGTTATATCCGTGTAAAAATTTGTTGATGTTTGTACATATCGTCTTTTGGGTTGATCATCAACTCTTTAGATTGTTGGTGTATGGTGAATTTTCATTGTATATAATCCAGTAGGACTTGTTAAATTTTCTTTTCTTGAATCGGCTGAGTCTTCTTGTGCATATATTGTGCTAATCCGATATGATCTCCACTGAGAATGTTGGATTCTAGCCTTGACAAATGAAGCTCTAACCTTGCTCCCGCCGACATACCGATAATCTCTTCCCTTTTCTCTAATCAGCATAGTTCTCTTGGTATGTGACTGTTTAAAATTTTATCATCTGTTGACACATTGAGGACAATGTTTGATTTAGGTTTGGGGTACATTTGCATATAGAGTTTTTAGTCTTTTATTTTCAAAAAAAAAAAAAAAAAAAAAAAAAAACTCAAAACTTTTTGCAAATAAAAACCTCCAACTTTTAGAGATTTTAGAGTCACTAGCATGCTTTTAGCTATGTTTACATAGAGAATCTGACCGAAATAACAGAACTTGGAAGTACTTGGAGAACGCAATCGGGTTTCTTAGTTGATTAGAGCGTTAAAGTTGGATTTAACCATACCGGAGGGCGAATTAGGTGTTGTTTAGATATTCGGTAGTAGAATTGTGATCACCCATAGTGGAGACTACCCATTTTACATCAAGTGAGGCACCAACCTTCAATTTTTTGCAACTTTCTAGAAAAGATGTTAGAGTGTGTGTCACCGTACGTCAATTCCGGGTAGGAATGGTGAGCTACCCAACTTCGTACCACTTTCAACACTACTTTTGATCTCTTGAGTGCTAATTCCGTCAATCATGAGGGTGACGTCTAAAGATGAAAACTCCTTCTAAATATCGATTTGTAGTTAGCATCACTCTCTCTCTCAATCAACAGACCCATAGAAACACATCATCATCAGCAAGCGGAGCAACATCAGAATATTTGAAGGAAAAGTTGAAATAGTCCAAGGTTCATGTGCAACAAAGAAAAGAAAATAGGATGAGAATTAATGAAGTTTGTGAAAAGTTGAGTTTTATTGTTTTATTGTAAAAAAAAAAAAAAAAAAAAAAAAAAAGTGTTTGTCAAGTTTTTGTGAAGTTCAGAAGTTCATCATCAGCTACCGAAGATTGAAGACGTTTCTATGAATGCTGAGAGAGTGATATTAATTGCCAATCGGGTGAGAAGGTAAGTGAGTACTCCCATCCTTGCTAATGGTTGATTTCCTTTCTTAGAGATCATCAGAAAAATATTATTTTTGTCCACAACTCTGTGGAGTCTCCAGAAATTATTTCGGAAGGTTATCCTTCTCACCTACAACGTGTGCAGGATTTCTCTCTTTATTCCTGCCTGCATACATGAGAGACTAAAAAAGCGATCTTTTTGAGTGCAATTATCATAAAACCCTAATGGTGAGGCGAAGTCGAGGCTTATGATCACAATCGAATCCGAATTCTTTCATATGGTATGGTTACTTCTCGCTCAAAGCACTTAAGGATGAGAATGCGTTCTTTGGTAGTTCTAACTTCTTGTTACTAGCATGATGAAACTCTATGTCCTCATAGATCCTTGGATGCTTGAGACTCTTTACACTCGAAGTTGGAGAAGGTTTTGTGGGTACACCTCTGGTAAACCCTCACGAGACTACAACTCGTCCACTAGGGACACCTAGGGGTTTAAAGGCTTAGTGCATACGCTAAATGCATTCGAGAGACTGCGACGGGAGTATAGTTAGGATTTCTTAATTTGTTTCACTTGAGGACAAGTAAAATTCAGGTTTGGGGGTATTTGATGAGTGCCAAATATTGCATATTTCTACATCTATTTATTGGCATTTAGCTCATCTTTTGTGTTCAGAAATCCGATATTATCCCAGATTCTGTATTTTCTTTGTTTTCAAGAATAAATATTTGTATTAATTAATTTTGTGTTTTTAGGTAATAAATAAAGCTTGGAGAAATTGAGGATCCAAAAGAGCAAGAATTGGAGGCAAGCGTCTATGGAACAGAAAGCCAAAGCCCGCGCGCGCAACAGTTGCAACCCAACAAGGAGCAACCCATCTACAAGACATGGGCCCAAGCTATCCAAGACCTGGCCCATAGCCTGGATTCGAGCCCGTTCACCCTGATCCTTTGAGATTGCTATCACCACATCCAACGCTCGCTGCACTCCTACACATCATCTCTTGATACTCCGCTCCACACCAAAACCGCACATCACCCTGAGCCGTTGAGATCTCCATCCTATGCATCCTACGGTCGCTCCACCCATCACTTCGATCCTTGCTGTTCCCGCTTCACACCCTAGTTGCCTATACCTACACCATCGACAAAAACCCATTTTCACTTTCTCTTTCTTTCTTCATCTTCTCTTTCTTTCACCCGACCATTTCAGAGAAACCCTTACCTCCCCTCTCTTACTCCCTCTCCATGACAAAACCAAAACCACCACCTCCATATCCTGTCGCCACAGCATCCGCCTCAGCCACCTTCACCTCCCCTCTAGGTCGAGATATCTCTCTTCTAGCTTCTCCATAACCCTAGAAGCTAAATTAGAGATAACTAGAACTAGGGTTTGTACAACAGTCGACGCATGGAGCTCTGAGACGATTTGACAAGAGAAGAGCACAATTCAGAGAGTATGGGTGAGAGGGTATCTCTTGATTTCTGTTTTTGAAGTAAATTAGGGTTTGGGTTTCCATGTATAAATAGAATTCAGCTGTGTGTGTTAGAGGGGGATGCCTGGGCTAGCCAGAGCACCAATAGGAGTTTAATTTGTGTTTTAGTCATGTTCTAATTTAATTGCTAGGGTGTTGATGAAACCCCTATTTCTTATGCTAATATATGCAGTGTTCATATTGTTCTTGATGTGCTTAAACTATGATTAGGATCAATAATTAGTTAATGCATCAAATAATCCTGTGATAGGTTGTACTGTAGAAAGACATCCTATACTAGGGGAGAATTAGTGAATTAGCTAACCACAAATCCACCTGAGGCCTTCAAGGGAAGGTTCAAGACACAATAAGAAACTGCCTTGCCTTAGCTTAGAACTAGAGGGTTGATTCAATCACCCTAGTATTCTCAGCAACCTTTTACAATTCGCTTTTACAACTTAGTTCATTGTCACAATACAACCAACTCAGTCGTATCGACACACACAAAATATCTCTGTCACTTCTAGAAATCAGTAATCAAAGCCTTTGATCAACATACAGCACCACAAGTCTCTGTGGTTCGACCCGTATTTTCCCAGTTCTGCATAGTAGACACCGTGCACTTGCGGTTTAATTTGTAGGCAAAAACAGACCACTTCCCAAGCCTACCAAAGGTGTTGGCTATGAAGGACTTGTAGCAGAAAGCTGAACTGGCTTGCAGGGTGTAAGATATCAGTTTCGGTGTTTGAATACGATTATATCAACACTTGCCTCTGTTGTCTGGACTTGTTCTTGTTTCTTCTCTTTTCTCTTGTGTTGGAAAATAGGGAGGAGAACCTATTTATACAAGTCTTTTAGCCTAACCTTCATATCTCGTGGGAAGTGGAGAAAGTGGAGTGATGGAGTAGTGGAGTAATGTGTTAGTGTCACACGACCAGGCTTGCCCACTTCTCCCATCATCACTAACCGTCCATGACTTCCTGACACGCTCCTGTGATG
Organism: Papaver armeniacum; assembly: GCA_023531295.1. Lineage (NCBI taxonomy): Eukaryota > Viridiplantae > Streptophyta > Magnoliopsida > Ranunculales > Papaveraceae > Papaver > Papaver armeniacum. The sequence goes on from JAJJWW010012163.1 coordinate 154,678, forward strand.
GCGCGTTGCGCGCTGCACGCTGTAAACCGCCATACCAATACCCCAGTATGTATCCCCCAGTTTGTGACATGATTGATGTCTCGAGTGTGTGGATCGTGGGACCCACATAAAGTTGCATGTAATGCTAGATTAAATAACTAAGTTATTTAGGAAGTCGATACTTGTGAAGTATCATGTGTATTCTATGCAGGTACTGCATCATGGTGTGGTAGAGTGATGAGTGGTGATTACCATGACGCCTCACTGACCAATTAACTCCTGAACAGAGTTGTATAACCAAGCCGGTGAAGTTGGACGGACGAGATAATCTTTGAGACACTCATCTGCGACCGTTGATGGAATCAGGGTTTTGAAGAGGTGCGCAGGCATCACTCTTCAGCTTGGTCGAATCCAAGCTTGGGAGATAATTTTGGCCAGGTCGATCGTACATGCGTGTAGACGGCATGACGGTGTAGGCGCCCATACCCCATCATCTCACGAAAGTGTGATCTGGACCACTCAATTCGTCCGGCAAAGTCGAGTGGTCGAGATCAGTTTGCGACAGAAAACGAGTGCAAACAAAGCCGTGCATCGTGCCAACTTCGGGCGTGCGTTCCAAGACGACCAATCTTGGTCGGTCTTGGCCGATTGGTCTGGCGTGTAGGTGGTAGGCTGGTGTTCACGCCTATACCTGACTGTCCCATGAAAACATGATCTGAGCTACTCAAATCGTCCAGCGAAGTTGAGCGGTCGAGATTAGTTTGCAATTGGGAAGTGTATCCACGCTAGTTTGGGCGGAGGATTTGGGATAACCGAGGCATGGTATGCCTTGGCCGACCTGTGTGAGGAGATTGGTGGGTCCACGGTGGTCATGTTGGTATGACCGGACCTGCTTAATCTAATCTTGGGCCCTCCATTCGTGCCGAAGAAGATGGACGCTTGTGATGCTCAAAACCCTAATTTTGGCTTTCACGGCCGTGTAACCATGCCTTATTCGGGCGCACGAATTGGGATGACCAACCATGGTTGGTCCTGAACGATTGGTCAAGCATGTAGGCGGGCCCACTGTGATTTTGTTGACATGCTCTGGGCCTTTTGAATCTAAATCTACACCCTCCATCTATACCTGCGAAAATGGATGGTTGAGACTGTTTTGTGACACATGTAATGTGCCGCAAACCCTAATTTAGGGTTTTCCGCCCACACCGCTTTGGTTTGGACGTTTTGGCAAGCTAGGCCAATTCTGAAGGCCGACCATGCGGGGTCCGCGTTGGTTCGGCAGATGAATATTCCATACCGCTTGGGGGTTATGGAATTGATAAGGCCATCCAATCATCTTTGGTGAAGTTGGATGAACGAGATCATATCCGGATCGAGCACGGACAATCCGGATGCTCAATCGGGCTAGTATAACACACCGAGAGCTGCTCAATCGGGCTAGTATAACACACCGAGAGTTGTAGCCTATACGGGTATTTCATACATGCTTTCATTATAATGGTTGGAGGTTCGTGTTGCTCTGCTAAGAGCAACACTCGATCGTCATGCCACACCGATAATGAGTACGGAAATACAACGCGGGTTACGCATTAATTAATAATCTTGTAAATTCACAGGGTATATGGGATTGTTGCTACATGCTCCAACCTGGATGAATTTCGTGAATTTAATTCACAGAATGGGATTGTTGCCACATGCTCCATTCTAGGTGAATCAGTAAAGTGATGAAGTATTCAACACTTATTAATGTATTTATCTTTTACAAGATGTTAGCGCATAATTTTCTGGTTTTTTTTTTACAATTTTAACCTTAAATGAAAATCCACCATCAACACTCTTGTATGTTTCCACTTGTGATATATGTCAGAGGAATAAAGGAGAACACACTTTTCCTGCTGGCCTTCTACATCCATTGCCAATTCCAGATCATGCTTGGCAACACATCTCACTGGATTTCATTGAGGGCTTACCAATGAGTGAGAGGAAATCTGTTATTCTGGTGGTAGTTGACAGATTAACAAAGTATAGCCATTTCATTGGATTGCATCATCCTTACACTGCTTCTTCTGTTTCCAGAGAGTTTAGTTCAAATATTTTCGAGCTTCATGGTCTGCCATCTTCTATTGATTCTGACAGAGGCAAGATCTTCACCAGCAATTTTTGGCAAGACTTATTTAAAGCTTTAGGCACTCACTGAACCTCAGTACACCTTACCACCCACAGACTGATGGTCATCGAGAGAGTGAACTCTTGTCTTGAGAGTTACTTGAGGTGCATGTGTAATCAACCCAAGAAAATATGGACAAACGAGGAATCCTACACAAAATAGGAGAGAGAAAATAATAATAAAAAACAAAAAGAGGCGCCTAGGGACCGGGCCCACCGGCCACGGCGCGCCTCTTCCTTTATTTTTCTTATTTTATTATTTTCATGATCTCATGAAAACTCCATCATTCAAGCAACTTTCCTTGTTTGAGCAAAACTCATGGTTTCTCCATATTTTCCTCAAACGATGAAAAATAATAAAAATAGGGGAAGTTGTCACGGGACTGGGCTACCTAGCCGGCCATGCCCTAACCGTGGCTGGTCCCACACCTTGCAATCCCTTGTTTTCATAATTATTATTTCCCTCATCTCATGAAACTCCTTTGTTTGAGCAAAAAACCCGGTTTTTCCATATTTTCTCAAATATTGCTCAAACCATGAAAAAGCCAAAAAGTCAAATGGTCACATGACCGACTAGGCTATTCTCGAAAATATTAAAATATTATGATTATTTTAATATTCTCAAAATATTGATCAAATGAGCAAAGTTCTACTTGCTCATTCGAGCAAAATTAAGAATTTCAGTCAAAGATCAAACTCTTCTGAAAATCCAAAATATTGCTCAAACGCACACCAAAAAATACCAAAACTCTCAGCATGTACATTATGGTGACACTAGCATGCTTCCTTGACCGACCAAGGCCGGCCCTAAGGCTTGCAATGAGCCGGTCCCACACATCTTTATAATTTTGACCCAATTTGCTCAATTGCTCATATTGGGTCCAAACTCTTTCCAACCAACTTGGAATTTTCTCAAACGACCATCAACTGGTCCCAAGACCACCAAGAGACGGTCTCATGCCATCTTGGTCGGTCCCTCACTTCTCCATAATTAGGTTTTATCACCTAATGCTCAGACGAGCACTATTCTAATAAATGATTAAACCAGCATTTAATCATCCCTTCACCAATTGGTCAACAAATGACTTTGGTGCATGGTCGTCCATCATCCCATGTAGCCGGTCCCTCCTTCACTTAGTGATTGATTTTCAATAAATCACCAACTGATCACCAATCGATCAAAAATTAGGGTTTCAAACTGAATGCTCTGTAAATCATAAATTTGAGCAGGTTCAAACACTAATAATATTATGTTGATCCAGCGATCAACATCTTAATTAATTATATAATATTCAGTCCAGCTACCAATATTTTAATTAATATTTTATTTGGTCATGTTACCAATTATTCATCAAACAAGCAGTATTAGCTCAGACGAGCGATATTTGCTCAAACGAGGAATATTGATATAACTATCAATATTAAGTAATTTTACTCAGACGAGTAATATTTGCTTAATCCATCAATATTGATTCAACTATCAATATCCAACAATCCATCATACAAGTAATATTTGCTCAGACAAGCAATATTTGCTTAGTTCATCAATATTTATCATGTTGATCCAGTTATCAACATTTATTCAAGAACTATACGTCTCAACAGACATGTTCAATCCATGAATCACTGAACATTCGTCAATCATGCTCGATTCAACAAAACTCAGACTCACTGTCTAATCAAGTCAATAACTGACTAATTAAATACACGTCTGCCTTGCAGACTTCACGTTCGTGAGACATCAATCACGTAACATGGGGGATATTAATTAGGGTTTTGGTCTGGCGGCCTACGACACGTGTGTTCATCCACGATGAGAAACGTGAGTAAGTTGTGCAAACGGTTGAGGGAGTTAGCAAAATAGTGGGTGGACGATCAACCAAGTCTCCATACGACACGGAACTGATTTTACCACGATCTCCCACTTTTCCACTCTTTCACTCAAGAAACCGTCACACTTACTGGGATCAATGTGTTTACTATTCTGAAAATATAAATAAGTTCACAAAAAATCGATGACTAAAGGAAAACAATTCTCTCGATCAAAAGCTTATTTACACAGTTCACATACTTGCAGAAACCTTCAACGGATCCACAATCCCTGATCATCATTGATCCCACAATTCTCAGCTTCCCTCATACAGATCAACCTATCTCCCTTTTTGTGACCGAATTGACTCTGGAATGGCCATTGACTTTTTTTTAGGCCGGAGTCGTACATATTGATCTCAAAGCACTCCCGTGCAGTGCATCTTTTTGAGGTTAAGCAGTTTGCTCGGTTGAGGACTCTCGTCCGCACGATCGCTTCCTAAAAACCAGCAAATCATTTTTCCCAATCTACAACGGTACCAAAGACCAATGTTCAAGGATCAATCACTATCAATCAACAACCAAAGGTTGTATTTCCCAATTGATCGATTCAACGCACAACCTGTGATATTTCAATTATATAAAAATATAATGCGGAAAAGAAATAACACATACACCAGAAGTTTTTTTAATAAGGAAACCGCAAATGCAGAAAAACCCCGGGACCTAGTCCAGATTAGAACATCACACTGTATTAATCCGCTACAGACACTAGCCTACTACCAATGAACTTCGGACTGGACTGTAGTTTAACCCTAATCAATCTCACACTGATTAAAGGTATAGTTGCGCTCCTTACGTCTCTGATCCCAGCAGGATACTACGCACTTGATTCCCTTAGCTGATCTCACCCACAACCAAGATTTGCTACGACCCAAAGTCGAAGACTTGATAAACAAATTTGTCTCACACAGAAAAGTCTATATGAATAGATAAATCTGTCTCGCACGGAAATACCTACGAGTTTTGTTCAGTCTTTTAATAAATCAAGGTAAACAGGAACCAATTGATAAACCTGACTTATTCCCGAAGAACAGCCTAGTATTATCAATCACCTCACAACAATCTTAATCGTATGGTAGCGAAACAAGATGTTGTGGAATCACAAACGATGAGACAAAGATGTTTGTGATTACTTTTTATCTTGATGTGATTGTTGCTACAATTATCAAAATTAATATTTTCATCAAGGAGTGCAACACTTAATTTTTCATCTTCGTTTGAATCATAATGATCAAACATTTCATCAAGAGTTGCAGCAAGACCTTTGTTCCCAGTGTATTTTCTACGATTTGGACACTCATTGGTAAAATGACAAAAACCTTTACACTTGAAGCACCGTGGCATGTCCTCTTCATCACTATCGCCAGTATCCCTCTTTTTAGGAGGAACATGATTATGGGGTTTAACCTATTACTTAGGTTTATCTCTAGTGAACAGTTTACTTCTCTTCAAAAGAATATCCCTAAACTTTCTTGTGATTAGGGAGACTGAATTATCAAGATCTCCATCTGACGAATCAGTCTCAATAGGATCATCCACAGAGATGCCAACACTTTTACTTTTATCAAGTAATTTTATGTTCTTTTGTGCTTTGAAAGAAATATCCTTCCCAGATTTGGATGTATGCTCGTGATCAAATATCTTTAACTTCCCAACCAGAGTATTTCTAGATAAAGTATTAAGGTTATTTCCTTCAACGATGGCATGTTTCTTAGAATCGTATTTGGCTGGTGATGAGTGCCAAATAGTGCATATCTATACACCTTTTTATTGGCATTTTACTCATCTTTTGCGCTTATAACTCAGATATTATCCCAGATTCTGTGTTTTCCTTGTTTTCAAGAATAAATATTTGTATTAATTAATTTTGTGTTTTTAGGTAATAAATAAAGCTCGGAGAATTTGAGGAGCCGAAGAGCGAAGAATTGAGTCGAGCATCTATGGAGCAGATAGCCAAAGCCGCGCGCGAATCGGTTGCAAAGAAGACATGGGCTAGAGCTACCCGAGACCCGGATCCGAACCCGCTGCGTCCCGAGCCGTTGAGATCTCTCCCGGACGCATCATACGGTGTTTGCCTCCACGTGCATCGAAGATCGCTGCTCCGTGCTACACCAGATCACATCAAAAACCGGCTACCTCTCTCGGCCGTTCGGATCGCAGCCACTCCATCCAACGCTCGCTAGGCTAGTCTCATCATTCCCCCGATGCACCCGCTCAACACCACAACACCCTATACCCTATACCCCCACGACCGAACCCTAATCTACCCTCATTTTCTCTCCCTCTCTCTCTTTCTTCTTCCCCTACCTCCGCAACTCCCTCTCCCCCGACCAACTCTCTGTTCTTCCGACACCACCTCCACCTTCGCCATCACCACCACACCACCAACCATCCCGACACTCCAACATCAACCCCCGCTACCACCGCACCCCTCTCTAGTTTTAGCTTTTCTCTTTCTTAGCTTCTCTACCCTAGAAGCTAACTTAGAGAAAAACTAAAACTAGGGTTTACTTCATCACCGGTCGAAGCATGGGATGTCTCGAGAGCGCGACGTGACAAAGGCGGATGAATCGAGCATGGGTTCGATTATCTTTCTTTTCTTTTTTTTTATTTTAAATTGATTTAGGGTTTTGCTGTTTTAGGGAGAGTTGCATGTATAAATGAAGACATGGGTTTGTGTAGAAGTCACGCCCTGGATTAGCAAAGTGCGGTCAATTAGGTTTATTTTGTGTTATTTTGATGTTTTAATTACATTTGCTAGGGTTTAGATGAAACCCATTATCAACTGCTAAATTTGGTTTCTATTTTTGATATTGTTCTTATTAAGCTTTAAATGTTTAGGATAAATTCAATCTAAACATCTCAAAGATGTTGCTTTCACAGTGTATGTCAAGCATCCTCTCGTAGTCGATCATCTCCATGTTGTGTGTGTGCAATTCATGCCTTATTGTCTGTTATCAATCCTTAGACTAATTGTGCCCCGATAAGACAATTAGTACTTTGAAAGATACCCTAATTGTGATTGGAATATCCATCCCGAGATAGGTTAGTCATCTAAGTAATGAACTTGATCTGTGATTAGTTGTACTATGAAAAGACAGACTAATACTAGGGGGTTAGTTAGTTACTTTAGTTGATAATACACCATCCATTGACACCCTGGATAAGAAGAAGCTTGCATCTTGTTCAAGTATCCATAAGAAGGGATAAGAACACTATCAGAACTAGGACTGAATTAGCTAGGATTAAGGGGTGGATTCGACACCCTAGTGCTTTTATATCTCTGCCTTAGTTTAGTGTCACATTTCAACCTCTGCCGTTTCGGCAAAACACTATTTTGTTACTCTGTCACTTGAAATTTGGTTAAGTAGCAAGCCTTAGATCACATAAGGGCACCACAAGTCTCTGTGGTTCGACCCGTACGTGCCCAGTGCTACATCACGACACCGTGCACTTGCGGTATAACCGTAGGCTTCATTTTAGACACATCTTCGGGCCTACCAAGTTTTTGGCGCCGTTGCCGGGGACTTGGCGCGTGCCCTGTGACTATTGGCTTGATTTACTGTGTTTCATTTTAATCCCTGTATATATTCACTGAGTTTCATCCCTGTATTTGCATCATAACTTTCCTTTTGTTCTTGGTTAGCTTAGTGTAACTAGTTAATCTTATTCCCCTGACAGTCCAAGAATACTCTCACTGTGCCAGTGTTAATATTCAAATCCGTTTTTGTAGCTTTGCACTCTTTTGAGAAACTGATATTTCTTCCTCGAGTGAACAGGTACCTACCTGTGCTTTGCTACTCATATCGCTTCTTGTGCCTCTTTGATTTGCTAAAACTGCCGTGTCTTCTTTGTGCTTATGAACAGCTGAGGTAAGCCACTAGGGAGAAAGTCAAGGAAGGGCGCAGACTTAAGGTGCATGTGATACACAACTGAGCCAACCCTGCTGTGCTGCTGTGGCAAGGAAGCGCAATTGTTAACAGGGCAGCCCAAACAAGTTAGCATATCCTTCTCTGTTAACCACACCGAATGTTAACTTTGTTGATAAACTTGCTAGACTTTGAATGAATGAATGCCTGATAGCATATAGGCTTGCTTGTTAACCTTGTGCCTAAACCCTGTGTGCTATGCTGCTTCCAATTTGTAATTGCTGAAAAAGTCTGCTAATTGAATGCTAAATGTGTGAGCTATCATTGCCATATACTTGCGTAACCCGAGCAAGACCCCGAGACTTGTGAGCATCTGTAAGCAATTGAACCAGCATCTGTGATCAATCCCTTAGCATCCTGTGAGACTTGTGAGCTATTTGTGCATGCTTGACCTAGTGCTAACCCTGAGCTGACCTGCAAACCATCAAACCTAGCCCTGTGCACCTAAGCATATTATTTTGCACCTGAGCATATTCTGTGCACAATGTTACTTAGCATCTAAGCAGTTTGTGTGCCTGTATTGCCTTGCCTTGTATTGCTTAGCCCTTGTGCCTGTGCTGTGACACAAACCTGAGTGGTATACCCCTGAGCACACGATTCGTAAGCTTGTTAGCTGTTAACCCTGCTGACAGAGCTGCTTGTTGAGCTTGCACAAACCCTGTCAATTGAATTTGTTGAGCTCTTGCCTTGGCTGAGTGCACAGCCCTGTTGAACCTGCAACCTTTGTACTTGTGTGTTCTGTTAAGATTGTGCATACTCAACCAGTCAAGATTGTGCATCTGTTAAGATTGTGTTCTGTTAAGATTGTGCTCACATAAGCTGTTAAGATTGTGCATACTCAACCCTGTCAAACCTGTTGCATCTGGGAAGCTGAAAATCTGCATTTGAGCTGCCCTGTTCATCTGTGATTTGCACTTAGAATTGTGTTGTGCTTAAACTACCAAACTGTGATGTGCCTGACCCTGAGCCTAAACATGACCTGCAAACTATCAGACCTAGCCAACTATGCATGAGCTGCTAGCTCCCTGAAGCTGCAGGCTGTGAGCCAACTCCACCTAACCCACATCTACTGGGATGTGTGCACAACTGAAGCCTGCACTTGTTAACCAAACTTGGGCTTACACCAGCTGAGCCCAACTCAACCCAACCTGGGCTAACAGAACACAACTAGGCGTAGCAATCAAACCTGGGCTGCAACCAAACCGAGCCCATAGACTGCTGGGCTGTCTGCACACATTGCAAGCCTGCACAACTGGGCTAACCCACAATCAACCAAACTGTGAACTGGGCTGCTTTAACTGAGCCCACAGTTCCACTAGGCTTTACACAAACCTGGGCTGTTCTGTTTTCACAAAATCCGGGGGTTTCAAATAACACCTTCCCACATAAACCAAAGCTCCCAACAAAACCAAATGATTCCCATTGAAACCAAATCCCAATAAACCAAAGCCCACATAAACCAAACTAAACTTTGAGTTCAATTTGAGAGCTAGACCATGTCAGGATTTTGGTCTGCATCTGGGGATGGAACAAATAAATCCCTTAGAGAGCTTGCTTACGGGCACCTTTCACAGGATGAACACCCCACATACCATAGTGACTTTAGGGAACTTTATGGGCCTTCTCAGGGCCCTGATCTCACATACCCTAATCATTATGATCACATACATCATCCACCACAGGTTGAAAATGAACAATTTTCTCATACCCGATCATCACTTTTAGATCAACTAGAGGCTCGACTATCTGCTTTAGATAGGCAATCGCTTTAGAAAAGCAATGTTTGTCGAGTCTAGTTTTTCTAGGCAATATGAAATGCATGCTTGCACCTTATGTGGTGGCTTAGACCACCTCGCCGAGTATCTTGCTATATTTTGCATGCTTTTAGACGGTCTAGGCAAAACCATGATAATCCAATGTACGAAGTGTCTAGAAGTGACTATTGGGACCATAATCAACCCGCACACATGCATCATTCACCACGGTGGGGAGATGAACAATTATATACTCCCCCAACTCCTAGTTTGCAATCAACAATGGAAACACTCATGGAGCAAAATGCTAGGCTTGAAATGAATGCAATGCATGACCATCCATATAGCAACATGTCTGAATTTCCCTTCTCTAGTGAACCTCATGCACAACCATACAATGAATATCCATATGAGGAATGCATACCCACTAGTGAAGACTCTCCTTCAATGGAACAACTCAAGATGATTCTTCAAAAGAACCTGATTGAGTTACAAAATGATAGGATTGAAAATAGTGTTTCTAGTTTTACTCATGCAACTAACATTGAATATGAACCTAATCTAGAGGTAGATGAGTACACTAAAAATACTACAATTTTGAATGGAGAGATGGATTTTTGCTATGATGATGATGATGATGAATATGAAGAGCATGTGTATTTTGAAAATGTAATAGAATCTTTAGGTTCAGAGACATTAAGTGTCTCTCCTGTGAACCCTATGAATGATGCTTCTTCAGATATTCATGCATGTGATATTGATGTGGAACCTGTGGAATTATCCTGTGAAAATGACCATGATTTACCCACTCCTGACCTTAGGAAAGAGTGTGACGGTGCAAATGATTTTATACATGAAAATAACTTAGATGTACCTAACCTCTCTCCTGAGTCACAAATTGAAACTCCTTCACCCAACCTAGGTGTAGTTTGTCACAAAATTGCAAAACCAACTTTTCCGAAAATGCCTAACTTAGGCCTAGAGCTTTGTGCTTCCCAAGTCCTCTTGGACTATTTTGCATCAAAGTATAACACTCTTAAGGAGCCACAGGTTGGAATGTGTATGTTCCTTTTGTAATTAGCAAAACTCATTTTGAGTTAGACCTTTTGCATGATGTACCTTTAAAATTGCAAGATTTTGTTCTCACAAACACACCCGTTCACAAGTTTAGGTTTGGGGGAAACTCATTCCCATTTGCAGTCTTACGTGCACTCTCATATTATATTCGTGTAAGGTTTGTTAATGTGTGTACATATCGTCTATTGGGTTGATCCTCAACTCTTTAGATTGTTAGTTTACGGTGAATTTTTGTATATAATCCAAAAGAGGACTTGTTAAATTTTTCTTTTCTTGATTCGGTTGAGTCTTCTTGCACATATATTATGCTAATCCGATATAATCACCACTGAGAATGTTGGATTTAGCCTTGACGAATGAAGCTCAACCTTGCTCCCGCCGACATTCCGGTAATCTCTTCCCTTTTATCTTTTCAGCATAGTTCTCATGGTATGTGACTGTTAAATTTTTCCTATCTGTTGACACATTGAGGACAATGTTTGATTTAGGTTTGGGGGTGTGATTTGCATTTAGAGTTTTTAGTCTTTTATTTCACCTTTTATTTTCAAAAAAAAAAAAAAAAAAAAAAAAAAAAAAAAAAATTTAAAACTCTTTTTGTAAAACCTCCAACTTTAGAGATTTTAGAGTCACTAGCATGCTTTTAGCTATGTTTACATAGAGATTCTGACCGAAATAATGTAAATTGAAGTACCGGAAAACGCAATCGGGTTCCTTAGTTGATTAGAGCGTTAAAGTTGGATTTAACCATACCGGAGGGGAACTAGGTCTTGTTTAGATATTCAGTAGTAGAATTGTGATCACCCATAGTGGAGACTACCCAATTTACATCAAGTGAGGCACCAACCTTCAATTTTTGCAACTTTCTAGAAAAGTCTGTTAGAGTGTGTGTCACCGTACGTAAATTAGGGTAGGAATGGTGAGCTACCCAACTTCGCACCACTTTCAAAGACTACTTTTGATCTCTTGAGTGCTAATTCCGTCAATCATGAGGGTGACGTCTAAAGATGAAAACTCCTTCTAAATACCGATTTGTAGTTAGCATCACTCTCTCTCAATCAATCGCAAGACCCATAGAAACACATCATCGTCAAAGAACTGAGTTAATCCGAATATTGAAAGAAAAGTTGAGATAGTCCAAGGTTTATGTGCAACAAAGAAAAGAAAATAAGATGAGAATTAATGAAGTTTGTGAAAATTGAGTTTATCGTCTTATTGTAACTTAAAAAAAAAAAAAAAAAAAAAAAAAAAAAATTTTGCGTGTTGTATTATTATTTTTTTCATTTCATGTATCAAGTTAAAAAAAAAAAAAAAAAAAAAAAAAAATTTCAAGTTTTTGTAAAGTTTTAAGTTCATCATCAATGGTTGAAGACCGAAGACCGAAGATTGAAGACGTTTCTATGGTTTCTATGAGAGAGTGATATTAATTTCCGATCGGGTGAGAAGGTAAGTGAGTACTCCCACCCTTGCTAATGGTTGATTTCCCTTCTTAGAGATCATCAGAAAAAGAATCTTTTTGTCCACACTTCGTGGAGTCTCAGATTTTATTTCGGAAGGTTATCCTTCTTACCTACAACGTGTGCGTGGATTTCTCTCTTTATTCCCGCTTTCGCACACATGAGAAACTAAAAAGCGATCTTTTTGAGTGCAATTATCATAAAACCCTAATGGTGAGGCAGAAGTCGAGGCTTATGATCACAATCGAATCCGAATTCTTTCATATGGTATGGTTACTTCTCGCTCAAAGACTTAAGGATGAGAATGCGTTCTTCGATAGTTCTAACCTCGTTACTAGCATGCAGAAACTCTATGTCCTCATAGCTTCTTGGAGGCTTGAGACTCTTTTACACTCGAAGTCGGGAGAAGGTTTTGTGGGTACACCTCTTGTAAACCCTCACGAGACTACAACTCGTCCACTAGGGACACCTAGGGGTTTAAAGGCTTAGTGCATACGCTAAATGCATTCGAGAGACCTGCTGACAAAGGGTATAGTTAGGATTTCTTATTTTTGTTTTACTTGAGGACAAGTAAAATTCAGGTTTGGGGGTATTTGATGAGTGCCAAATAGTGCATATCTATACACCTTTTTATTGGCATTTTACTCATCTTTTGCGCTTATAACTCGGATATTATCCCATTCTCGTGTTTTCCTTGTTTTCAAGAATAAATATTTGTATTAATTAATTTTGTGTTTTTAGGTAATAAATAAAGCTCGGAGAATTTGAGGAGCCGAAGAGCGAAGAATTGGAGTCGAGCATCTATGGAGCAGATAGCCAAAGCCCGTAAAATCGGTTGCAAAAGAAGACATGGGCTAGAGCTACCCGAGACCCGGATCCGAACTCCGCTCGTCCCGAGCCGTTGAGATCTCTCCCAGACGCATCATACGGTCGCTGCCTCCACGTGCATCGAAGATCGCTGCTCCCGTGCTACACCAGATCACATCAAAAACCGCTACCTCTCTCACCGTTCAGATCGCAGCCACTCCATCCAACGCTCGCTAGGCTAGTCTCATCATTCCCCGATGCACCCGCTCAACACCACAACACCCTATACCCTATACCCCCACGACCGAACCCTAATCTACCCTCATTTTCTCTCCCTCTCTCTCTTTCTTCTTCCCCTACCTCGCAACTCCCTCTCCCCGACCAACTCTCTGTTCTTCCGACACCACCTCCACCTTCGCCATCACCACCACACCACCAACCATCCCGACACTCCAACATCAACCCCGCTACCAGTCACACCCCTCTCTAGTTTTAGCTTTTCTCTTTCTTAGCTTCTCTACCCTAGAAGCTAACTTAGAGAAAAACTAAAACTAGGGTTTACTTCATCACCAATCTGAAGCATGGGATGTCTCAGATGTGACGTGACAACAGAGCAGATGAATCAGAGCATGGGTTCGATTATCTTTCTTTTCTTTTTTTTATTTTAAATTGATTTAGGGTTTGCTGTTTTAGGGGAGAGTTGCATGTATAAATTGAAGACATGGGTTTGTGTAGAAGTCACGCCTGGATTAGCCAGTGCAGTCAATTAGGTTTATTTTGTGTTATTTTGATGTTTTAATTACATTTGCTAGGGTTTAGATGAAACCCATTATCAACTGCTAAATTTGGTTTCTATTTTTGATATTGTTCTTATTAAGCTTTAAATGTTTAGGATAAATTCAATCTAAACATCTCAGCATGTTGCTTTCACAGTGTATGTCAAGCATCCTCTCGTAGTCGATCATCTCCATGTTGTGTGTGTGCAATTCATGCCTTATTGTCATTATCAATCCTTAGACTAATTGTGCCCTGATAAGACAATTAGTACTTTGGAAAGATACCCTAATTGTGATTGGAATATCCATCCTGAGATAGGTTAGTCATCTAAGTAATGAACTTGATCTGTGATTAGTTGTACTATGAAAAGACAGCTAATACTAGGGGTTAGTTAGTTACTTTAGTTGATAATACACCATCCATTGACACCCTGGATAAGCAGCAAGCTTGCATCTTGTTCAGTATCCATAAGAAGGGATAAGAACACTATCAGAACTAGGACTGAATTAGCTAGGATTAAGGGGTGGATTCGACACCCTAGTGCTTTTATATCTCTGCCTTAGTTTAGTGTCACATTTCAACCTCTGCCGTTTCGGCAAAACACTATTTTGTTACTCTGTCACTTGAAATTTGGTTAAGTAGCAAGCCTTAGATCACATAAGGGCACCACAAGTCTCTGTGGTTCGACCCGTACGTGCCCAGTGCTACATCACGACACCGTGCACTTGCGGTATAACCGTAGGCTTCATTTTAGACACATCTTCGGGCCTACCAGCTGGTAATGATCTGAGAATTTTCATCACAATGTCCTTTTTAGGAATAGTCTTACCCAACGCAAAAGATGCATTAACAATTTCTGACTCTTTGTGATTAAACTCATCAAATGAATCTTCATCATCCATACGAATGTTTTCCCAGTCAGAATTTAGGTTTTGAAGCCTAGCATCTTTCTCAAAGGAGTTTCCTTCGAATACCGTTTCTAAGACATCACGCATCTTTAGACAGAGTACACGTAGTCACATGGTGCGGAAGATCTGGGGTAATGGCATGGATGATTGCATTCAATCTGCACGAATTTTGCTTTGCAGCAAGAACCTTGACAGCATCATAATCACCGATATCCTTTAGAACAGTTACATCGCCTTCTGTAACAATCGGAGGATTATAGCCATTAACAACTGAAAAAGCGGGGGTCTAACCACACCAAATATTTCGTTCGGCAATCTGAATAGACAAACTCCAATATATTTTCAAGAGAATCAACTAGACAGTCAGACTAAATCTAGAGAAAAGTATATCAAAGAGTTTATATCTCAATTTCTAAATTCAATCTGCAATCAACAAATAGGAATTTGCGAGCCCAATTGAATAAGACAAATAACTTGGACGGTATCACAAACCAATATCCAAGTGTCAATCAATTCAATCATCAACCAAAAGGTCGTATTCAAGAACTAATTGAACTTAACGCACAACCTGTGATATTTCTATTATATAACAAAATATAATGTAGAAAAGAAATAACACAGATACCAGAATTTTGTTAACGAGGAAAACCGCAAATGCAGAAATACTCCGGGACCTAGTCCAGATTTGAACACCTCACTGTATTAAGCCAATACAGACACTATCCTACTACCAATGAACTTCAGACAGGAATGTAGTTGATCCCTAATCAATCTCGATCGATCAAGGTATAGTTGCGCTCCTCACATCTCTCGAACCTCAAATAGATTCTCTTGATTCCCTTAGTTGATCTCACCCACAACTAAGATTTGCTACGACCCAAAGTCGAAGACTTGAAAAAAATTTGTCTCACACAGAAAAGTTTATTGGAATAGATAAATCTGTCTCCTACAGAAATACCTATGAGTTTTGTTCGTCTCTTGATAAATCAAGGTACACAGGAACCAATTGATAAACCAGACTTATATTCCCAAAGAATAGCCTAGTATTATCAATCACCTCACAATAATCTTAATCGTATGGTAGCGAAACAAGATATTGTGGAATCACAAACGATGAGACGAAGATGTTTATGACAACTTTTAATCTTAACTATTGGTGATAAATCCCAAGAAAATCTTAGCAAAGATAATACTCAATCACGATAGAAGAAGTAAGATCTGAACACGCAACTACAGAGAAAATAGTTGGGTTTGGCTTCACAATCCCAATGAAGTCTTCAAGTCGTTAACCTATAATGGTTTTAGGAAAAACCTAAGTTAAAGGAGATTCGACTCTAGTACGCAACTAGTATCACACAGGAGGTGTGGGGATTAGGTTTCCCAGTTGCTAGAGTTCTCCTTTATATAGTTTTCAAATCAGGGTTTGCAATCTAAGTTACCTTGGTAACAAAGCATTCAATATTCACCGTTAGATGAAAACCTGATTGGACTCAAGCTAATATCTTTCAACCGTTAGATCGAACTTAGCTTGTTATACACAAATGAAATATACCTTCATTTAGGTTTGAGTAACCGTACCTAAACGTGTACACTATGTTGGCTCAACTGTAGTTAACCGAGGTTAGTTATATGAACACTCTCATATCAAACTTATTTATCTTAACCACAACTAGTTCAAATGACTCAAATGAAACTAGTTATGGAGTTGTTCAATTGCTATATTCTCATAGAAGTATACAAGAACACAATTAAAGCAAAATCGGTTTGATTCACTCGAATCAATTCATGAACATTATAGCCACGGTTTGCAAAGAATGCATTCCTTAATATATAAATGTATTTGTTCATGTCACAACCGATTTTAGAACTTTAACCACTCAAGTATGCAAACGGGTACGCATACTTAAGTAGCCAGACCAAGTTTGGTTTCGCCGAGTGATGCGAAACGGGTACACACACTTCCAAACCCAACAGAAATTTTTGGACATGAACCTTACGCCAGTATGCGTACGTGTACGTGTACTTAGGTTCCCGGACTTCTCAAACCAACAGGAACGCATACGGGTATGCATACTATGGTTCCCGGACATGGATCACATATATGCAAGAGTGCACAACATGTTTATAATCCAATGTTAGTTAAGTGTTCTAAACTCCGTTTCAATAATTGAAACTTTCTAGAGGATGACAATAGCCATTTTCACACACTATTAGCATCAAAGCAATTTTCAAGTTATTGAAATAATCATAACGAAACATTCCAAGTCTACACCAAATGATTGCATCACACAAACCATGTAAGATGTTACTCGGCAATTTTCACATGATCATCTTTTGACTTTCATTAAGAATATAAGATGAACTTGGTTGAAGCGAAATCTTACCAACACATATTTCGAGAAATATGTAAGCGAGTTGAACTCAGCTCGAAATATCAAATGTGCATAGTAGAAAACTATATAGCACTACGACTTATGTCTCAATATAGGATATAGAGTATAAATAGACTTTCTATGTGATAGATGAGTTTCAGTCTCCACATACCTTTTGTTGATGAAGTTCCACAAGCTCTCCTTAGTAGTTCTTCGTCTTCAAATGATGAACGTCGTGAAGTATAATGCTCTACTATACAATCTATCCTAGTCCGAGACATCTATAAGTAGACTATAAATCAAGACTTATAATTTTGATCACTAACATTGACAAACAAGCTTGAGATAGAACACTTGCGATTTCAACCAGAACAAAGATTCTAACAATCTCCCCTTTATTGTCAATTTTAGTGACAAAACTATCAATACATATGGATTACAAAATAAATAAACTTATTAGATTCTCATCCAAATGCTTGATCTCCTTGGTTGTTCAACATTACTCGAAATCTTCGTCACTTCCAAGTACTCTAATGATTCTAAATATGTTCAACTCAGCATCATAGTTGTTGAAGATTCGTAGCTATAACAATGAGAAAACAATTGCTCTCAATCATTATTATATGGTGTCATAGTATTATTACACAACATCAAAGTTCAATTGTATCACAACTTTGACAACAATACTATGGTGATATGTATTACTCCCCCTTAGTCAATACTTCATCTCATGATAGACGCATTTATGTGTCTAATTTGTCCTCAATGTTTCGTATTGTTAGTACTCGTTTTTGTGCTTATTATGGTGTTTTGTGTGTTTGTAGGCATTTTTTGAAAAAAAAGATTGTTGGAAAATTCGGCTCGAAAAGTTGCTCGGAACACCCCCGGAGGACATTTGATATTCGGACTCCCACTTTGGATAAGGGGTAACCCAATTGCTAAGGGGTAACCCTTTGCTATTCGCACCCCCACTGGTTAAGGGCGCCTTCTTCTTCACCGTTCAAAAACAGAAATTGGCGGGAAAACCAAGTTTCCCACTGCCAGGAATTAAGGTTTGGGATTTGAGCTCCTTGCGGTGAGACTAAATGGTGGAATTAATTGGGTATACTTCAATGGGCTAGACGAGGATGGTATAGGTGTTCTTTCGATCCAATTTGGTTGAATAGTCGATTGGAAGTAAAACAGGGCAGTTGTTACGGGAAGAGAAATCACGGGATTACATGGCGAGTTAAACGTGTTTGATCGTGTTTGGATTGAGATGGGTCTCTCATTGACGTGTGGGAGATAAATAAGCAAGTTTGAAGTTGTAAGGCGCGTGAAGAGGTAAAAAGAAAAGAAAAATATATCTCGTATCTTGCATGGAGAATAATCAAAAATATATTGCAATTACACGCGAGATTTTGCTTCTGCTGGGTTATAAATAGGTGTTGGGAGGTCATAGAAGAGATACGGAGAGTTTGGGAGGTTTTAGAACACTACAAGAGCAATAAAAATCGAGTTGCGAAACCGCCATTGCTGGCCATTGAAGAACACGAAGAACATTAGACCACCGAGGCCGTCGTTCTTCTACAGTGACAACGACTCACTTAGCGTGAGGGTCACGGATCAACAAAAACAACAGAAGCACTTTATCTCTATCGTTCTTTGTAATGGTGTTTGCAACAATTATAAATCGTTGCAAACACCGATTTTCATCATTTTCTCCATTTCATCTTTGTAACACCCTTTGAGCAATAATAATGATTTTTGAGCGTGTTTCCAACATGATGAGAGGCTAATTCTCCCACAACCAAGGCAATGAGGAAGCTATTTACGCATGAATAATTGGTAACTATTTTATTTTCTCTAATTTATAATTAATAATTCACTCAATCACTTGCTTTTTGCGAGTTTTAAATTGTTTGCAAAATTCTTTTCATTAGTTGTGATTCAATTAGATAGGTTATGCTTTGTATTAAGATAATCTATGCTTAGGGGATACAATTAATTTTTGAGAATTTGCACGATTATTTGTGAATTAAGAAACAAGGGATTTTAAAAGATAATTAGAGTTTTGGGTTATTTACCGTTATTCATTCATGTGTAATAGTGGAATCAGTGTCTTGGTTATTTTCTCATATCTTGAATCAATTTTGTGTTAAGTTTTTTTTTTTTTTTTTTTTTTATAAGTCTAAAATCTTTTGCTTTCACAAGTCTCAACGAACCTTTTTACTACAACATTATTGAGTCACATCAATTTTTGGCGGGCTTGTCTTTAGGCTAGAGTTTTTAGATTTTCTTTTAGGTTTTTATTTATTTGTTCTTCTTTACGTTTTTGGGTTTTTGTCTTTTCCTTTGATTTTGGGATTTGGAGCGAAAGAAAAATTTGCCAAAGCTTTTGGTGGATACTTAAAGATTTGGAGTTAAAGACAAAGCGAAAGGAGCGAAAGAAGAAGATTTTTTATATTTTATAAAAAAAAAAAAAAAAAAGAGAGGCATTTTTATTTTTTATTTTTTTAGACTTTCCTTTTCTTTTGCACTTTTACTTTTTGGACTTGGACATTTGGACATTCGGACATTCTTTTTTTTTTTAAACCCTACAGAAGGGTAGTATTAAATATTAATTGTTTGCGAGAGAAGGACGGTGATTACGATATCACCTCGGCCCCTCGGGTTCGTACATGACATAGGAGTCGTGGCCGAGTCGACTACAACGGTTCATCCCCCGTATGGTACGGGAGGTAAGTTTGTCGAAACACTCGCGAATCCCCCTGTCGGCGGAGTTCTTGTCTTCCTTCGTGTGAATATATGTCGAGGACTTGAAAATGGTTGTTTTAATTTCTAGTAAAGGGCAAGGACTGGCCATACAAGATAAGGGTTCGGATTTCATCACCGTTCTCTTCTTGTCCGCCTTAGGAAAACAATACTTAACGCGAACCTAAGCCTTAAAATTTGAATAGAACGAGACCGATAGGGTAACGAGCTTAGTAGGAAAGTCGCTCGAAAAATATTGGTTACTCTTTTAGCATACTTGAAGTTCATGATGGTTTACGTGAAGTTGAATGCGTGACTGCGCCGCCTTGTAATAGCGGTGAGGCCTTGGGTATCAAAGCTCCACGAGCTTCCCTCGCCTTGATTCAACTTACTTTAACTCGGATTGATCCAGAGGGGTTTGCTTAGATTTTAACGAATTCCCTTTCGAAGGATTAGAAGTGGTCTAGAAAACAATCTAAGTGGAGCCATCATGCTTTTTGTTTGCTAGATATCATTAGGTTTGCTGTGGTGGAGTCAGCCTGTTTGTGTATGCATAAAACTTCCCTTCCTTTTAGGATTTTTTTTTTTCTTTTGTTTTGTTTTTCTAGTGTATGCCCGAGGTCATTAGAAAAACGGGCTTGGAAAAGAAACACTCTAGGTCGTTTGATTAGTGACAAACCTAGTAGTTCTTCTTGTGAAAGCGGGGAACTCGAAGACTCTTCTTTTGAGAGCCCGTTTTTGGAAACTTCAGTTTTGAGAATCTGTCTCTTCGTGAGGAAAGTACCCCTAGTACTTGGTTGTGCCAACGATGGCAACTTTGAAAGATTACATGTTTTCAGGACCAACCGAGCTTCATGCATTAAATTGCCGGCCAATACGGCTAACCGAGATAAAAGCTAGTATCTTGAGATGATCCCTATATTCTTAGGAAAAGATGATGAGAACCCTTATTTTCATATTAGGGACTTTGAGGAAATTTGTGGGATAGTTAGAATAAAAGACCTTGCGATGAAGTTTTGAAACTTAAGATGTTCCCCTTTTCCTTAAAAGATAAAGCCAAGACTGGCTAAACAACCTACCATCGGATCCATTGAAACATGGCGGGAACTTATTCTTTGCTTTCTATATGAAATTCTACCCTAAGCATAAAGCTGCAAATTGTTGTTAGGCGAGAAAATTAGTGCTAGTGTGCAACAAGAGGGAGAGTCTCTTTATAGGTTTTTAGAGAGATTCAATGATCTCCTATCTCAGTGTCCTCACCATGGATTTGATAAGATGAAACTTGTAGGGATTATTTATGATGGTTTAGACTATTCGACCAAAGCCATGGTCGAGTCTATGTGTCTTTGGTGAGTTTACTAATAAAAGTCTTGAGGATGCCTTTACCTTCTTAGGAGTTGTTCTTTGAGAAATCCCAACGGTGGGAGTCTTGTGTTGAACCCCCTAAAAGACTCTTGGTCAATAGAAGTAGCACCAATATGGTAGATACAAGCTTCGGGTCGGATGCTAAGTTTTTGCTTTGTCCGGAAGGTTAGAAGCTTTGGAAATGGGTCGAGTCTAAAAATAGGTCCCTTGGTGAACCTAATAGAACCTCTCAAGTATCTAGTTGTGGAATAGAGCCCGATAACTCATTTTGGGAAGGTCGGGTTAGTGAAGAGCAAGCTCATACTATCTATAACAATGCTAGGTTTGAGAACCGTCGGAAGTTTGACCCATACTCGAGAGACCTACAACCCTGGTTGGAGAAACCATCCTAATTTCTCTTGGTCTAAGGGCGAGAATCAAAGTCGGTCTAGTAATTCTCGGCCTCCCCTAGGTTTTGGTTTATAATAAGAATTCTTCGGGTCAAACCCAGTTCCAGAACCCTTCTGAGAATAGAATGACTAGCTTAGAGGAATCTCTTAGTATACTAAAAAAGAGCCAGGATATGTTAACACAGAGCCAGGAAATGTTAGTAAAGAGCCTGGGTAATTTTCAAGAGGAAACCAAGCGAGAATTTTAAGAATAATTCCCAGTCTCTTGCTAAATTAGAACTTCAAGTCGGCCAAATAGCTAAGTTCCTTAGTGAGAGAGAAGATGGAAGGTTCCCTAGTCATACTGATCCTAACCCTAAAGGAGAGAAATCGTACAATCATGTGAATTCTATTACAACCCTTAGGAGTGGAAAGAAAGTTGACAATAAGGTCGCCATGCGAAAGTGAACATGTTGTAGTTCACCCTTCGAGCGGAAAATGAGGAGGCGATAGAGTCTCTAATGAGACCAATGAGGGTCATATTGAACCGGGCTTTGTTCCCAGCCCCGTTCCCCCATTGCT
The DNA here is from genome assembly GCA_023531295.1 of Papaver armeniacum. Taxonomy (NCBI): domain Eukaryota; kingdom Viridiplantae; phylum Streptophyta; class Magnoliopsida; order Ranunculales; family Papaveraceae; genus Papaver; species Papaver armeniacum. The sequence goes on from JAJJWW010012163.1 coordinate 176,821, forward strand.
AGTTCCAACTAGGAGGAGTCCAACTTTAATGATATATTGGAGGTTTTTAAGCGGTTACTATCAACCTCCCATTGTTGGATGCGATTAAGTAGATTCCCGCTTATGCCAAGTTTCTTAAGGACTTGTGTACACGAAAGCGTAAGCTTAGTGTTCAAAAGAAAGCCTTCCTAGCTAGTCACGTGAGTTCTATTATTGAGAATACCACTACTCCTAAGTATAAAGACCCGGGGTCCCCAACTATTTCTTGCACAATAGGTAAATACCGTGTTGAGAAAGCTTTGCTTGACTTAGGAGCCGGTGTGAACTTACTCCCATACCATGTGTACCTTAAGCTAGGACTTGGTGAGATGAAACCTACCAGATGACTCTTGATTAGCAATGATAGGTCCGTTAAAATTCCTCGGGGTGTGATCGAGGATGTTCTCATAGAGGTCGACAAGTTTATTTATCCAGGTGGATTTTGTTATCCTAGATACCCAAACTGTCACGACCCGAGAGAACCGGATAGGTAATTTTAGGTCGCCCGTTTTTAGCTACATCCAATGCGATCATTAAGCTGTCGACTGGTATTATGAATTTGTCTTTTGGTAATATGACTATTGAGATGAACGTCTTTCATATTAGTAAGCTACCCTACGAACTAGATGACTCAAGCATAGAAGAGGTGAACATGATAGGAACATTAGTCGAGTCATTACCAAACACTTTGTTAGAAGATCCATTAGAGAAATGCCTAGCTCACTTTGGGATTGATTTTGATGATGATGATGTGATTAATGAGGTGAATGCCTTGTTAGATTCAACCCCTTTGATAGACACTAGTAATGGATAGAAACCCAAGTTCGAACCTCTACCCGTTTCTAAGTCTACCCTAGTTCCTTCGTTAGAAGAGCCTCTAAGTTGGACCTAAAACCATTGCCAGATACCTTAAAGTATGTGTTTTTAGGCCCATATGAGACTTTACTTGTGATTGTTGCTTAGACTTGGATAGTGATCGGGAAAGTAGGCTAGTAACAGTCCTTCAAAACAACAAGGAAGCTTTAGGGTGGACCATAGCGGACATTAAGGGTATAAGTCCTCTTTGTTTGTATGCATCGGATCTATTTAGAGGAAGATACCAAACCTTCTAGGGAGATGCAACGAAGACTAAACCCTAATATGAAAGAAGTAGTTCGAGCAGAGGTTCTTAAGCTATTAGATGCATGCATTATCTACCCCATTTCGGACGGCAAGTGGGTCAGCCCGTTCGAGTTGTTCCCAAGAAATCCGGTATTCTTTGTAGTCCAGAATGATAACAATGAGTTAATCCCTACCCGAGTGACCACGGGTTGGCGTGTTTGTATTGACTATAGGAAATTGAACAAGGTCACTAGGAAGGACCACTTTCCCCTTCCCTTCATCGACCGGATGCTAGAGAGATTAGTGGACATAGTCATTCTTGCTTTTTAGATGGCTACTTTGGCTATAATCAGATCGTTATTGCCCCAGAAGATCAGGAGAAAACCACTTTTACCTGTCCCTTTGGTACCTTTGCGTATAGACGCATGCCTTTCGGGCTATGTAACGCCCCCTGCGACTTTTCAGGGTTGCATGATGAGCATATTTTCGAGATATGGTAGAGCGGTTCTTGGAGGTCTTTATGGATGATTTTTCAGTGTTTGGTTCGTCTTTCGATGAATGCTTGCATCATTTGTCATTAGTGTTGACTAGATGTAAGGAAAAGAATCTAGTGCTTAATTGGGAGAAATGTCATTTCATGGTTCAATAAGGAATTGTTTTAGGGCATATCGTATCTTCTAAGGGTATAGAGGTAGATAAAGCCAAAGTTGACCTTATTAAGACTTTACAGGTCCCAAAAACCGTAAAAGATATTAGGTCATTCTTAGGGCATGTAGGTTTTTATCGTCGATTCATTAAGGATTTTAGCTTGATTTCTAGACCTCTTTGCAATTTGCTTGCAAAAGATGTTAAGTTTGTCTTTGATGATGCTTGTTTAGAGGCTTTTGAGAAGCTTAAGACTTTACTCACTACCGCCCCCATAGTCCGGGCACCTAACTGGAACCTACCCTTTGAGATCATGTGCAATGCTTGATTATGCTATTGGTGTTGTGCTAGGTCAGCGAGAAAACAAATTACTTCATGTGATTTACTATGCTAGAAAAACTCGAATGATGCCCGATTGAACTATACCACTACGAGAAAGGAACTGTTGGCCATTGTGTTTGCCTTAGACAAGTTTAGACCCTATCTCTTAGGTTCTAAGATCGTAATCTATACCGATCATCTTTCTTTGAAATACCTTTTGTCTAAGAAGGATACCAAACCTAGATTGATTAGATGGATCCTTTTATTACAAGAATTTTGTCCGGACATTAGAGACAAAAAGGGTGCGAGAAAATGTAGTATGGACCACTTGTCTAGGCTGGTTGTTAGTTCACCTAATGATTCCCTTCATATAAGGGATAGCTTTCTGATGAACAATTGTTCTCTTGTTTCCCAATCACCTTGGTATGCAAATATAGTGAATTATCTTATTCTTGGTCGAATGCCCCAACATTGGGGTAAACAAGATCGTTCTAGGTTTTTAGCCGAGGTTAAGCACTTCTTTTGGGATGATCCTTATTTATTTAAGTATTGTCCGGACCAGATTATTAGGAGATGTATACACGAGAGTGACCAGTCCGAGTATTATTTCCTTTTGTCATGATCATGCTTGTGGGGGTCACTTTAGTGCTAAGAAGAGGCTGCTTTGCTAAGATATTGCGGTGTGGATTCTACCGGCCTTCGTTGTTTAAAGACTCCCACGATTCTTGTGTTACTTGTGAACGTTGCGAAATTAGGAACCATTTTCCGTAGGAATATGATGCCCTTGAACCCGATTTTAATTGTTGAGGTCTTTGATGTGTGGGGTATTGACTTTATGGGTCCGTTTCCTAATTCCTTTGGTAACCTATACATCCTTGTCGCGTAGACTATGTCTCTAAGTGGATTGAGGCGGTTGCGTGTAAAACCAATGACCATAGGGTTGTGATTGAGTTCTTGAAAAATAATATACTTACACGTTTTGGTACACATGAGCTATAATTAGTGATGGAGGGTCGCACTTTTGTAATGGACCTTTTAAGCTTTTGATGAAGAAATATGGTATTACACATAAGGTAGCTACCCCATATCATCCGCATACTAGTGGTCAGGTAGAGGTTTCTAATAGGGAGATAAAACGTATATTAGAGAAAACAGTTAATCCTAATCGGAAAGGCTGGTCGTCTAGGCTACTCGATGCCTTATGGGCTTACCGTACTGCGTTTAAAACCCCTATTGGAATGTCGCCTTATCGGCTTGTTTATGGCAAGGCATGTCATTTACCTGTTGAGTTAGAACATAGAGCTTATTGGGCTGTTAAGCAGCTAAATTTTTCACTTGACAAGGCAGGAGCCCATAGGAAACTCCCACTCAACGAGTTGGACGAGATTCGTATAGATGCTTACGATAGTGCGAAGGAGTATAAGAACAAAATGAAACTTGTGCATGATAGAAATATTTTACGGAAGTCATTTTCTCCAGGTCAAAAAGTTCTTCTGTATGATACCCGCTTGCATCTTTTCCCTGGGAAGTTACGTTCTCGGTGGACGGGTCCTTTTATTGTTCGCATTGTCTTTCCTCATGGATCTGTTGAAATTGAGACACTGGATGGTAGTAGTTCTTCGAAGGTTAACGGTCAGAGATTGAAACCTTTTTAGAACCCTTCCTACGGGTGATGTTGATGAGGTCCCTACGGAGGACCACTGTTTACCCTTGATTGACCATCGAGGCGATTGTATGTTGTATATTAGTTTTTGATTTCTCTCTTCACCTTTGTACTATCTTTCAGGCTTCTCTCTTTCTTGATTCCTCATGTTACTTTACTTTTTGGTATTGCTCTTTCATTAGAAACATTGAGGACAATGTTAGATTTAAGTTTGGGGTGGGGAAGAAACTTCTTGTTAGTTTTTAGTTGCAATAAATAAACTCCAGAGCCTAGAAATTTATGTTTATTAAGGATGGCACTAACCAATCTAAGTGGATGGAAGCATTTTGGTTGTAGGAGTTGAGGAACCAATCTGATTAGATGGAAACATCTAAAGAGTCTATTCATAAAAGCACAGAGCTCGGGTGTTAGAAAAGAAAACATGGTAGTTTCGCCATATCCTCGTGATGGAAACATCGAAAGAATCCTGATCACTTCTTTTATTTTTCTCTTTACCATTGCTAGGGTGAAATAGAGTGACTGAGATAAAAAAAAAAAAAAAAAAAAAAAAAAATTGAGACCAGACCACTAGACCAACCGGAATAAATACAATAAAGTCGATCACTAGTACCCTTGTATATGCCAGCTGAGTTGACCTAGAGTTAGGATTATCGATCATGGTCCCCTTGTATATGCCAGTGTGTTGATATTAGTCCAGAACAGTATCTTTGTCCATTAGGATAGGTTCACCTTAGTCAACATCATCCACGTTTTTCTCTACATCCATCTTCTTAATCTTTCCATGTGATTGGTTGACTCCGGTTTATGATGTCCAGAAACTATCGAGTAGAGCTCTGTCACTTTATATGAATTTTAGTATGCTTGAGTGCAAACTCGTGTACAACAATTGGAATTTCGCATCGGGGTACTTCCTCTTGTAATCAATAAGTATGCCAACCAAGGAGATTCTTTAGTTCCTTCCAAGATTCTGCGTAGATAGCTAGGGTATGAGTAAAGGTTTTGTGGGTACACCTCTGGTAAACCCTCCGGAGACAACACTCCGCCACTAGGGCCACCTAGGGGTTCAAATGATTTTTATTTTCTAGAATAAATTTGCTCGAGGACTAGCAAATAATAAGTTTGGGGGTATTTGATAGACGCATTTATGTGTCTAATTTGTCCTCAATGTTTCGTATTGTTAGTACTCGTTTTTGTGCTTATTATGGTGTTTTGTGTGTTTGTAGGCATTTTTTGAAAAAAAAAAAAAAAAGATTATTGGAAAATCCGGCTCGAAAAGTTGCTCGGAACACCCCCGGAGGACATTTGATATTCGGACTCCCAATTTGGATAAGGGGTAACCCAATTGCTAAGGGATAACCCTTTGCTATTCGCACCCCACAATTTGGTTAAGGGCTGCCTTCTTCTTCACCGTTCAAAAACAGAAATTGGCGGGAAAACCAAGTTTCCACCTGCGGAATTAAGGTTTGGGATTTGAGCTTGTTAAAAGTGAGACTAAAGGGAGTGGAATTAATTGGGTATACTCAATGGGCTAGACAAAGGATGGTATAGGTGTTCTTTTCGATCCAATTTGGCTGAATAGTAGATTGGAAGTAAAACAGTGTAGCACGGTTACGGGAAGAGAAACACGGGATTACAGCGAGTTAAACGTGTGTTGATCGTGTTTGGATTGAGATAGGTCTCTGCAGAAGCGTGTGGGAGATAAATAGCAGAGTTTGCAGCTGTAAGGCGCGTGAAGAGGTAAAAAAAAAGAAAAATATATCCCGTATCTTGCATGGAGAATAATCAAAAATATATTGCAATTACACGCGAGATTTTGCTTCTGCTGGGTTATAAATAGGTCTTTGGGAGGTCATAGAAGAGATACGGAGAGTTTGGGAGATTGGAGAACACTACAAGAGCCAAAAAATCGAAGTTGCAAAACCGCCATTGCTGTCTTGGTGTGAAGAACACGAAGAACATTAGACCACCGAGAGGCGGTCGTTTTCTTCTACAGTGACAACGACACTTAGAAGAGGGTCACAGATCAACAAAAACAGAAGCACTTTATCTCTATCGTTCTTTGTAACAGTGTTTGCAACAATTATAAACGTTGCAAACACCCGATTTTCATCATTTTCTCCATTTCATCTTTGTAACACCCTTTGAGCAATAATAATGATTTTTGAGCGTGTTTCCAACATGATGAGCGGCTAATTCTCCCACAACCAAGGCAATGAGGAAGCTATTTACGCATGAATAATTGGTAACTATTTTATTTTCTCTAATTTATAATTAATAATTCACTCAGTCACTGCTTTTACAGAGTTTTAATTGTTTGCAAAAATTCTTTTCATTAGTTGTGATTCAATTAGATAGGTTATATATTAAGATAATCTATGCTTAGGGGATACAATTAATTTTTGAGAATTTGTCTGATTATTTGTGAATTAAGAAACAAGGGATTTAAAAGATAATTAGAGTTTTGGGTTATTTACCGTTATTCATTCATGTGTAATAGTGGAATCAGTGTCTTGGTTATTTTCTCATATATTGAATCAATTTTGTGTTAAGTTTTCTTTATTATTAATTTTTATAAGTCTAAACTCTTTTGCTTTCACAAGTCTCAACGAACCTTTTTACTACAACATTATTGAGTCTCATCACTCACAATGAAAACCACTCCCCCTTACATAATGATCAGTAAACCATATGTATTTGTAGTGTGAACTAAACATTAATTCTCCATCTTTTTGTCAATATAAATTGGCGAAGGTACGAAAACTAGCGGGATCCTCATGAAATTTTCATAGACATACTTCATGACCAAAACAGAACAACATATCAACTGTTTAGATGCCATCATATAGCCGAAGCTAAATGCATTCATCGAGGAGTTTATAAAGATGCAAGATAACCCCTATAATATTCCACAACCGCACTCCCCACAAAGATTTGGCAATTAAGCACAAGTTCAATTAAGAACTCCCCCATAAAATGTCATTCCCGAAAGAACAACAAGAGCGACCTTACTTTTACAAGAAAAGAAGGATTTCTTTGGACATTAACAAATCACATGAAACATGAATTTGTATCCAAAAATATCAATTAAATTAACTACAAGGAAAATGATCAATTCAATTGGCCATGCTCAACATAAGAGAACTTATGGAGCAACACAGTACATACACAAATATGTGGATCAGGGAAAGACCAATACTGCTAAATAATCAAAGATTCATTCTATTTTCCATCACTATATGCACAATGACATATAATAGACTTAATCTTTGTAAACAAAAGTTCATCCTATCTTCCATAAATTATTTGCATAATGACATAATAGGCGTAACTTTTGTAGTCAAAAGTTGATTCTATATTTTATCAATACTTTCATACTGACATATAATAGAGTTAACTTTTGAACAAATATGGGACAATCAAGGTACACGGACGTAAAAAACATATCCCATAACAATTTGCAATATATAAAACCATAAAGATTAATACTGCAAAAATCATCTTCCAAATCAACTTTAGAATTTAAATAAATAAATCTAAAAACATTGCAAGATGAAAATGTTGGCAATAGCTATGTGTACTCACAATAATGGCTATTCCAAACCCTAGTTATCCTTCTTAAAAACATAAGAATAAATTCTCATAATAAGTTTCCTAGACAAAAATAGACAAGGCATGAAAATCTAATCATTGTCTTCATCATCGGAGACCATAAGTGTGGCACGAACCTTATCCACGTCCTCCTTGATTTCGGGAAACTTACTAGCAATCACAAGTAATTGTTCTTGCACAAACTTTACCTTGGCATCAATCTTACAAACACCCATGTGAATTTGGAGTAGAAGCTTCATGGAGGAAGAATCACATGAGCCATCAAGAGTGTCACATCTTTGTCTCTTGCAAGCATTCTCCTTCATACGTTTAAAAGTACAAGGGCGAACAAGATTGGGAGTTCCAATAGAGTTGCCAATAGGTGCAATGGAGAAGGTGCGACAAATTCGCTCAATAAAGCAAGGATAACCTAACTTCTTGTTGGAATACATCATCGACAACATTTGATAAATGATAAACCGAGGTTAGCTATATGAACACTCTCATATCTACCTTATTCATCTTAGCCACAACTAGTTCAAATGACTCAAATGAAACTAGTTATAGAGTTGTTCAATTGCTATATTCTCATAGAAATATACAAGAACACAATTGAAGCAAAATCGGTTTGATTCACTCGAATCAATTCATGAACATTATAGCCACGGTTTGCAAAGAATGCATTCCTTAATATATATAAATATATTTGTTCATGTCACAACCGATTTTAGAACTTTAACCACTCAAGTATGCAAACGGGTACGCATCAATGTTCTGAAAATCGGCCCGGTCGTCGACCCGGAAAAATTACTGGGTCAAGGATCAATGGTTCAACCAGTGGTTTAACCCGGGTTCACTGGGTCATATGCAGCTTGGCTGTGTAAAGGACCAAGCTAACTCTTTATACGTCTATACTTTGAAGTGTTCTTTTTTATTTATTTTCCTTCCTGTAGGAACATATACGTGTGTGGTTTTCTAGGATTCTACAATAAAGGTAGATACACCAGGGGTGAAAATTCAGGGATATCACCGAGTGAGAGAAAAGTGGGATGGGACCCACCACTAATACCTGCCCCCTGCTCAGCTCCTGGTGGAGCCCCCTACAAATCTGTCTCTACCGGGAGAATCCACGGAATTATCTCCCAGTAGGTGTAGCACTACTCATGATTCTATCCTTATTCGCAAGTCCAAGTGCCCCACATGCACTGACTCAAGCCAACAAAACCATAAAATTAAATTAAAATATAGAACTGGGGTTATCAATATCTTTATCTGCGTCCCTCTATTTTATCTCTCTGCGCATGAAGAAGTTACTACTCCTACTCCCGATTTGTTTATCTTCTTATTTTCTTTCTCCATTTTTATTGATAACCGATTCCCTTTTGTATTGGATGTTTGTTAATCAATTTTGTAATTAAATCTTAGTGTGGATGTGTTTGTTTTTGATTTGAAGAAATGAGTTTGTGATTTGGATTGTTGGCTCGAAGAATGACATATGTTATTACTGTTGTTATCATTTGCATCATAGAAAAGGGGGGTGAGGGGGAAATTACTTTAATTCTTTTTAGGTTCCCGGACTTCTCAAACCAACATGTACGCATACGGGTATGCATACTATGGTTCTGTCATGAACCTACATGAGGCAGACCATCTTGGTTATGAGCATGACCTATTTAGTTATGAGCAAGGTGTCATTAGTAGTTCTAGATATTGTTAATCATGTGAGTGGCTCGTGCTCTGCACGATAGTAGTGTGTCGTCCAAATTTATATATGGATTTCATTGTAAACTTTATCTTCTTTCTTAAATCTCTATGTTACTTCTTCTCATGCAATGTCTTCTTATTATTCCTTAAATTCATTTAATTATTATCCTAATCCTCGATTCCCTATATCAATCCTAAATCATCTCTATCCTTGGAAATTCTTCCATGGAGGAGTTAGGTACTATGATGAAGGCAGAAATAAAAGTAAGAGATGAATTAGATAATCTTCGGTATCTCTATCAAGTTCATTCTCGTGAGGATAATTCACTATCACGGGATTATAGTCCTCGGATGATGTCGAAGCTCATGGACAAGGCAGTGAAGAAATTGACATTAATCCTTTTCACTACTGCGCCAATTCGTCAACAATTATCTGAAGAAGCACCAGTGGAATCCGATGCTAAGAACGGGGAAATCAGTTCTGAGAACTTCAGTTTGATTGAAGATGAGTTCACTGAATCAAAGATGATCGAGGATGAAATTATTGTCAAATCGAAACCACATTCACTTGATTCATGTGATTTGGGTACAGATGAAGGTAATTTGCAATCTAGTTTTAAGTCTCTTTTCTCTGTAACCGATGGATCTAGTGCTACTAATGAAATTCAGGAACACATGGAGAAATTGAATTTTCTAGATTATCAAGAGGGTAAACCTTTCGTTTCTGAACATAATCCTCCCAATAATGTTGTTAGATCATAGCTCGGTTGAACCCACCAAGCGTTGGTATGTCAAGTTTGGTTGTCATATTTTAGTGAACCAAAACTCATTTAAAGAATCGCTTGATTATGTACTAGACTCAAATTCGTATAGGTTAGCTTGAAAGTATTAGGATATGAGACATTACAAGTATTGCGAAGACTTGAAGAAGTGAAGAAGTAAGGAGCTAAAACGACAACATCATCCTTCCACTTGAGGTTAGTGATATTTGACTTGAAATGTTTCATTCCCTAATGTATCTTTCCAGTCATGCATATTGAAAACATAAATGCGAAGCATGAATGATTACACTCTAGTTAGACGTAGTATTAAGGAATACAATACAAAGTATAACGCTTATCTTTTGAATTTCGTATATAAGACATCAACATAATCGTTTGAATGCTATTGCGACTATGTATGGGTATGAGGCAAAGATTTCATCCTAGGAAACAATGTTTTATATTAGGTTAAAGGAAGTAAATTCATGAACTTGTTTCGTGAATCGAAAGGGAAATCGCTAGGCTAATTGGTATTGTTATTCATTGCATATCTTTTGAACTACCAATATGTGTGATTATTATAACCGCTCATGACTTGTTTATGTTCTTGGTAAAACTATTCACAAGGCGACTTTTGTATTGGTATGACTTTTATTAGTGAAAGCAATCTTAAGTAATCACCTGAGATGGTATGATCGATTTAGTTTTATTAGTATGACCAACTCTAGGCAAAGAGGAACCGATCCTATGAAGAGGTTCAACCGATCACAAGAGGGGAATCGATCCTTGTAAGAGTTGCAACACGTTTTTAGTAGATGGGGGAACCGATCCTATGAACATGCGCAACAAGTTTTTAGTGAAAGGGGAACCGATCCTATGGACATGTGCGAGAAAATACAAGTAGTTACCATAAGTATGTGGGAACCGATCCTAGTACCTAGTCAACCAAATTTTCGGAAAGCTAGTGTGACTATGCACAATAATCACATGGAGGTAGAACCGTGAAACCCATGATTGTGATTGAGTATTCTTAATCAATCACATAGTATTTGAAAGTAAGATGAACCAATTCTAAACTCGTTTGGAAGTGTGGCAAATCGGTTTCAAGATTGTAAGTATGAAAGAGGACTTACAAAGTAAAGATGTCGACATACTTTGAACATGTGCAGTAGCGCTTATCTTTTATTGTTCAAATATATTCCTTAATAGCTAAAGGAAAATCCCGAACCGAAAAATAAATTGAGAATCTTTTAATTAAGGTTTTCAATTTTATTTTTGGAAAATGAAAATTGGTAATGTGCATTTACTAATTGGAGTTTTTCTAAGAGATTTTCGGTCAATGTTTGGACAAAGCATTTCCAGGAATTATGGAAACCGAATCTGGAATATATTGCATATTTTGAGAATATTTTTGGTTTTGTAAATTCCTTGGTGTCCAAAATTCCTTTGTCTATAAATACCAAAGTTTGTATTTCTAGCAAACTAATCCTCGAGCTTGACAAAACTACATAGTTGTGTTGCGGGTGGTGGAGCCGCCTATTCGGAGAGGAAAGTAACCTAATTAGGCAAAATCTCTTACAGCCGCTCAGTTTAAAGACTTCTTTGGGATTGAGAAGCTCTATTAGTACCGTTGGTGGGAAACTAGATAATTGCGATTTATTATTAGTTTTTGATTGATTTGATTGACTAACGGTTGTAGAACTTTGATTGCACCTAGTTTGTTTATGCTTGAGAATCTTCTCTTCTGATATAAGATTCAGTCAAACTATATCGAAGTTTCGACGGGGATCTTTAGACTGTTTGTAGATCTAAAGACGTCTTGTGATAATCCATTGTTAACAGACTCCGTTATGTGCGTGATTGATCATAAGAGATTCAATTTGATTGTGTTCAGGTGTTTATTGAAGATCTGAGAAGATTTGAAAGCAGAGAAGACTTTGAAGATTTCTGATTCGGGTTCATAATCTTTGGTGTGCAAATACTTGTTTCGGTTATAGAGGATCCAACTATAATAAATTTATCCTTGTGGTAGATTGGATCGATTAGTTGAGTAGATCGGCATCAATACGTTTCTTTGTGATTCAAGGTATTGATTGCAAATTCTAGATGATTACTTCGGTAATTGTTAGTAGATAGATCTAAGGACCTGGCAAAGGAGTTTATTGAGATAAACGGAAGAGCCTTTTGTCGAACTCATATCACTTGGTTGAAAAGAGTTGCTACCAAACATATTTGTTGTTCCTTTACTGTTTGGAATACGAACCAAAGGAATTGTTCCAAGTACGTGACTTATTTATAATTTGGAGGCGTGGCTAGGTGAACTATAGGTTTAGTTGCTTATTCTCAACTATACGAAGTTAGTTTGATTTTTATAATGGCTTAATATTGAGAGTATTCAATTCTGGACAAGGTCCTAGGATTTTTCTGCATTTGCGGTTTCCTCGTTAACAAAACCTTGATGTGTCTTTTACTTTTATATTTCCGCAATTATAATTTTTTTTATTATAATTAGAAGTAAAATACATAAACGTTAATTCCTATTTACGTGATAGTAATCCTATTGTGTTTGGTTAAGTCTGAAACTCTTATCAAGTAAACATACTTCGTTGTTTTATTGTCCCGATCTCGTATCCATAGACGATCACACGAAGAACCGATTAGTTGTATTTTCTCGACTCAGTCCATAGACAATCACTTTCAGAGAAAGGACTTATAGGTGGAAAAGTTTTAGATTGAGGTATATTTAGGTACCCTCGTCTTTTCAATTGGTATCAGAGCAGGAAAACAAGAAAAGATCTAACACACTGTGTGTGGTGCGATCCAACCTATAAGAATAAACTCGAGTTCTCATGAATCAACTTTAGTTAACGTACCGCCAAGATTTAATGAAACAAATTACCCATTATGGAAGTATGCTATGAAAGCTTTTCTTCAATCCCGAGATTTTAATACTTGGTTATTAATCGAAGACGGATATCAACAACCGATGGATTATTCGGAAACAGAGATCAAACGTTTAGCGTTTTATACTCATGAAGAAAAGATTCTTGCAGAGCATAATTTTGATGGTTTGAATGCCATTATACACGCAGTTAGTCATGATCTTCTACATCATGTGCTGACTTGTAGAATTTCTAAAGAAGCATGGGATATTCTTGAGACTGTATTCGAGGGAGATGAATTTGAAAAAGAAGCTATACTTCTTTCCCTTTTATTTGAATGGGAACACCTCAAAATGGATGATAACGATACTTTTGAGGAGTTTAACTCTAAACTTTCTGAGATTGTTAATGAAAAGGCTAAGGTACCCAAATATACCTCAAGCTAAAACTTTTCTTACCTATAAGTCCTTTCTCCGAAAGTGATTGTCTATGGACTGAGTCGAGACAATGCAACTAATCGGTTCACACTTCGTGTGATCGTCTATGGATACGAGATCGAGACAATACAACAACGAAGTATGTTTACTTGATACAAAGGTTTGGACTTAACCAAACACAATAAGATTGCTTATCAAGTAAGTAGGAATTAACGTTTGTGTAATTTACTTTAATTATAATAAAACAATTATAATGCGGAAATATAAAGTAAATGACACAGCAAGATTTTGTTAACGAGGAAACCGCAAATGCAGAAAAACCCCGGGACCTTGTCCAGAATTGAATACTCTCAGGATTAAGCCGATACACAAAATTAAACCTAACTTCGTATAGTTGAGACCAAGCAACTAAACCTATAGTTCACCTAGTTCCATATGTATTCCTACGCCTCCAACTTATGAATAAGTCACGTACTTGGAACAATTCCTTTGGTTCGTATTCCAAACAGTAAAGGAACAACAAATATGTTTGGTATCAACTCTCTTCAACCAAGTGATGTGATTTCGACAAAGGCTCTTCTGTTTATCTTAACATAAACTCCTTCGTTGAGTTCTTAGATCTATCTTATTCTCAATTACCAAAGTAATCGTTACGATTTTTCAATCAATACTTTTAATCATAAAGAATTGCATTGATGCCGATCTACACAACTAATCAATCCAATCTACCACAAGGATAAACTGATTATAGTTGGATCCTCTTATACAGAAACAAGTATTATGCACACCAAAGATCATGAACCCCAAATCAGAAATCTTCAATATCTTCTTTGTCTTCAAATCTTCTTAGATCTTCAATAAACACCTGCACACAACAGCTTGAATCTCTTGTAATCAATCATGCACAAAACGAAGTATGTTAACAATGGATTATCACAAGATCGTCTTTAGCACTAACAACAGTCTAAATATCCCTGTCGAAACTTCGATCTAGTTTGAGTGAATCTTATATCAGAAGAGAAGATTCTCAAGCATAAACAAACTAGGTGCAATCAAAGTTCAACCACCGTTAGTCAATCAAACCAATCGAAAACAAAAGATAAACCGCAATTATCTAGTTTCCCACCAACGGTACTCGTAGAGCTTCTCAATCCCAAAGAAAACTTTAAACTGGGCGGCCATAATAGATTTTGCCTAATTAGGTTACTCTCCTCTCCGAATAGGCGGCTACACCAGTAACAACACAACCGAGGAAGTTTGCTGTCACGAAGTATTAGTTTGCTAGAAATGCAAACTTTGGTATTTATAGACAAGGAAGTTTGGACACCAAGGAATTTCCAAAACCCAAAATATTCTCAAAGAATTCAATACTTTCCAAATTCGGTTTTCATAATTCCTGGAAATGCTCTGTCCAAAATAATGATCGAAAATCTCTCTGGAAAATCTCAACTAGTAAATGCACATTACTAATTCTTATTTTCCTAAAATAAAATTAACAACCTTAAATAAAAGATTCTTAACTTATTTATTTCGATCCTAGGATTTACTTCCTGTAGCTATTAAGGAATAACTTTGAATAATAAAATATAAACATTACTGCACATGTTCAAAGTATGCCGACATCCTTACTTTGTAAGTCCTCTTTCATACTTACAACCTTGAAACCGATTTGCCACACTTCCAAACAAGTTTAGAATTGGTTCATTTGACTTTCAAGAACTATGCGATTGATTAAGAAACACTCAATCACAAATCATGGGTTTCACGGTTCTACCAAAATAAGTTTCGGTTCTACCTCCATGTGAGTATTGTGCATAGTCACACTAGCTTTCCAAAATTCGGTTGACTAGGTACGGGATCGGTTCCCCACATATATATTGTATCTAATTTATATGTGTTTCACATGTCCATAGGCTCGGTTCCCCTTTGCCTAAAAACGTGTTGCACATGTTCATAGGATCGGTTCCCCTTTCTGCTATAAACCTTGCTGCACCTCATACAAGGATCGATTCCCCTTTGTGATGTGTTGCACCTCTTCATAGGATCGGTTCCCCTTTACCCAGATTCGGTTCAACAAAACACAAACTCGATCATACCATCTCAGGTGATTACTTAAGATCGGTTTCAATAATTAAATTCATACCAATACATAAGTCAGGCCTTTGTGAATAGTTTTACCAAGAACACAAACAAGTCGTGAGCGGTTATACTAAATCACATATATTGGATGTTCACAAGATATGTAATGAATAACAATCCCAATAACGCCCGGCGATTTCCTTTTCGATTCATAAACAAGTTTATGAACTTACTTCCTTAAAACACATGTAGAACATTGTTTCCTAGGATGAAATCCTCACCTCATACCCATACATAATCACAATAGCATTCAAACGATTATGTCGATGTCTTATCTACAAAGTTTAATGGTTATGTAATAAACTTCATATTGTATTCCTTAATAATATGTCTATCTAGAGTGTTCATGCTTCGCAGTTTCGTTTTCAATATGCACGACTTAAAAGATACATTACAGAATGAAACAGTTGAAGTCAAATATCACTAACCTCAAGTGGAAGGATGATGTTGTCGTTGTAGCTTCTTACTTCTTCACTTCTTCAAGTCTTCGCAATACTTGTAATGTCTCATATCCTAATACATTCAAGCTAACCTATACGAAGTTGACTCTAGTACATAATCAAGCGACTCTTAAAATGAGTTTTGATTCACTAAAATATGACAACCAAACTTGACATACCAACACTTGGTGGGTTTAACTGAGCTATGCTCTAACAGTTAGTGCATCTTTTTTCCTTGGAAAGGCCATACCTGAAAAGGAAATAGTATGCAAAATTCTCAAATCATTACCATCCAGATACGAGTCTAAGAAACATGCCATAATAGAAGGAAATGATATTTATATACTTTCTCGAAGCTCTCTTGTAGGAAAGTTAAAGATCTTTGATAGAAAAATTCTGCTGAAGTATCAAACTGAAAAACGTTTCCAAAAGGACAAGGTATCTATTGAAAAAAGAGCTTGACTCAACTATTGTGATTCTAGCCCAACGAATTAAGGACATCTTATCTTTTGATAAACATGTTCCTGATACATTATCGCTTTGCCATAAAAAGGGTAATGATGATGTACAATGCTTCAAGTGCCGTAGATTCAGACATATGGCAAAAAAATTGTCCCAGCAGAAGAACTCAGAAGTTCAACAAGGAATATGTCTCCACTCTTGATGATATTCCGGAGGAAGAATCCAATAAACAAATATTTGATTGTAATGCACTTCTTGCCAACTCTAACAATGATGAATCCTGTGAGTCCAATCAACTCAACTATTTCTGCTGGTTTTGGTAAATTTGGGTGTGTGGATGAGAAACAAATCTAAATTTAAACAAATGCACTGCATGGGAGTACTTTAGATTTGAGAGATCAATCTGTACAATCCTGGCCTAAACCAAGAAATGGTCGTTCCAGTCTTGCTTCGGTCACAAAGTGAAGGAGAAGGGTTGGTCTTAGGGAGGGAAGCGAAGAAGGTGTTGAGACCAGAATGGTTAATTCTGAAGGTGTTATGACTTGTATCATAATTTGAAACTGGCTTGCGGAATGTAAGCTATCAGTTCTTTGGTATTTTTCTGGATACTGTGTTGTTGTTCTCACCAAAACTTGTCGTTTGGTCGAAAATAGGTAAAACCTATTTATACAAGTCATATTGAACGCACCCTGATCTCGTAGAAAGTGGGAGTGATTGAGTGATGGAGAAGTGGGGTCATGTGTAACTGTCAGAAACCACGTTCCCACTATGGAGGAAACTGGTTAGTTTACACCCACAACTTCTTGCCGCCACTAACTGCCCTACTTTTTGACACATTCTTTTAATGGGCGTGTTGCACGCCGCACGCTGTAAACCGCCAGACCAATACCCTGATGAGCATCCCCCAGTTTGGGACAAGTTTGATGTCTCGAGTGTTTTCATGAAAAACATGTAGTAGGTTGCTATGTGTGGCAAGTAAAATCAAGAGACTCGCCACAGGAGAATAGCATGTGATGCTATTTGGCTTGTCTTACTGGGTCGCCCAAAACTTGCCACAGGCCTGTCAATTCTGTGGCGAATTTGGACGGCTGAGATCGTAACTCATGAGAAAGGGTGGACATTGATTATGGCCATATTCTGTTGGCGCCTGATGGTAGCACAATGACGTCATTGGCACATACAAATGGTGTAGTGTCATATAGTGTCATGCCAATGGCATAATGGCAGCTGGCGTAGCCATGTCAGTTATTTTGGCATATTGGTGTTAGACCCCAATATGGCTCCGGCAACATTGACCATGTTGTTATATCAGACTTAAGGCCTTAGAAGAATTACTTGACCTAGTTGGCATGGCAACTTTAGCTAAATTAGGGTTTGGCATATCGAAACCCTAATTAACGCGTGTGGCATGGCCGCAAAGACGGTGGCGCGTTATGCAATCTGTGCCATGGCCACATTAAAGGAATTATGGCAGGCCATAATATGGGAATAACCACATGTGCAAGGATGGCCACGGGTGATTATAGAATGGCGCCGTTTTTAGGGTTTGGCGGGACCCACATGACTCGTGGCATGTTGTGGGGCCAAAGTGGCGTAATTGGGCCACGACTGGAAATTAGGGTTTCGACTAATGCCACTAAGGCAGAGATGTGTTTGGAATACCCTAATTGGAATATGTTATGGCGTTTGGCCACGAACAAGAAGTGGGTTAGCATACTGGCGCGCTATTTATGGTACGTTGCCATGTTCGGCATGCTTCTGTAACAAAGTGGCACGTTTGGCATGTTTGGCACGCTAATTAGCGTATTGGAGAGGCATGGCATGTTCGGCATGTTACTAGTATGCCGTAGCGTAAGGACACGTTAGGCATGTATGTTTGGCATGCCAATTAGCGTATTGGCGCGACTTTGGAAAGCCAATTTGGCATTGTGACCATCTGGCGCAATATTTCCTCTTTTAGTACTGTGGCAGGTTTAGAGGGACCTGATTGGTCGATTAAAAAGAGGGTCCAGCCAAACGTGGGTGTGGCCACACTTCTGGTATGCGTGTGGCGGATTTAAAGCGACCTGATTGGTCGATGGGAAATAGGGGCCGGTTGAGCAACATGGGGTGTGGCCACTTGAAAGTGGCGCCGGCTGGCCTATGGCATGGCCACACCTCCCTTTGTTGTTTCTCCTATTCCGTGGCTCTTTTTATTCTTTGTTTTCTAATTTTGGGTAAGATTTTGCACCTACTAATCCATGGCAGATTAATTGCCTAGTTCGCCTAGGCTTAATTTCGACAAGAGAGGTCTAATATACTGCGCAGGGCGCAAAACTCTAATTTTTGCAAATTAGTTAGGATAATATCTGAATCTTGTGAATTATCACAAAATTGATTGAATTTTATGTGTTGACATAGAGTTCTTTTTAAATTTATTTGTCGGAGAGCAGTATGCTTTCCGATTGAATACTTTTATGCAAGAACCTTAACCTTGATACTTGGATATTCGTGCTACTCTGCTGCGAGTGAACATAAATTGTCATGCCACATCAATATTAAGGGTTCAGCCGAGGAACACAGCACAGAAAGCATTCAAGGAAACTTATATTATCTGAATAATACAGGCAAGGTGCCAAAATTTACGGAATATCTGGGATTGTTGCTACATGCACCATTCTGGATAAATTTTATGTGAATATATTGAGTTGCTCAATAAATGTGCCAGTGAAGAGGTTGAACACTCATCACTTTTACATGGCTCTGCCTCTTTGCAGATTGACGGCCTATTAAATGCGAGGTTTTACAATTTTAACCCTGAACTAAAAACCACCATCAACATTAAGTCCCCTGCTTAGCACGCAACATTGGCATTGTTGCGGGGTAAGCATGAGATGGTGACAGACAAGGATAAAAAATCGAAATGCATGACATGAAGAGATTGCCAAGAAAAATTCGACTTACCTTGGCAAGAGGCATGAGTAGTCTATGATCTTTGCATTGGCGGTATGGCCACAAGGCGCTAGCGCTTGACGTACCTCTGGCTTTGCTATAGCGTACTTTTGGCTTGGCTGCTGAGATTGGTGCCATGGAACATTAACACCGCGGGCCCAAAAGGAAGTCTTCTTCTACCCGACTTCCAAAAGTGCTACGCACATAAAAGACATTGCCCACCTTTATTCCTTATTCCATTAGCCTTGCTTCTGTAGCGACGAGCATCTTTCCATCAGCAGTCCAGGTGAGTGAATCATCCCAGATAGATATGTATCTAATCAGCTGATATCCCATATCTGAAGCCTTCATGTACGGTAGGTAAAGAGTTTTTCTTTTTCAGGTTTCATTAGTTTGTGTGATATAAAAGAGCACTCCGAGCTTTCCTTTTCATATCGATCACTACAAGATTGTGTTCATCTCTTTTAGGTATTGTTACATATCTTCTTGCAGTTCTCCTTTTGTCTCCTTTCATTACGTAGGTTATTGATGTAGACATAATACTTTTCTGCAGTATATGATGGGAACTCCTAATGGTTATTCTTCCAATTCTTTGGATAAAAGTTTTGAAGTTGACAAACCCAGGGTTTATGCATCCGAAGAGGTATTAGACAAAATCGATCCTTTGTTCAGTGAGGCTGGTCGGATTATACAAGGTATGCCTCATCTACGCCTTGTTCGGACGCATGCTCAAGCTTTCATGGCTTCGGTTGACATGGTGGAGAAGTGGAGACATGATGAAGCGTTCCATCGCATCAAGTCTCAGTATGGTGAAGCATCTCAGCAACCCATTGCCAGGGCTGAAATATTCGCTGCTCGACTGAAGCGATGAAGGATCGAGCCTAAGAAACCCCCAGGAGAGATAAAGTTCAATTACCCTGTTCATGACGGTATCGTAATCCTCAACTCTGATGTTGATGAATCAGAGTATCCTCAAGAGGCTGTTGGAGCAGTTTCTTAAAAGGATGTCGATGCGGCCCACGAGAAAGAAACTGAAATGGCTTCTAGAGAGGATGCCGAAACTACTGTTGGAGAGGATGTTGAGGCAGCCGTTGAAGAGGGCTTTGGAGAAGGCGCTGAGGCAGCCGCTGGAGAGGATGTTGATGCAGCCGCTAGAAAGGGATTTGGAGAGGACGCTGGAGCAGGCGTTGACATTGATAACTATTTTTCCATTCTGTTATTTTCTTCCCTATAAAAATAATCTTTTCGTAGCTTGTAGATGCTTTTGATACTTCAGTTTTTTTTTTGTTCATGTGACTAGAGCCATGCTTCTCTGAGTAATATTCTTTCATTTATGTTGCTTTGATAATTTTATATCTTTAATTGGATGAATGAATAAAATCTTCCGAAAGAATCCCAAAACCTCTTTTGCGAAAAAAGAGTTCTTCCATTCTTCCAGAGCGATTCAGCGGACGGGAAAACAAATCACATAAATAGCGCATCAATAATGCTAGTAGGCGTGTCACATTCTCTAGCTACTTCCATAGCAACACCTCGCATGCCGCTGGCAACAGTAACACAAAACAGGGGAAAATAGTAGCAATAGTTAAGGATTTAACCAACCTCTTATTGGATTTTCCCTTGTAAATTACACAGGACGTGACATGCCGCCTGGGTATGTAGAAGCGTGAACTTCCACAAGCTGGTAAACACGTCGTGAAAAGTAGATAAACCTCGTCAGGCGAAAGTTGAAGCCAGACGTTCTTGAAGGAAGGTTTTCGTGCCGCCACTTGATGGTCTTCTTCCTTGCATATTCCCCTCTTCAGTATTTTTGAACAATATATTTTTTGTAGGGTTTGATTTTTCTGGTTTTTAATTGATAGGTAATGACTTTGTGGGAGTTTGGATTTGTTGGGTACTTTTCCTTTGAGATGATTCAGGAAAACTTATTTTGCAATAAAGATGTTTTTAATTAAAATTGAAACCCTAATTATGAATGCAAGCAATGCAATCATTTTGGAGGAAATACAAATATTGTAGGAAAAGGGAAATTGCTGAAGGAAATACTAAGAAGAATTGTGAGGTAAGAGGTGGCGTGACACTTTCAGGCTTAAAAGGGTTTGAGCCACTGAGCGTGTATTACTACACCTTCCAACTTGTCGGCATTGATGAGATTGCAGTAACCTCCCAAAATAACTTCTGCTACTAAGTATGGTTCATCTGTGGAGTTGGACGAAGGAGGTTGAGCGACAACTTTTACTACCATATCTCCAACTTGGAATGGGTTTTGATGTTGCACGGCTACTTGATTCTTGGGTTTATTATTATCGACTAAGACATCCTACAAATTTTTGATAAAACACTTAAAAGTCCAAGCATCCCATCCACATCTCTTAGTGACGCTCGGGTTGATAACCGGACCGAGTCCCCATGCCTGGCCGAGAGGAGAAGTGACTGGGTGCAGAAAGGTTTGTTCAATAAGACTTACTTGTGTTCGGAATCTAAGGATGAACGTCGACGGGCTCTCTCAAGGTAATTAAGTTACATTGGTAAGTTGTTGATACGGCAACATGTAATCTTCAGGGTTGGATGGCTTGTTGGAAATTCTTTCGGGTATTGACACCGGCAGAGGGGATACTCCTAATTTTTCTTTATTGCCATGTACCCACGAGCGCCCCAGAATCATGTCATAATTTGGGTATTCCTTGACAATGTGGAATTTTCCATGTGTTAGAGTATCTCCCACCTTAATTTCAAGGTTAATGTAGCCATACGCGTCTATTGCTTCTCCTTCCAGGTTTTTGACCACAATTGAGGAATAAGTAGCCTCCAGTTTTGAAATTCCTGCAGCTCTCTTAGTCTTTACGGTAAAAATATTGAAGTCAGAGGCCGCGTGAATCAGTGTGCCATCGAACACATCATTCTTTAGGTAAGCCGTGGTCAGCAGTCCCCAGTTGCACTTTCCTACAACGCTTCCTGAGAGGGGTTGGGATTTCCGAGTGGCTTCCTCAGCATCAAAAAGTCACTTGCCCGACACAACACGATTGAAGGCTGTAAATATGTCTTGACGCTGCGCCTTGGAGAAATATAGGATTTCGCACACACGTTGCATCATGGACTGCATGGTTTTGTGAACGAGTCCCCAGAGCATGCGGCTCTTGACTGGAACAGGATCTCTGTGAACTCCCTCATTGCCCATTTGAAGTTCTCCTGCCTCCATCTTTTCCTTGAAAATGCATTTTAACATATTGCATTCATTGGTCGGGTGATGGACGAACCTGTGGTAGCGACAATACTTGGGATTTGCTATTTCTTCTTCCGTTGGCGGGCGCCCGAGATGAGGCGACTTGATAGCACCATCTTGGATCCATGCCTCCAAGAGATCAATTACTTCCTCGATTGGTAATGGGAAATCTAGGGCAGCTTCCTCAGTTTCTTGGTGTTGCGTAGGAGCTTTTTCCGCAGCCTTTCGGGGTGGAGCTGCCTGATGTGCTAGTGCTGCACGCTTGGGCTGCTGTTCTGCTGCTGGAGCTTTCCTTTTTCCTCCTTCACCCACTACGCTTACAGAGGGGCCAGTGTTATATTGCTTGTTAATGAGGCGTCTATTTCCTCGAGTTTCACGTGCATCTTCACCTCTAGACGAATTGGTTCTTTCTAACAATGCTGGTGCTATTATGGCCGACCGCTTAGCAGCTTCATGAAGTTAAGAGAATGTCTGGAAGCGTAGATTCTCTAGTGAGGCGCAATAAATGGGAACCATTCCATTGATGCAAGAATCCACCAATTATTGTTCAATCACGTTTGGGTCATGACAATCCAGCGCCTGAATTCTGTACCTCTTGACATAATCATTCGGATGCTCATTGTTTCGACATCCTCCCTAAGTCTGAAAAGGTTATTTGCTCAGACACAAAGAAATACTTCTTGTAGAAAGCTGCAACCATCTCATGCCAGTTGGATATGATGTTTGGTGCAATGTTGTTGTACCAGGTGTACGCTCTTCCAGTAAGTGACTTTGAAAATTCTTTCAAGCGGAGGACATGATTGTACTCGTGTTCAACCAAGGATTCTAGAAATTGAGAGATATGTTCACGTGCATTACCAGTGCCGTCAAATAGGGAAAATTGAGGAGAATAATATCCCCTCGGAAGAGGAACTCTTTGCACATCAGGAGGATATGGAGGTTTATGCTGGTGCATGTCCACCGGGTTTTATATGTCTCGATTTCGGAAAAGTCGTTCCAAATCTGAAGGTGTGGCTATTTTATGACTTGTATCAGAATTTGGAACTGGCTTGAGGAATGTAAGCTATGAGTACTTTGGTATTTTTCTGGATACTGTGTTATTGTTCTCACCAAAACTTGTCGTTTGGTCGAAAATAGGTAAAACCTATTTATACAAGTCATATTGAACGCACCATGATCTCGTAGAAAGTTGGAGTGATTGAGTGATGAAGAAGTGGGGTCATATGTAACTGTCAGAAACCACGTTCCCACTATGGAGGAAACTGGTTAGTTTACACCCCACAACTTCTTGCCGCCACTAACTGCCCTACTTTCTGACACTTTCTTATAATGGGATGTTGCACGCCGCAAACTGTAAACCGCCAGACCAATACCCTGATGAGCATCCCCCAGTTTATGACATGTTTGATGTCTCGAGTGTTTTTATGGAAAACATGTAGCAGGTTGCTATGTGTGACAAGTCAAAGTCAGGAGACTCACCAAAGGAGAATATCATGTGATGCTATTTGGCTTGTCTTAGTTGGTCGCCCAAAACTTGCCACGGGCCTGTCAATTCTGTGGCGAATTTGGACGGCTGAGATCGTAACTCATGAGACAGGGTGGCCATTGATTATGCCACATTCTGTTGGCGCCCGATGGTAGCACAGTGGCGTCATTGGCATATGCCAATGGTGTAGTGGCATATAGCGGCATGCCAGTGGCATAGTGGCACCTGGCGTAGTCGTGGCATAGTGGCGCCTGGCGTAGCCATGGCAGCTATTTTGGCATATTGGTGTTAGACCCAAATATGGCTCCGGCAATATTGACCTTGTTGCTATATCTGACTTAAGGCCTTAGGAGAATTACTTGACCTAGTTGGTGATCGTGTGTCAATCCGTCAAAAATAATTTCACTTTCTTACGCACTAAATTTAAATGAAGCACTAGGTAAGGAAGAGTTCGTATCCACAGAGAGGCGTTTGTTGTTATGTAAATTTCGGTTTCTAAAATAACCCAAGGTATGTTTGTTGTTTAAGAAATAAAAGTAGTTGAAAGCAAAGTAAATAGTTTGAGAAATCAATAAGGAGAAGATATTGGTCACGGGATAGTATCATTCACAAACATGTATTTTCATCAATGATTAGAATTGGTATTTTAATCTCGTATTTATTAAAAGTCCTAGGATATCTTGATCGTAAGTATAACCCGTTAATTCCCTGTTTTCATCACAACCACATTAAAAGATGCATATGTGAATTCTTCGTCGAAAGCAACCTAAAGTGTAAAAGCACAATTAAGTTTAACTCCCTAAGAGCATTAAGTTTTATGGAATAAGACTCATCAATGCAAACGAATGTGTAAAAGCACTAGACGTTTTAACAAAAGTTATGATTCACTTGTGACTAGTAGGATGTATCACTACAAGCACTAACCACAATTATGCTACTTAGAATCAGGGATAAACAACTTTTTCGTATTGAAAACCCTAATATAGCTCTAGAGATGAACACAAATCGGATTGATTAGGACTCAACCTAAAAGTTTTCAAATCTTATGACACTATTAATTGTGAATCACAAACAATAATTGCGAGACAAAACTAATTCATTGAATCGAAAGCATGTTGAGAAATCAACTTTTATCCCATAACCAATAATAAGTTTAGCTACTCATAGCTATGGAGTTCATCATCATCAATATTCAATAATAAAACAAGGAAGAAGAAGAACAAAACCAAACCCTAGAAGTGTAAACAAAAAGTGCTCCCCAAAATTCCAAGCAAAAGATATAGATAAGATATCCTATGTGTTGTAGAAAACCTCCCTTTTATAGCCTTTCTCTCCTTCCAAAATTAGGTCAAGTCTTCAAAGTCCATTAGGTGAGAGTCCACCAAGCCCACAAGGACGAGAAACAGTGTAGAAAATACGCCCCAAAATCGGTCGCGGAATCCTGGTATTGTGGCCGGAAATCGGCCGGAAAGTCGCCGGAAGTCGGCTCCGGTGACCGGCAAAGTCCGCCCGGTCACCGGTCAACGGGTCGGATCAGTCGAGTCAACTCAGTCGGTCCGAGTCAACCCGAGTTAGGTTCATGAGTCAGAACCATTGTGTCCGAGTCGAGAGGGTCGAAGTGACTGGTTCAACCGGTTGTCGGGCCAAATCATTTTGCCCGAGGCCAATTTGCCGGACACGATCTGTAGTGCAATCATTGCACTTGACCAAGATGGTTGTAACTTCCCGCACCATCCCGAGCAACACAATCCGCAATCTCATTTGCTCCATTGCGACCATTCATACACACTCACCATGCACCTATGCACGAAACCATTTATCCCCTGAGTTCAACATCACAAGCCAACCTCCATGTTACTTCACAACTCTTAGCCACTGCACCTGCTGAACTCCCAGTTTCATCCCTGTATGCTCATAAGCCAGCACCAGCTCTATTCAGCCCTTTT
The DNA here is from genome assembly GCA_023531295.1 of Papaver armeniacum. Taxonomy (NCBI): domain Eukaryota; kingdom Viridiplantae; phylum Streptophyta; class Magnoliopsida; order Ranunculales; family Papaveraceae; genus Papaver; species Papaver armeniacum. The sequence goes on from JAJJWW010012163.1 coordinate 202,568, forward strand.
TAATCCACAACATCATTCCCTGCCAAATGCAGCGTTAGAGCCAATTCCTGCTCTGTGCAACATCAGAGCCGCTGCAACTTGCTTGGCAAAGCAACTTAACTGCCAGCCATAACCATTACCTGGCTGCCTTAGCTTCCACTTCATCCGGCAAAGGCCATTCTGATAAGCATAGCTCTCAGGCCAAATCAATCCTTGTCAATCGGGTTCAGCCCATCCTCACATTCTCACATAACAGTTTCACCAACATCAACACCCAGCGATTACGATACTACACTTTGCCAAAGCCTTCCATAGCCCAAGCTCATTATCTCCACAAGCATAACCACTAGAATTGCCTAGCCATCTTCTCAAAGATATTGCGAGACCCATTCGAAGCAACAACCGCCCAGATTCGGCAAACCAATTGCTTCAACAATTTTGACCATCTCGGCTCACTTTGCCAACATCCTTTGAACATCCGCACACAATTCTACTTTAGCTCAATTCAAAGGCCACCACCGCTTATGCCATTGCTTCACTGAACTCTTGCCCGAGCTTCACCAAAGATAAGCCACGTCCTGACACCTAAATCAGCTCATTCAACCTCCCCCAGCCATGATGGCTATCACCCTGCAATCCTTGTAGCATCTCTAGCCTATAGCTTCCCTGTATTACAACACAATCATTGCAGTTCACTTTCACAACACCTGTAACTCTCTACTCATCCATTCCCTGGCAACCAGACTCCACTATCTGCCATCACCTCAACTCACAGCCCTCATTGCTTGCTCTTGCACCAAGCCACCACTGAGCCACTGCAATAAACTCCCACTCTGAGCCACTGCAACTCTTCACAGCTGCAACTTCAGTTACTCCCCGCAGCTGCGAAACCCAGTCCAGGCCATTCTTTCATTAGCCATAATCATCTCAGTCATCAGATTCCTTGCAGCGAGCTTCACACAGCACAATTCATCTTAACCGCCATCTAAATTGCAGCTCCCCCATCTAATGAGCAACACACAATTGCTCATCTCTTCCATCTCTCCAGGAACCCATTGAACTCGTCATCTGCTCAACACCCATCTCCATGAGCTTCCATCTACTCCAGTTACAGCTTCAACACCAACACACTTCAGATCTGCAATGCATCTTCCCCTGCATAATCAATGACCCGGACTTCTTCTCGGTTCAAGTCATTGCCACCACCACCTGCAATGACTCAAATCCCAAAACCTAAGCCTGCCCTGCAGCTCCATATCAGTGCCAATGGCTGCAATGTTAACCACATTGCCACACAGGGCAACAGCACCAGGGGGAAAAAGCACCAACCCCTTCAACTCCATTTCTCATCTTCTCTCACAACCTGAGCATACCTCCAACACACTTGCCCTGCAACTATTACAGCACCTAATTCATAATCTTCCCGAATCTTTCTCGACTTCCAGTTCTCATATCCAATCTATCACCAAATTCCAAAACCCATTCTCTTTCCTCTGCATCTCTCGATTTCTTTCTCAGATTCAATTATCACCTTGTCTTGGCAGCAATCTTCATACCCTTAATATATCCAGCTCAATTAAACTCATAGACCTTCTTCATCTCGATCTGCTCTTCAGGGAACCCTAACCAATTCTCAGATTCAACTAACAACTCAGATTTGTTCTTCATCCAATTCCTCTGTGAATTTCTTGATTTCTTCTATTGACAACGCATCTTCTTTGTCTGTCCTCAGCATCAACACTATCCTAATTCCATTAAACCAGTAACAGAGAGCATCAATTTTTCTTGGATTCAAGTTCGAGTGCACCTATCCGAGTTTCGGGTGATGCTAATAATTGGAAAAATAATAACGCCTCTCGAATTAGGGCAATGTAAGAATGGTTACTAAGCTTAGGCGCCCAGAAATGGATAAGGGCCATCCAGTTCATCTTTGGCCTGTCAAACTCTTCCTTGCTTCAATTGTCGGTTGCAGGGAACTGACAACTCATTTTTCACCTCCTTCTTGCGCAACCTAGTCTGTTCTGAATATAACTCGCGCATGAATTGACCTTTTTGCCACTTTGTGCTCTAAATGAATGATTTCTTCTTCTTTTGCTCCCAAGGACTCCAGAGTACCTAATAACTCAAAAACACACGTAAAGTGCATAATTCACAAGAAAAATAGCAAAGAAAGCATAAACTCTATATAGTAAATACGGTGTATTCTACACCTATCGATTCCCCACACTTAGACTTTGCTAGTCCTCGAGCAAATCAAACAAAACAATAGAAATACAACAACTCCGTGTCGTCGAGGCTACGGTCACTTTTAGCATAAATAACAAGCCTTTAAACCCCTAGGTGTCCCTAGTGGACGAGTTATAGTCTCGTGAAGGTTTACTAGAGATATACCTACAAAACCTATATTTCAAACTCCGAGTCTATTCATGACAAATCAATGAATGAATCCAAATTGACTACGGGAGGAGGTACCTTGCAAATTCAATTCAAATATTAGTAAATAAACTCTATTTAGATAGTTGAACAAGCCACAATACTCGGAAACTAACAACCACAATCACAATGAAAAGATTAAGAAGATGGATAAAGATGTAGATGTTGGCGGATATTCACAAGTGTTCGATGTTTCCCATATACGTCGAAGGTCATTTGCTAAGATGAACCTAATCCTATTGGATTGAGCTACTTCGTGCTGAATGCTACATCAAATCAATTGGCATATACAAGGGAACCAAAAGTGACTTTATTCAACACAATAATAATTTCTTCTTTTTTTTTTATAAGATTGGATCAAACTGGATCCAATTTTTTTAGACGGCATGATTAGATCTTTTGGATCCAAGCGCATGCTTCTTGTCAGCAAGTACATGATAGTTGCCTTGGATCCTGCATTCCACGCTTGTTTAGGCAACGGAGACAGGGGACTACGTTTCACACATCTTGCTATTCCCAAGTGTCTTTTTATTCCGTTTTGGTCTAATTGATCGGTCCTTTTTTTTCATTTTTTTTTTTTTTCATTTTTTTTTTTTTTTCTTTTCTAGTAACTCAACCACTCTATTTCATCCTAGCAGTAATAACACGTCGATTTTTAGTGACCCACCAAAGCACTTAGAGAACAATAGATAAATATGGAAAAATAAAAATAGAATGTGATATGGTGATATTCCGAGATATGGTAACAACTATCATGTTAATTTGTGATTTCTGAGCTATATTTTTCCCTTTTAGTTAATTGGTTCCTCAACTCCTGCATTCAAAATGGTTCCATCCACTAATTGTGTCATCCTAAAGGCACAAGTTTCTAGATTTCGGAGTTCAAAAAGCACAAATTTTTTCTGTTTTTCTATTTTTTTGATTTTTTTTTTTATATAAAACAAACTAAAACATATAAATGCTCCCCCACACTTAAACTTTACATTGTCCTCAATGTAAATTGAATCATCCAAAGTAAGTCAAGGTGGGAAATCCTAATAAGAAATCAGCAAAAACAAAGAAAACAAAACAAGAAAAAAACTAAAAACAAGAAAAGAAATAAATACAAGACAAGAAGTACTCATCCGTTGGGTTGCCTCCCAATTAGCGCTTGGTTTAAAGTCGTCAGCCCGACTATCTCCTTGCTTTCTATGACTCCTCCCGGAGGAGCACATCCACAAAGTTAACTCCTTCCACCACCTCGGAAGTGAAATTCTCATAATATGGTTTCAACCGGTGCCCATTAACTTTAAGTTCTTTCCCCGTAGCTATGCTACGAATTTCCTCTTGCACCATGAGAAAACACATTAGTAACAATAAAGGTCCGATCCATCGTGACCTTAGTTTACCGGAAATAATTGCAAGCGAGAATTAAACAAAAGCACTTTCTGCCCAATACAAAATTGTTTCCTAGAAATCATGTTATCATGGAATGCTTTCGTTTTCCTTATAAATGCGTGAACTCTCAAATGCATCATTGCGAAGCTCCTCTAGCTCTTGGAGTTGTAACTTCCTTTGCTTTCCAGCCCCATCCATCTCCATGTTGCATTGCTTAATAGCCCAAAACGCCTTATGCTCAATTTCCACGGGTAAGTGACAAGGTTTACCATACACAAGCCTAAAAGGAGACATCCCAATAGGTGTTTTATATGCGGTTCTATACGCCCACAAAGCATCATTAAGTCGCATGCTCCAATCCTTCCTTGTCGGGTTCACCGTCTTTTCTAGAATTGATTTCACCTCACGGTTAGACACCTCGGCTTGTCCATTGGTTTGGGGATGATAAGGTGTTGCAATCTTATGCGACACATTGTACTTCGCCAACAAGCTTTGTAGAATCTCTGTTTTTTGAAGTGAGAACCCCCATCGCTAATTATGGCTCTTGGAATTCCAAACCTTGCAAAAATATTAGCTTGCACGAAATCTGAAACAACTTTAGAATCATTAGTTGGGGTGGCTTTAGCTTCCACCCATTTCGAGACATAATCAACCGCAAGTAAGATATAAAAATTCCCATGGGAGTTGACAAAAGGCCCCATAAAATCAATACCCCATACATCAAAAACTTCAATAAATTGAATAAAAGTTTGTGGCATTTGATTTCGGGCACCTAGATTGCCGGTTCTTTGGCACCTATCACAAGTGGTACAAAATATATGTGCATCCTTAAACAAAGTTGGCCAATAAAAACCACTTTCAAGTACCTTGTGCGCGGTTCTCTTACTCCCAAAATGTCCTCATAAGCATAAGAGTGACAAAAAGACAAGATAGAGTTAAATTGATTCGGGCACGCACCTTCGTATTACTTGGTCACTACCATGTTTCCACAAGTATGGATCATCCCATATGTATTGGTTCCCTAACCTCTTAAGTTTGTCCCTCTCAAAGACGAGACAAGTTCTGTGGGATTTGTTTAGAAACTAAGTAATTCACAATATCGGCATACCATGGTTCTCCAAAGGCAATTGAGAAAAGTTGCTCATCCGGGAAACTTTCACGCAACGGGATAGTCTCCTTGTCCACAGCAATTCGGCTCAAGTGATCCGCAACGGTGTTCTCAATTCCTTTCTTGTCTTTGATTTCAATATCAAACTCTTGCAAGAGTAAAATCCACCGTATGAGCCTCGGTTTAGCCTCTTTCTTTGTAAGCAAGTACTTAAGCGCTGCATGATCAGAAAAAACAACAACTTTTGTACCAATTAGATAAGAGCGAAACTTTTCCAAAGCAAAAACAATAGCTAATAACTCCTTTTCAGTGGTTGTGTAGTTTTGTTGAGCCTCATTTAACGTTCTAGAAGCATAATAGATAGCATGAGGAAGCCTCCCCACACGTTGCCCAAGCACCGCACCAACCGCATAATCACTAGCATCACACATGAGTTCAAACGGCTTACTCCAATCCGGTGGTTTAATGATAGGGGCTGAAATCAAAAGCTCTTTCAAACGATTGAATGCCGCCATACATTTCTCATCAAAGTTAAAAACCACATCTTTTTGCAATAAGTTACAAAGTGGTGACGCTATTTTGGAAAAGTCCTTGATGAACCTACGATAGAAACCTGCATGACCAAGAAAAGAACGTATCTCCCTCACCGTAGTGGGAGGGGTTAGAGCACGAATAAGGTCTATCTTAGATTTATCAACTTCCAAGCCTTTAGAAGATATTATATGGCCTAAAACTATGCCATGAGTTACCATGAAATGGCACTTCTCCCAATTTAGCACAAGATTTGTTTCAACACATCGTTCAAGGATTAAAGACAAATTGTTCAAGCAAAGGTCAAAAGAATCACCAAAGACACTAAAGTCATCCATGAACACTTCGATTATGTTTTCAACATATTAGAAAAAGATACTCACCATACACCTTTGAAAAGTAGCTGGAGCATTGCATAAGCCAAAAGGCATCCTTCTATAAGCAAAAGTACCGAAAGGACAAGTAAAAGTGGTTTTCTCTTGGTCCTCCGGTGCTATCACAATCTGATTATAACCTGAATAGCCATCAAGAAAGCAATAGTATGAGTGTCCAGCTAAACGTTCAAGCATTTGATCAATAAAAGGTAAAGGAAAGTGATCTTTTCTAGTGGTGGCGTTCAATTTTCTATAATCAATACAAACCCTCCAACCGGTTTGCACACGAGTTGGGACAAGTTCATTCTTATCATTCTCCACCACCGTCACACCCGATTTCTTTGGTACTACTTGTACCGGGCTTACCCACTTGCTATCGGATATGGGGTAGATAACACCCACTTCCAAAAGCTTGAGTATCTCCTTTTTCACAACTTCCATCATGGGAGGATTCGATCGACGTTGCGCTTCCCTAGTAGGCTTTGCATCATCCTCCAAACGAATTTTGTGCATACAAACGGCAGGGCTAATACCCTTGATATCGGCAATTGTCCATCCTATGGCCGTCTTGTACTTCCTTAGCACCCTTAGAAGTTTTGCTCCTGTAAATCATTAAGCTCATTAGAAACAATCACCGGTAACTCTTCATTATCACCCAAGTACAAGTACTTAAGGTGGTCGGGAAGAGGTTTCAATTCTAACTTTGGAGATTTAACAATTGAAGGTACAAGCTTTTCATCACTGCATGGTAAAGAAATAAAAGAGATATTATGAGTTTTCGGGCATCCTTGGAGTGAATTGAGATCACCAAGAGCTTCCTTGACTTCATTACCACACTCTACACCATTATCTATGGATGTAGTTAACACGGTTTCCCAAAGCATCATCGTTTAATTCGAACATTTGTTGTGCCAATGTATCCATCACATCAATGGAGAAACAAGAGTGGACATCGCTAGGATATCTCATCGTCTCGAAAATGTTGAAACGTATTGTTTCTCCATCAAACTCCATAGTTAGCGTTCCCTTATCCACATCAATTATGGTTTCGCCGTTTTCATGAAAGGACGCCCAAGAAGCAATGGAAGAGACGAGTCCGGTGCACCTTCATCCATCTCTAACACACAAAAGTCCGCAGGAAATACTAGTTGATTAACTCCGCACAAGAACATCCTCAACAATACCCATTGGGTAAACATTAGAGCGATCGGCTAATTGCAATACAATTTCAGCCTTTTTAAGAGGACCAAGATCAAGTGAATTATACATTGACGCAGGCATAACATTAACAGAAGCACCTAAGTCCAACATACTTTGGAACTTGCTTGATAGCATCAATGAGTGGTATGTTCACGTGGATCTTTTTAAGAACGTCTAAAATCTCCTTTTCTAATTCCGCCTTCTTAGAACTTGCAAATCTGCGAGGAAAAGGTAGAGGAGGAACATAAGTAGAAACCGGAGTTTTAGAGTTAGAAATAGGTACCTCAGAAGTTTGGGAAGAATCCTCAACTTTCTCCTCCAAAACAGGTTCCTTGGGTGTCTCCACCTTGCCCGAATCAAAGAACTTCGGGTTGCACAAGTTGTGTACCACTCCTCAACGTAATAGCATTGACACCCTCTTTTGGGTTAATAGGTTGAGAAGGAAGTCTCCCACTATTTTGTGCCTTCAAATTGTTGATATCAACCGCCATGGAGCCCATTTGTGTTTGCAACTCCTTAATAGCACTCTTAGTCTCTTGTTGACTCTCCTTGAACATGGTGGAAATACCTTGCATAAAAGTTTGAAGCTTTGCATCAATATCAGCACCTTGAGTTTGCATTGATTGTTGTGCTTGAGGTTCTTTGAAATTGTTGCCTCGGCTGGAATTGTTGTTGTTGAGGTTGAAATCCACTTGAAGAGTTGAAAGTAGGTTGTTGAACCGCTCCTTGTTTGTTGGCATAGCTAAAATTGGGGTGATCTCTCCATCCCGGATTGTAAGTGTTGGAGTAGGGATCATACCGTCTTGGTTGATTAGGAAAGATCGCATTAGCTTGCTCGTCTTCATAAGATTGAGAAGAAGTTGGTACAACCGCGGCTGCAACTTGTTGAAGCATTGCGTTCATGTTACCCATTTGTTGACGAAGTTCCTCCACCTCGCTCACTTCACTCACCCTTCTTAGAATCACATCCGAACCACGACTCAGAAATTGTTGTGAGTTCGCCGCCATGTTTTCAATCAACTCTCTTGCTTGTGCCACCGTCTTGCTAACTAGTGCACCACCACCCGCAGCGTCAATAAGATTCCTATCACTTGATTGGAGTCCTTCATAGAAGTATTGGATTATCATAGCGTCACTAAATTGGTGGTGAGGGCAGCTTGCAACCAATCTCTTGTACCGTTCCCAACATTCATATAAGGATTCTCCCACGTTTTGCTTCATTCCGCAAATCTCCTTGCGAATTTGAGTAGCCTTGGATGCAGGAAAATATCTCTCCAAAAGAGTTTCTTCAACCCATTCCATGTTGTGACACTTAGGGAGGTAAATAGTACAACCAATCCTTAGCACTATCCATTAAAGAGAAACGGAAAACCTTCAACATTGCACCATCCGCCTCAACATTTTCTTTGGAAGCATAGCCGTGACAATGGTGTGGAAGTCCAAAAGATGTTTGTTAGGATCTTCATTCACCATGCCATGGAATTTAGGTAATTCTCTAAGCAACCCCAGGCTTTATCTCAAAAGTAGAGTTCGTTTGAATACACCCCGTTGTGTATCAAGCCTATGAGAAGCTAAGTCCTTGAGTGAACGATTTGCATCACCCATTTCTTCTTCTTCACGTTGTCGGAAAATCTCTTCTCCTACTTCCTCTTCGTGCTCGTCCGTTGTGCCTTTACTTGGTTGGAGTATTGTGCCGCGTCTAGTAGCTATCCCGCACCTTGGATAATTCCAATCCTTAGTAGCAGAGATTATGCACTGCAAACAATTCTCGCAAACAAGTGAGAAACAAGACAAGAAACGAAAAGCAAAGATAAAAGCAGAAATTGTAAAAAGAAACTAAAAACTTAATAACAAGCCGTATGCCTCCAAGCTGGCGCGCCAAAATTTGATCGTGTGTCAATCCGTCAAAAATAATTTCACTTTCTTACGCACTAAATTTAAATGAAGCACTAGGTAAGGAAGAGTTCGTATCCACAGAGAGGCGTTTGTTGTTATGTAAATTTCAGTTTCTAAAATAACCCAAGGTATGTTTGTTGTTTAAGAAATAAAAGTAGTTGAAAGCAAAGTAAATAGTTTGAGAAATCAATAAGGAGAAGATATTGGTCACGGGATAGTATCATTCACAAACATGTATTTTCATCAATGATTAGAATTGGTATTTTAATCTCGTATTTATTAAAAGTCCTAGGATATCTTGATCGCAAGTATAACCCGTTAATTCCCTGTTTTCATCACAACCACATTAAAAGATGCATATGTGAATTCTTCGTCGAAAGCAACCTAAAGTGTAAAAGCACAATTAAGTTTAACTCCTAAGAGCATTAAGTTTTATGGAATAAGACTCATCAATGCAAACGAATGTGTAAAAGCACTAGACGTTTTAACAAAAGTTATGATTCACTTGTGACTAGTAGGATGTATCACTACAAGCACTAACCACAATTATGCTACTTAGAATCGGGATAAACAACTTTTTCGTATTGAAAACCCTAATATAGCTCTAGAGATGAACACAAATCGGATTGATTCCGGACTCAACCTAAAAAGTTTTCAAATCTTATGACACTATTAATTGTGAATCACAAACAATAATTACTGAGACAAAACTAATTCATTGAATCGAAAGCATGTTGAGAAATCAACTTTTATCCCATAACCAATAATAAGTTTAGCTACTCATAGCTATGGAGTTCATCATCATCAATATTCAATAATAAAACAAGGAAGAAGAAGAACAAAACCAAACCCTAGAAGTGTAAACAAAAAGTGCTCCCCAAAAATTCCAAGCAAAAAGATATAGATAAGATATCCTATGTGTTGTAGAAAACCTCCCTTTTATAGCCTTTCTCTCCTTCCAAAATTAGGTCAAGTCTTCAAAGTCCATTAGGTGAGAGTCCACCAAGCCCACAAGGACGAGAAACCCGTGTAGAAAATACGCCCCAAAATCGGTCGCCGGAATCTGGTATTGTGGCCGGAAATCGGCCGGAAAGTCGCGGAAGTCGGCAGGTGGCCGTGACTCGCAAAGTCCGCCCGGTCACCGGTCAACGGGTCGGATCAGTCGAGTCAACTCAGTCGGTCCGAGTCAACCCGAGTTAGGTTCATGAGTCAGAACCATTCAGGTCTGAGTCAGAGAGGGTCAGGGCTGACTGGTAAGCCAACTGGTTGTCAGGCCAAATCATTTTGCCAGGCCAATTTGCCAGACCTGATCTCTGTAGTGCAATCATTGCACTTCAGCCAAGATGGCTGTAACTTCCTGCACCATCTGAGCAACACAATCTGCAATCTCAGCTGCTCCATTGCAGCCATTCATACACACTCACCATGCACCTATGCCTGAAACCATTTATCCCCTGAGTTCAACATCACAAGCCAACCTCCCTGTTACTTCACAACTCTTAGCCACTGCACCTGCTGAACTCCCAGTTTCATCCCTGTATGCTCATAAGCCGGCACTAAACTCTATTCAAACCCTTTTTAATCCACAACATCATTCCCCGCCAAATGCAAAGCATTAGAGCCAATTCTGCTCTCAGGCAACATCAGAGCCGCTGCAACTCGCTTGGCAAAGCAACTTAAGCGCCCACCATAACCATTACACCATTGCCTTAGCTTCCACTTCATCCAGCCCAGGCCATTACAGCATAAGCATAGCTCTAGGCCAAATCTGAATCCTTGTCAATCAGGTTCAGCCCATCCTCACATTCTCACATAACAGTTTCACCAACATCAACACCAGCAGCATTCTGATACTACACTGCCAAAGCCTTCCATAGCCCAAGCTCATTATCTCCACAAGCATAACCACTAGAATTGCCTAGCCATCTTCTCAGCATATTGCAGACCCATTCAGGCAACAACCACCAGCAGATTCAGTGCAAACCAATTGCTTCAACAGCACCAGCCATCTCAGCTCACTGCCAACATCCTTTGAACATCTGCACACAATTCTACTTTAGCTCAATTCAGGCCACCACTGCTATGCCATTGCTTCACCTGAACTCTTGCCTGAGCTTCACCAGCATAAGCCCTGTCACAGCACCTAAATCAGCTCATTCAACCTCCCCCAGCCATGATGGCTATCACCCTGCAATCCTTGTAGCATCTCTAGCCTATAGCTTCCCTGTATTACAACACAATCATTGCAGTTCACTTTCACAACACCTGTAACTCTCTACTCATCCATTCCCTGGCAACCAGACTCCACTATCTGCCATCACCTCAACTCACAGCCCTCATTGCTTGCTCTTGCACCAAGCCACCACTGAGCCACTGCAATAAACTCCCACTCTGAGCCACTGCAACTCTTCACAGCTGCAACTTGATTTCTCAGCGCGCTGCGAAACCCGATCCGGGCCATTCTTTCATTAGCCATAATCATCTCAGTCATCAGATTCCTTGCGGCGAGCTTCACACAGCACAATTCATCTTAACCGCCATCTAAATTGCAGCTCCCCCATCTGATGAGCAACACACACTTGCCCATCTCTTCCATCTCAGCCACCAGAACCCATTGAACTCGTCATCTGCTCAACACCCATCTCCATGAGCTTCCATCTACTCCAGTTACAGCTTCAACGCCAACACACTTCAGATCTGCAATGCATCTTCCCCTGCATAATCAATGACCACAGCTTCTTCTCAGTTCAAGTTGAGCTGCCACCACCACCTGCAATGACTCAAATCCCAAAACCTAAGCCTGCCCTGCAGCTCCATATCAGTGCCAATGGCTGCAACCCAACCACATTGCCACACAGACAACATGACACCGGGGGCAAAAGCACCAACCCCTTCAACTCCATTTCTCATCTTCTCTCACAACCTGAGCATACCTCCAACACACTTGCCCTGCAACTATTACAGCACCTAATTCATAATCTTCCCTGAATCTTTCTGCAGCTTCCAGTTCTCATATCCAATCTATCACCAAATTCCAAAACCCATTCTCTTCCTCTCTGCATCTCTCGATTTCTTTCTCAGATTCAATTATCACCTTGTCTTGGCAGCAATCTTCATACCCTTAATATATCCAGCTCAATTAAACTCATAGACCTTCTTCATCTCGATCTGCTCTTCAGGGAACCCTAACAAATTCTCAGATTCAACTAACAACTCAGATTTGTTCTTCATCCAATTCCTCTGTGAATTTCTTGATTTCTTCTATTGACAACGCATCTTCTTTGTCTGTCCTCAGCATCAACACTATCCTAATTCCATTAAACCAGTAACAGAGAGCATCAATTTTTCTTGGATTCAAGTTCAGAGCAGCCTATCTGAGTTTCAGGTGATGCTAATAATTGGAAAAATAATAACGCCTCTCGAATTAGGGCAATGTAAGAATGGTTACTAAGCTTAGGCGCCCAGAAATGGATAAGGGCCATCCCAGTTCATCTTTGGCCTGTCAGTTTCGCAGAACCGACTGCCTAACTCTTCCTTGCTTCAATTGTCGGTTGCAGGGAACTGACAACTCATTTTTCACCTCCTTCTTGCGCAACCTAGTCTGCTCTGAATATAACTCGCGCGTGAATTGACCTTTTTGCCACTTTGTGCTCCAAATGAATGATTTCTTCTTCTTTTGCTCCCAAGGACTCCAGAGTACCTAATAACTCAAAAACACACGTAAAGTGCATAATTCACAAGAAAAATAGCAAAGAAAGCATAAACTCTATATAGTAAATACGGTGTATTCTACACCTATCAGTTGGCGTGGCAACTTTAGCTAAATTAGGGTTTGGCATATCGAAACCCTAATTAGCGCGTGTGGCATGGCCGCGATACGGTGGCGCTTTATGCAATCGGTGCCATGGCCACATTAAAGGAATTATGGCATGCCATAATATGGAATAACCACAGGCGCAAGGATGTCCACGGGTGATTATAGAATGTTGTCGTTTTTAGGGTTTGGCGGGTCCCACATGACTCGTGGAATGTTGTGGGGCCAAATTCGTGTAATTGGTCCACGACTGGAAATTAGGGTTTCGACTAATGCCACTAAGGCATAGTTGTGTTTGGAATACCCTAATTGGAATATGTTATGGCGTTTGGCCATTAACAAGAAGTGGGTTAGCACATTGGCGCGCTATTTATGGTACGTTGCCACATTCAGCATGCTTCTGTGGCAAAGTGGCACGTTTGGCATATTTGGCATGCCAATTAGCGTATTGGCGAGGCATGGTATGTTCGGCATGTTACTAGTATGCAGGAGCGGAATGGCACGTTAGGAATGTACGTTTGGCATGTTTGGGACGCCAATTAGCGTATTGGCGCGACTTTGGAAAGCAAATTTGGCATTGTGACCATCAAGCGCAATTTTGCCTCTTTTAGTCTTGTGGCGGAGTTTAGAGGACCTGATTGGTCGATTAAAAGAGGGGCCGGCCAAACTTGGCGTGGCCACACTAGGGGCAGTTCAGGCGCCACTTGAAAGTGGCGCTTGAAAGTGGCGCCGCCTCGCTATGGCATGGCCACACCTCCCTTTGTTGTTGCTCTATTCCGCGGCTCTTTTTATTCCTTGTTTTCTAATTTTTGGTAGGATTTTGCACCTACTAATCCATGGAGGATTAATTGCCTAGTTCGCCTAGGATTAATTTCGAAAAGAGAGGTCTAATATACTGCGCAGGGCGCAAAACCCTAATTTTTGCAAATTAGTTAGGATAATATATGAATATTGTGAATTATCACAAAATTGATTGAATTTATGTGTTGACACAGAGTTCTTTTTAAATTTATTTTCCAGAGAGCAGTATGCTTTCCGATTGAATACTTTTATGCAAGGACCTTAACCTTGATACTTGGAAATTCTTGCTACTCTGCTGCGAGTGAACACAAATTGTCATGCCACATCAATATTAAGGGTTCAGCCGGGGAACACAACACAGAAAGCGTTCAAGGAAACTTATATTAACTGAATAATACAGGCAATGTGCCAAAATATATAGAATATTTGGTATTATTGCTACATGCACCATTCTGGATAAATTTTATGTGAATATATTGAGTTGCTCAATAAATGTGTCAGTGAAGAGGTTGAACACTCATCACTTTTACATGGCTTTGTCTCTTTGCAGAGTGACGACCTATTAAATACGAGGTTTTATAATTTTAACCCTGAACTAAAAACCACCATCAACACCAAGAGAATCAGAAACTAGTTTTTCTAGTAACTTGATAAGTTCTTCATGTGAAAGAAATAATCACACTGCAATCCTTGGAAATAAACTTATCAAAGCACTTCGCAAGGGGATAAAGAAGACTGGTAAGTTTATGAGATCTAAAAGGGAAATTGCAAACTCTTGCAATTACAAGAGAAAGAAAGAACAAAAGGAAACACAGTCTATTGTGTTTATAAACCATCCTAAGGATGTCTTTGTTAACTATGGTGAGAATAATTCTAACCTAAACACACAATGATTGTGTTGGATTATGCATCCTCACTTATTGCCCAAAATTCTGATTGTGAAGAAGCATAAATCTGGGCAAGTTGTTCATATCTGTTTCTTTAGTGAAAAATAATAGATATCTTTTATTTATGGAAAAATAGTTTCGGTTTCCATAAACCAAATTATTCCTTGATTTTCTCCCATCCTATATACCTTCTTCCTGTCCAAAAGAAGACTATTTTATTTCAATGGAGAAATCGGTAAAAGAAGGGTCATCTCTTGATGATTTAGCACTTTGTGCATCAGTTATAACTGGAACTCATGATGTCTCTCTTCATGATAACTCTCAAGATTCTCTAAGAAAACAAATTCTTTCTGTTAAAGGTTGCATTAGATATCATGAGATGATGATAAAGGATTCAAAAGAAGTACTAGATAATCTTCATTCTCATTTGGTTGAGATGAAAAATTCGTCTACTGAAAAGGGAAGTGCTCAAAAGAATTTGAATCCAGTTTTTGAAAGCAATCTTCACAAGAACTGATAAACAAAAAAAAATAGACAATAGTTTTGATTTTTCAATAAAGTCTATTTATGAATAAAACTATTACGAATAAAATTATTTGATTTATAATTTTTCTTGTGATAGTTTATGTTTACATAACATGTGCTTGAATGCTTTATCTTATTGCTATGTATGTGTATGGGATGTTTGATTTCGGTTTTCTAACCTTGATATTCGATCTCATATGTTGTGAACCCTTATGGTTTGGGTGACTTTTTGGTTTAGCAGAATTAAGTTCTAGTCCATGTTGGTAGGCTTTATCAAAGGATCATGAGGGGTTCTGATTGAAACAATATGTGAAAAAGTCACAATATGTTGAATCGTATGGTTTAGAATAAAAGCATATGTGTTTCGTGATTTCAACTTTTGCTTGCAATAGTTAAAACCGGTTTTCAACCTTTCTCTGGTAAAGGTTGGTTGTTGTTATTCTTTTGTTTTGCATAAGGATGACAACATAATGATATTTCGATATCACTTATCCCTGGAAGAAGATGCAAACATATTGGAAAAGAGGATGCGAAATTTGAGGTAACGACTCTGTTAGTTAATCGTTTTCATGTTTAAGAAAAGCCCGAGTTTATTTCGTATATTCCATTATTTGTGAATGATGTGTGTGTGATTCAATTGTTTCCGGTTAAGAAAAATTATTGTTATCTTGCTTTATTGTTTGGTATCAATCGTTTGGGATTATAAAATTTCGGTGCAATTGCGGTCCTTTAATGTCTATGTTGTTTCAATTGCTTCCGGTTGAGGTGAATAATTATACAAGTTGATTTATTTGGTTTGTATAAATTGTTTATGGCTTAACGAAAGAAATGGTTTACGGGATGAATTGTTTAGTCCAATTCAATTCCGGATAAGAGAAACTAAGTTAATTCTGATCTTAGTTAGATTTATCAAAGTAGAGGTTTTGGTTATTCAAGTCTAATCGAATGCCTTAACAAGAAATGCTAGTTAACTAACCTAGTACTTGTCTTGTTTAAAAGTTAAAGGTATAAGTTATATGGATAATTATAACTTGATGAGAAAAATAGAATTATCTTTATTTTGGTCTTATCGAACAAGCGATTGTATTTGTACAATTGGTTTAGCAAAGGAACCAAGGTGCTTAGTCAATTTTTGGTTTGCTAAACTATTAGGGAAAATTGCTTCGGGCAATTATTTCCTTGATAACATATCAAAACAAAATTACTTGTACTTTCGGTTTTGATATTGGTTATCAAAAATGGTGTGTGGAACTCTCGTGCTTAACTCTTATAGGTTTGCAAGTATATTTTGAGATTTGTAAAATCCTTTCGGTTTGTCCTTTATTTGCTCGTTCCTTTGTCATTTTGTGACAAAAAGGGGGAGAAATATATGGAGTAAACAAGTGATACTGGTATTGATTTATATTGATTGGTATCACTAAGGGAAAGGACATTGGTGCTTAAACATTTATCTAACGAAAGAGTAAAGCATAGACTAAGGGGGAGTAGCATATCATATGATACTTGTAGTTATATGGACTACAAAGGAATAAAAAAGACATGAGGATTGATAAAATCTACCTATCTTACCTTTACGGGAGTATTAGCTTTGTTATTTTAATGTCAACAACGACATTTATGGATTGAATGTATACAGGTTATTGTGTTGTTGAATTTGAAAATCAAGCGTATGTGTAACGAATTCTTGTAATTTTTTTATCCATATGATGTAAGAGTTTTGTCACTAAAATTGACGAAGGGTGAGATTGTTAGAGCATAGCTCGGTTGACCCCACCAAGCGTTGGTATGTCAAGTTTGGTTGTCATATTTTAGTAAACCAAAACTCATTTAAAGAGTCGCTTGATTATGTAATAGAGTCAACTTCGTATAGGTTAGATTGAAAGTATTAGGATATGAGACATTACAAGTATTGCGAAGACTTGAAGAATTGAAGAAGTAAGGAGCTACAACGACAACATCATCCTTCCACTCGAGGTTAGTGATATTTGACTTGAACTGTTTCATTCCCTAATGTATCTTTCAAGTCGTGCATATTGAAAACATAACTGTGAAGCATGAATGATTACACTATAGTTAGACGTAGTATTAAGGAATACAATACGAAGTATAACGCTTATCTTTTGAACTTCGTATATAAGACATCAACATAATCGTTTGAATGTTATTGCGATTATGCATGGGTATGAGGTGAAGATTTCATCATATGAAACAATGTTTTACATTAGTTTAAAGGAAGTAAATTCATGAACTTGTTTCTTGAATCGAAAGGAAAATCGCTTGGCTTATTGGTATTATTATTCATTGCATATCTTTTGAACTACCAATAAGTGTGATTAGTATAACCGCTCATGACTTGTTTATGTTTTTGTTAAAACTATTCACAAGGCCTGACTTTTGTATTGATATGACTTTTATTAGTGAAACCGATCTTAAGTAATCACCTGAGATGGTATGATCGATTTAGTGTTATTGGTATGACCAACTCTAGGCAAAGGGGAACCGATCCTATGAAGAGGTTCAACCGATCACAAGAGGGGAATCGATCCTTGTAAGAGGTGCAACACATTTTTAGTAGATGGGGGAACCGATCCTATGAACATGTGCAACAAGTTTTTAGTGAAAGGGGAATCGATCCTATGGACATGTGCAACAAATACAAGTAGTTACCATAAGTATGTGGGGAACCGATCCTAGTACCTAGTCAACCGAATATTTGGAAAGCTAGTATGACTATGCACAGTACTCACATGGAGGTAGAACCGAAACTTGTTTTGATAGAACCGTGAAACACATGATTTGTGATTGAGTGTTCTTAATTAATCACATAGTTCTTGAAAGTCAGATGAACCAATTCTAAACTCGTTTGGAAGTGTGGCAAATCGGTTTCAAGATTGTAAGTATGAAAGAGGACTTACAAAGTAAAGATGTCGACATACTTTGAACATGTGCAGTAACGCTTATCTTTTATTGTTCAAAGATACTCCTTAATGTAAATGGTGGATTTTCGACAAAGGGTAAAATTGTAAAACTATACTCCGGATCCGGCAATCGGATGATTATTGAGGCCCATGTCTCTCATTAAAGCATGAAATCTCATGCTATAAATCTCGAATAAGAAGGTTTGTCTCTCTCGAGTATATGTAGATGTGTAGTCTCCCAGTGAGGCCATGGCACATCTCATGAATACTTGAGCAATTTCGAGTAATTACTCCGGATCCGGCAATCGGATGAGTATTGAGACTCATGTCTCTAAGTGAAAGCTCATGCCATAAAACCTCCGATCGAGAAAGTCTCTCGGAGAAGATGTAGATGTGTAGTCTCCCAGTGAGACCTCGACACATCTCATACCGTATAGAATCGCAAGATTGACGGCTCCTAGACAGGCATATACGCTAGTATAGAGCAATAACGTCTTGAGGATGCAACCATGTTTTCCCTGACTATACAAGAGGAATATGACACTCCAACAAGTTCATATTGCTCAACCCTCAGATAATTAATGCTCCTAGATAGAAAGCCCTGCTAGTATAGAGCCATCAGTTAATTATCTCTAATCGCCTGAATATCCAGCAATATTCTACGATTCTTCGTTATATTTCGTCACTTCAGTTCGTGGTTCTTCCCAGCAGAATTTCACGGGTTAGTGATAAATATTCAACGAAACAGGCATCTGAGCATCGAATAAGCCCTGACTAAAATGGTGCAAGTGTACTTGGCAATAATACACAGACCAGCATTTGAATGCGCAAACGAGCATTTCAAAATATGAATGAACGATGAACCTATGCAAAATAGGAAGGAAAAATAATAATAATAAAATATTAGCAAAGGCGCTGGGGACCGGGCTCATCGTTTGGCCTGGTCATGCCGTGACTAGTGTCGCGCCCAATTTTATATTTTTTCATATTCTATTATTTTTCCCTGATCTCGTGAAAATTCTCTCGTTCGAGCAAATCTCCTTCGTTTCAAGGAGATTTTCTAATCTCATGATTTAATCAAAGAAATAATAAAATTAGGAAAGGTGTCGCGGGACCGAGCACCAGCCAGCTGGCCATGCCCTAGCCGTGGCCGATCCCACACCTCACGTCCCCATTATTTTATTATTTCTCTCAAATTATGAAAATTCCCGATTTCATGAATTTTCCCTAAAACCATGAAAATTCCCTAATTTTATGAATTTTCTCCAAAATCATGAAAAATATTATAAAATTAGGAAAACTCGTGGGACCGGGATCAAGCCGGCCGGCCATGCCCTATCCGGTCCCACACGCCTATTATTTTATTATTGTTTGTTGTTTTGTTTTCTTGATTCCATGAAAACTCCCTGATTTCAACAAAATACCTTGGTTTCAACAAATCTCTTTGATTTTATGAAAATTCCCTAAAATCATGAAAAATTACATAAAATTGGGAAGAGTGCCCTGGGACAGTTCTCGTTGGCCGGCTGGCCATGCCTTGGCCATTGCCGGTCCCACACTCCATCATTCCCTATTTTATCTCCCTCATCTCATGGAAGTTCCCTAGTTTCATGGAATTTCCCTCAAATCAGAGAAAGTACATAAAATTACATAGAACTGGGAAAGTGTGGGACCGTGCTTGTCAACCTGCCGGCCATGCCCTAGCCGTGGTCGGTCCCACACCTTGCAATTACCTGTTTTATTTATTATTTTTCATCATCTCATGTATTTTTCTAGTTCAAGACAAAACCCGGATTTTGCATATTTTCTCAGAATGTTGCTCAAACGCGCACCAGAAAATATCGAAACTCTCAGGACTGAGACACGAATGTCATGGTGACACGGGCACATCCCCTTGACCGACCAAGGGTGACCCTAGGGCTTGCAAACAGCCGGTCCCACATATTTTAATTATTTTAACCTAATTTGCTCAGTTGCTCATATTAGGTTCAAACTCTTTCCAAACAATTGGAAGTTTGCTTAAACGACCATCCATTGGTCCCACGGCCACCAAGAGTCGGTCCCATGACCTCTTGGTCGGTTCCTCATCTCTTCATGGCTAGGTTTTATTATTTGTCGCTCACACGAGCATTATTTCAATAAATGATTAAACCAGCATTTAATCATTCTTTCACCAACTGGTCCTCAAGAGACTTTGGTATTTTGCTTATTCGAGCAACTAGGTGTACATGGTGGACTCGTCATCCCATGTATCCGGTCCCTGATTCACTCTGCAGATTGATTTGCAATAAATCATCATTTCAGTAAAATTAGGGTTTTGAATCCAGAGCTCTGCAGAAACATGATTCTGAGCAGATTCAAATACTTTGATAATTTTATGTTGATTCCATGATCAACATTTTTATTTTTACTCGACCCAGCAGTCAGTATCTTAAACTAATATTTTATTTGGTCATGCTACCAGCAATTCATCAAATGAGCAACATTCACTCAAACCGGTAATATTTGCTCGAACCAACAACATTTGCTCAGATTCAAGAATATTGGTTCAACTATCAATATTCAACAATTCAGCAACACAGCTTGATCGTCTAAGGGAATCAACATAATAATACCTCATCTCAGCAGACATATTTGATTCATGAATTTCAGAACATTTGAAAAACATGTTCAATTCAACAATACATGGACTCATCGTCCCACAAAGTCAGCAACTGACTCCACAATCACAAGATATCAATCGTGTCACATGGGGGGGGGGGGGGTATTAACTAGGGTTTTGGTCTGGCGGTCTACGGCACGTATGTTCACCCTCGATGAGAATGTGAGCAAGTCGTGCAATCAGTTGGAAGAGTCAGCAATGTAGTGGGTAGAAAATTAACCAAGTCTCCGCACGATGAGCAACTGGTTTTAACACGATTTCCCACTTCCCCACTCTCTGGTTCCAGGAAACTATCGCACTTCATGGGATCATGGTGTTTTCAACTCCGAAATTATAAAATGTCTCTGAATCCTGATTAAAAGGACAAGATTCGAAAATTGGCAAAAACGAGCAATATCTCATCAAAGTTCATACAAACAATCTTTCTTCTACACGAACTCAGAGAAATCACTCTCAATTGAGCAAAAATCAATCATTCAGAGCATTCTTACGCTGAATTCACAACACACCTACAATCTTAGATCACCATTGATCTCACACATTTCTCAGCTTCCCTCCTACAGATCAACCCATCCTCTCTTGTGACCGAATTGGCTCTGGAACGACTATTGTTCTTGGTTTAGTCCGGAGTCTTATAGATTGATCTCTTAAACTGAAAGCACTCCCTTCTTGCAGTGCATCTGTGTGAGATTCAATATTTCGCTTGGTTCAAGGAGTCTCCACACGGTCGACTCTTCAATTCCGTAAAAACCAGCAAATCGTTTTTCCCCATCTACACTTAATAGCTAAAGGAAAACCCCGGATCGAAAAATAAATTGAGAATATTTTAATTAAGGTTTTTAATTTTACTTTTGGAAAATAAAAATTGGTAATGTGTATTTACTAATTGGAGATTTTCTAAGAGATTTTCGGTCAATGTTTGGACAAAGCATTTCCAGGAATTATGGGAACCGAATCTGGAATATATTGCATATCTTGAGAATATTTTCGGTTTTGGAAATTCCTTGGTGTCCAAACTTCCTTGGTCTATAAATACCAAAGTTTGCAATTCTAGCAAACTAATCCTCAGAGCCAGCAAAACTACCTAGTTGTGTTGTTAGTGGTGGAGCCGCCTATTCGGAGAGGAAAGTAACCTAATTAGGCGAAATCTCTTACGGCCGCTCAATTTAAAGACTTCTTTGGGATTGAGAAGCTCTATTAGTACCATTGGTGGGAAACTAGATAATTGCGGTTTATTATTAGTTTTCGATTGATTTGATTAACTATCGGTTGTTGAACTTTTATTGCACCTAGTTTGTTTATGCTTGAGAATCTTATCTTCCGATATAAGATAAATTCAAACTAGATCGAAGTTTCGACAGGGATCTTTAGACTATTTGTAGATCTAAATACGTCTTGTGATAATCCATTGTTAACAAACTCTGTTCTATGCGTGATTGATCACAAGAGATTCAAGTTGATTGTGTGCAGGTGTTTATTGAAGATCTACGAAGATTTGAAGACAAAGAAGACTTTGAGGATTTCTGATTCGGGTTCATAATCTTTGGTGTGCTCAATACTTGTTTCGGTTATCGTTGTGGTGGATTGAATTGATTAATTGAGTAGATCAGCATCAATACGTTTCTTTGTGATTCAAGGTATTGATTGAAAATTCTAGACGATTACTTCGGTAATTGTTAGTAGATAAATCTAAGGACCTGACAAAGGAGTTTATTGAGATAAACGGAAGAGCCTTTTGTTGAACTCACATCACTTGGTTGAAAAGAGTTGCTACCAAACAGACTTGTTGTTCCTTTACTGTTTGGAATACGAACCAAAGGAATTGTTCCAAGTATGTGACTTATTTATAAGTTGGAGGCATGGGAATACAGGCGGAACTAGGTGAACTATAGGTTTAGTTGCTTGGTCTCAACTATATGAAGTTGGTTTGATTTTGTATAGCGGCTTAATCCTGAGAGTATTCAATTCTGGACAAGGTCCCGGGGTTTTTCTACATTTGCGGTTTCCTCGTT
This sequence comes from Papaver armeniacum, assembly GCA_023531295.1. NCBI lineage: Eukaryota > Viridiplantae > Streptophyta > Magnoliopsida > Ranunculales > Papaveraceae > Papaver > Papaver armeniacum. The sequence continues at coordinate 225,085 of JAJJWW010012163.1, forward strand.
AACAAAATCTTGCTGTGTCTTTTACTTTTCTATTTCCGCAATTATAATTGTTTTTATTATAATTAGAAGTAAAATACACAAACGTTAATTCCTATTTACTTGATACTAATCCTATTGTGTTTGGTTAAGTCTGAACCTCTTATCAAGTAAACATACTTCGTTGTTGTATTGTCTCAATCTTGTATCCATAGACAATCACATGAAGTGTGAACCGATCAGTTGTATTGTCTCGACTCAGTCCATAGACAATCACTTTCAGAGATAGGACTTATAGGTGGAAAAGTTTTAGATTGAGGTATATTTGGGTACCCTTGTCTTTTCAAATATTTTGAATTCTCAAGTTAGAAAGGTTACAAATGCTGAGTTAAAAGATTTCAAACTCATTAAGAGGTTTTCTTATTTGGTTGGTGTTTATGAATTCGGGTTTGATACAGCTACTTCCTGCTCTTTTGCACTATATATATATGTTCAATTATAATGGCCAAATACAATGGAAATTGTGTTCATGAGCTGATTAGCAAATATGGGTGTCAACCAGATGGGTTGACTAGTGAAACAATTGCTTGTATGTTATCTAACGGTGGTTTTATCACTACTGCTTGGGGTGTATTTGATAAAATGCTTGAGAGTGAAGGTTGGGATTCGAGTGGTAGCAGAGATTATTCTTTTCATAGCATATTTGATCGTGGAAAATGATGGAAACTCATTAAAGGGTATCCATTATTTGGTGGTTATTATAGATTATGTTTTGATATGGTATTTACTTCTGTTTCACTCGTTCTTAAGGTGGGTTCAGTTGCAACGGCTTACACAATGGAATTTGTTTTGACACGCTTGTTAATAAGCATGGGTTTGAATCAAATTCACTGTATTTTCATTCAATTCTATTGGTGCTGGCTAAACCTGGTAAAATACTTCTAGTGGATAATGTGTGCTTTAAATGGATACTGTGTGTTTCTTCTTACCCTTGTGTTGATGGTGGATTTTCAACAAACGTCAAATCCGTAAAATCATGATACTGCATGTTTCTGATACGGCTTCAGGCATGTGACGATTCATATTTTACGAAGCCATGATTAACATGTCTTTCGAAAATCCTCCACTAGCTGAGCATTCGATCCCTGACATTTCATTGTGCACTCTATGTAGAATAATAGAATTGGGAGGTCCTCCTACATAATTGTTTGTTGAGAGGGCTTAACGTCTTCAGGACATCAGTAATACTCATTGTTCCCTGACTACATGCGAGCAACTCCCCTCTACATAGAAGAACGATTGGGCGGTTCTCCGTAAGATTGAGAGCAACATCGCCTTCAGGACAATGACACTCACTGATCCTAACTATGTAGAGCCACCATGTATAGACTCGGGTGTTCTGCGTAGTGTCGGAGAGCACCCTCAGGATAAGCCGTCTCCTGACTTTGAACATAGATTAATTCTGCCGTGACATTCACCACTGAATTCCCAGAATAATCTATTATTGCTCCTATTCCATGGTCGAATCCACGGCCTGATCCCATGGAATGGCAATAACAATTGCTCCTATTCCATGGTCGAATACACGGCCTGATCCTATGGAATGACAATAACAATTGCTCCTATACCATGGTCGAATCCACGTCCTGATCCCATGGAATGGCAACAACAATTGTTCTGATTCCATGATCGAATCTACGACCTGATCTCATGGAATGGCAATAACAATTTATATTATCTCATTAATCCGGTTTCATGATCGAATTCACTGCTAATCTCATGGGATGGTAAAAGATAATTCTATTACTCCGATTCTATGGTCGAATTTACGATCCCATGGAGTGGTAATGCCTATTTTATTATCCCGAATTTATGCTCGAATCCACAGCTGATCCTGTGAATTGATAATAAATAACTACTCATTTTTATTGTTCAATTCCATGAATTATTCTACACTGAATTTCATAGATTACCAAATAAATACTCAACAACCGGGCATCTGGATCATCACTGAGTAAGCCCCACAAAAATGGTGTAAGTGTACTTGACAATGATGCACGACTGAGCACCCGGATGCACGAACGAGCATCCAAAAATATAGACAGATGAGGAATCTTACGCAAAACAGGAGAAAACAATAAATATTAATAAAATAATAAGGAGCGCCCGGGGCAGGGCGGCCCTGACCATGGCCATGTCCTAGCCGTGGGCCAGTCCCCATGCTTCTCTCATTATTTTTCCCTATTTTGTTATTTCATGAACCCATGAAAAAACTCCTTGATTTTAGCAACTTTTCTTGTTTTTACAGAATTCATGAATTCTCCATAACTTCACGGATTCATGAAAAATAATAATATTATAAAATAAGGAAAGGTGTGCGGGACCGGGCAACATGGCCGGCCGGCCATGCCTTAGCCGTGGTCGGTCCCACACCTTACAATTCTTAGCCTATTATAATAATCATTCCCCAATTTCATGAAACCCCTTGGTTTCAACAAATTTCATGGATTCTCCATAACTTCATGGATTCATGAAATAATATTATAAAATAGGAAAAGGTGTGCGGGACCGGGCAACATAGCAGGCCGGACATGCCCAAGCCGTGGCCGATCCCACACCTCACAATCCCTAGATTTTATAATTATTATTCCCTAAACTCATGAAACTCCTCTGTTTCAACAAAACTCATGGATTCTTCATAACATCACGGATTCATGAAAATAATATTATAAAATAGGGAAAGGAGTGGGGGACCGGGCAACATGGCCGGCCGGCCATGCCCTAGACGTGGACGGTCTCACACCCTGCAATCCCTAGTCTTTTATAATTAATATTTTCCTCGAATTCATTAAACTCCTTGGTTTGAGCAAAAATCATGATTTCTTCATAATTTCTCAAATTTTGATCAAATCATGAAAATTCAAGATCCAACATGGTCACGTGACCGGCTAGCCTCTCACGACAATTTTAAATGTTAAAATGTTCTTATTTTAATATTGATCATTTGAGCATACATGCTCATTCCAACAAAAATCAAGAATTTCAGTAAAGATGAAACTCTTCTGAAAATTCACAATGTTGCTCGAACGCACACCAGAAAATACTGAAAATCTCAGTACGGAGATACGGACACCACGGCAACACGTGCATGCCTTAATGACCGACCAGGGTCATTCCTAGGGCTTGCAAAAGCCGGTCCCGCATATTTTCACACTTTTGACCTAATTTTCGCAATCGCTCATATTGGGCCCAAACTTTCTTCAACCAACCTGGGGATTGCTCAAACGGACAACATCTAGTCCCGTGACCACCAAGAGCCGGCCCCATGCTCTCTTGGTTGGTCCCCCATCTTTCATTCTTAGGTTTTTGCCTAATGTTGAACCCAGCAGTAATTCAATAAATGATGAAACCGGCATTTAATCATCATTCTTTCACCAACTCTCCAACTGAGAACCCTGGTGTACGCTCACTCGAGCACTGGGCACCACATGGACGCTCATCATTCCATGTGGTTGGTCCCTCTATCACTCATCACCTATTTTCAGCAATTCATCAATTTTTGAATAATTGCTCAAAAATTAGGTTTGGTAAAGAGAGAGAGAGAACAAACGCTTCACGGAATCATCATTCGAGCAAGTTCAAACACCAAATGAATTTATGTTGATCCATGGGGATTAATTATACAATATTTGGTAATCTACCAATATTTAATATTTTATTGGGTTACGTTACCAATAAATATTTCGTCGAATTGAGCGACATTTGCTCAGTTGCTCAAATATTGGTCCAGCTATCAATATTTAGTAATTTATCAGTATTTTGTCGAATTGAGCAATACTTGCTCAATTACACGTCAAATTATTCATACTCATTATTTGTCGGATTGAGCAATACTTGCTCAATTGCACGTCAAATTCTCAAATATTCAGTGATTCGTCGAATTGAGCAATACTTGCTCAGTTGCTCAAATATTGACCCAACTACCAATATTCAGTAACTTATCAGTATTTCGTCGAATCAAGAAATACTTGCTCAGTTGCCCGAATAATCCACATATATTCAGTAACTCATCAATATTCAACAACTCGTCAAATTTACAATAATCGCTCAGATGAGCAACATTAACATTCATGAATCGCTGAGCATTTGTCAAACATGCTCGATTCAACAAAACCTAGACTCATTGTATAATAGTCAACAACTGACAAACTAAATACACGTCTGTCATGCAGACTCCACGATTCGTGAGACATCAATCACGTAAAATTGGGGGATAACAACTAGGGTTTTTGGCCTGGCGGCCTACAACACGTGGATTCATCCACGACGAGAAATGTGCGTAAGTTGTGTCAACGGTTGAAGGAGTTAGCAAAGTAGTGGGTGCACGATCCGTCAAGTCTCCACACGACATGGAACTGACCTTACCATGATCTTCCACCGGCCCACTCTTCCACTCATGAAACCTTCACACTTACGAGGATCAAGGTGTTCAATACAACTCGAGTCCATGATAAAGAAGTCTCTCGAATCCATGATTGAGGACAACGTTTTTGGTCTACACAGAATTTCTCGAGTAACTACTCTCAAGAATTCATCAATCCATCAGAACTTATTCGAACTCCACAGTTCACCAAATATTGCAAAAACCTTCAACACACCCACAATCCTTGATCATCACTGATCCCATACAATTCTCAGCTTCCCTCCTACAAATCAACCCATCTCCCTCTTTGCGGACGAATTGACTCTGGAACGGCCATTGTCTTGTTTTAGGCCGGAGTCCTACATATTGATTTCCCGAATCTAAGCACCCCCTTTGCAGCAGTGTATCTGTGTGAGGATTAACATTTCGCCCGGTTGAGGAGTCTCGACAGCACGCTCGTCTCTCCACTTCCTAAAAAAATTAGCGAACCGGTTTTCCCCATCCACAGATTGGCGACTACAGTGGGAGATTAATCTCTCGGTTGCAATCATAACTTTCAAAATGGTTGATCTTAGGTCAGGTTAAGTTACAAATCCTAACGCGAACAACGCTAGCACTAGCAATAATGGTGGAGCTCCAGAAACTACTCCTGTCTCCAACAACCGCATCGACAATATCACTCATCCGTAAACCAACATTGGATACAATCCTCTCTTCTGCAAGCATCCCGAAGAAATCAAAGAAAATCCACCTACTATTGCTGATCTCATGAAAGTGCAAAAGACTCTCGCCAAAAATCAGATTGACATGGCTACCGCTCAGAAAGCTGTGCAATTATCTCAAAGCTCTCACGGAAAATATGTCAGAGAAAGCTCAGGAAAAAGGAAAAGACAAAAAAACATCTCCGGCTGCTGATCTTAAAGTCACTCCCATCCATGTAGTAGACGATGAGGTGCACAAAGCTGCAGATAACCCACCAACAAAGGAACCTGCAGGCTTCATCACTCGTGAAGACCTGGAACACTTCATGGAGGATCGAGGAAAAGACAAAGCATCATTTGTTCATCGTCATCAACCTCCATATCCTGCTGCTACGCAAAGAATTCCTTTCCTGAAGGTCTACACTTCCCCAACATTCACGTTGTACAACGTAACTGGGAACGCTCGAGAACACGTCTCTCGATTCCTGGAGGCACTAGGAGAGCACGAGCACAACCATGTCGTCTGTCTGAAGGAATTCTCGAAATCTCTGACAGGACGAGCATACACCTGGTACAACAATATTACACCTGGGAGCATCGCTAGTTGGGGAGAAATGGTTAATTCCTTCTACAGGAAATACTTCTTCATCTCAGGGCATATTACTCTCACCGATTTAGGAAGAATGTCTCAGAAGAGCAATGAACATCCCAACGATTATGTGAAGAGGTTCAAAGTCCAAGCTTTGGATTGTCATGACCCGAATGTCACTGAACAATAACTGGTGGACTTGTGCATCAATGGAATGATCATGGTCTATAGAGCCTTGTTGGAAAATCTTCGGTTCCATACTTTCTCAGAGCTTCATGAAGTGGCCAAACGATCAGCGACTACTGTGCCTGCCTTACTGGAAAGAGCAAAACCTAGACTGGGAACCTCGTGATACTCAGCATCTCTTCAACATATAATACAACCTCCAACCTTCATGAACTTTTTTGTTGAAGGAAGCAAAAGGAAAGCCGAGACACCATAGCACAAGCATGCTTCTCAATCTCTCAGATTCCTCCGGAAGCGCAATGAGAGGATGAACAATCCTAAAATGCACAAACCTCAACCCTGCATCAACAAATGGGGAAATGATTAGAACAGACTCAAACTCTAGATTCAAGATTCTCAAATGAAGAAGTGATCGAGAGGGAGAAATGGAAAATCCGATGTCTTTCATTTCTTTCATAGGTATGTCAATCATCCAACAAGTGATTGCAAAACTTTGAAATGCATATTCGAAGAAAAGGCCGACTCAGGAGAACTGGGGACTGAAGGAGTGCTCAAGAATCATCTCTCAGTCAGAACCTTCACACTCCCCTGAACAACCAGTCAAAGAAGCAGTTCAGTCATTGATCGAGCATATTTGCGAATTACTATATCTGTCAAGATATCAAAGAAAAGACATGTTCACAACACCAAATTATATTGTGTCAGACGTCTGTCCATCCCGGAAATACTCCTTGAACCTTCATCCCCAGACAAGGAGATGCATAACCGAGGACTGCTTGCTACAGTCCATGTCAAAGGAAATTAATTTGGAAGAATGTTGATCGATGCTAACACCGCCATCAACAACATTCCAATGAAAACCTTCAAAGTCGCAGGCATCACTCGGCAAGAAGATACTCATGCTCCTATCTCAATCGAGACCATGGAGGAACGCTCGAGAGATGCTTATGGCTACATCACTCTCAAGGTGAGAATAGGTTCAACCTGAACAGAGACCAAGTTTCACCTAATCAGGAAGATCCAAGATATGACACGATCCTCAGACGAGTGTGGATCTCTGCTGAAGAGATAACTACAAACAAAGCGCATTTGGTTGCACATCTCTCCAACGAAGAAAGTTCTGATCAAGAAGATTTGGCGGACGTTCCATCATCAGAGCACTTGGAGAATTTCGAACTTTGACGAGGCTGAAGCAAGAACCTGCAAAAGATGCATAGACATTCATCAAGAGGTTCCACACTCAAGCATGTCTCATTCATTTCATGTCTGTGTCATTTATTTCCTCACATGCTATCCTAGCATGGGGACTTAATTCTGCTAGCAACTCCGCAAGACGTTATGAATGGTAGCTTCACCGAATTAGTATTTTACCAAGTGGTTGAATCGACATTTCTCTAAATCGCATTGAGACATTCATTACGAGATAATGTCCAAGCATGGCAAGGAACACTTTGGGCGTTTTTATATAGCCTTGCGGGAGTGTCCATGTGTGCCACAAAATCAGAAAGCTCTATGTCTGCACAAGTGTTGAATCCCACGTAGGGAAAGGAATGCTTAATCAACAGAAGATAGTTGGGGCCAAGAAGATCAAACCTAAGACATGCTCAAGGGATATGACGCTTCAACGCTCAACCATCTAAGAAGCCTTCAAATTGTACTCCCAATCAAATAGTACACCTTCGATAAGGGCGCCTCTGGGTTCAGCACAAACATCTCGACGATGACACACTGATTCACCACCGACACGATCAAAGTGAAACTGAACTACAATCGCTGAGTCTTCACTATCTCCATGACAAGACTTCTGAAGTAGATGCAACATCATTCATCCATCGATGGCACGAATTCCTTCAACATGCACTTTCGGGACTTGATCTTATTGGACAAGATTCAAGACATAGCAAGTCATTGCAACCTGATGCGATTCCATGAAAACTTTATCAACGGAATCTCTCTACATCACGAACTTTGCACAACTAAGGAACTTCTATCTTCATCGATCACACCCAGAATGGAGACAGTTGATGCAATCTGCCGCAACAACGTCGACTCATTGATGGAGTCAGTTCACGGTAAAGTCATACTGATCAGGATAATTCGGGTTGTACTCCCAGTACACCTACATCTTAGGGATGCTTAACCCAACAACTAGTTCGTGAACGTAAAGGTTCACAAAGTGGAGGAACTCCACCCAATATCGACATCAACAAGGATATATGGAGGAACTCTATTCATGATCTCAGTATCAACAAGAATTTCTGGAGAGAATTCAATCGTGATCTCAGCATCAATAACAGTCTCAGGTACAACATCAGTCTTCATCAACTAACCATTCTCTGAAGCATTGCTCGATGAAGCGGACTTCTCCAAGCATTAATGATTTGTGTCAAGATATGTAGACATAAAAATATGCTCACATAAAGTCTTCCCAAAGCTTGCATGACTGATGGGCACAATCCAAAGTCTTCTACAATGTGTTCTCATGACCTCCACAAATGAGATACAACACACTTCAGGCCATGGGTTTACAAAAACGTACCAATGGGTGAGGAATGAGACAATTCTTCCTCAACAAAAGATGTTCGTCTATGTCTCTTATACAACATACCAAAAGAGAGCATCAATTGAACATTTGAGCTGAAAGATATAGCCTTTACCGTCAGGCCTACGAAATCAGAAAAATTTGTACGGGATTACAAATTACAAATGTGCACGCTTCGTTGGCTGACCTCTACAACTCCAAATTGAGTGATTCTTTTTTCATGTGATAACTCAATCTCTTATCTTCAAAAGTTGGGGTCAATCATCGAATTATGACATCGTATGAGGTTCCTACAGCTTCCAGAGCGTACAACATGCAAGCAGCAATTCTTAGACGGGATTCATAACTTCCACAGTCGATCGGTGTCCACCAAGTCTTTCCACTAAGTAATTCATCAAAGTACCTCCAACTTCGACCGCCTAGGTCTTTACATCAATTTTCTACCCGGGTCCTCCATCCAAGACTTGCCAGAAGAAGAGAAAACGAAAAAGAGAGATTTAACAAAATACCGGGGACTGACGGTCCACTGATCATGACGATCAGTTTCACGGTCCAAGACGTGTGGCACCAGAATCTCATGTGCTAATCATTCATCATAAGAGGAATGATACCACTAGGGCATGAAACCATGGTCATTACATCACTCCCTCTTGAGAGCAACATCAGCTATGGTCCCGTGACCAGGGTTTCAGAAGTGATGTTTCTACTACTGATAGAAGACGGCACTGCAAGCACCACCATGCTCATGTATCAATCAAGGATTCCTAATCTCAAATGAATCAATGATATTAAAATCCTTCACAAACCTTTCAAGACACAAGCGAATGGTCCAAAGACACAACAAGAGTGTTTTACAACAAGCTCGTCCGAGACGATTTTTTCATTGTCATGCGCAAAGAGGCGAGCTGGGATAAATTGGTGACGAATATAAGGATAGGTAATATACCATTCTCTTCGTATGGATGTCCTCTACAAGATATCCAGAATTCACAGCAATTGGAGAAACGAGTGAAGAGTAATGGCCAAAACATTGGACCACACGCCAGCTGAAAATTTTCTGAATGTCTCCTGGAAGTTTACTGTTTCGCCTATTCAGGCCCTAAAAATGCTCAAAACTCAAAAAGCTTCTTTGGATAAAGTTGGAAATTTTCTGGGCTTGAAGATACATATGCAGATCGCGAAAATTCGACTTTGAATGAAGATTCTACGGCGTTTTTTCTAAATGGCTGAAATATGAAATTTTCTAGTGACGTATTTCAGCAAAATTACTCGTATACTCACATGGATTCTCATTCATTCATTCACAAATCAAAAATTTCATACTTCTATGAAGAGATTACAGGATATATACTTACTAGGGGAGTCTCTAAATCATTTGAAGGCTCGACAATGCCGGAATCTCCATTGGAAACGCCGCTATCTCCATTTGGTTCGGGATTTCAGGAATTCTCCATATTCCCATATCCCAAAGAAGAGCATGATTCATCAACATGCTGCTTATCTACAATGATTTCTTCCTGGATTCATCTACAATAATTATTATTTCATTCAAGGAGATGCCACGATCACCTACATGAAAAAGATACTTACATTGACTTCTTCATCAGTGCTGGATTCATGAATTGTTTGCCCGGGAACAAGTTGAAGACCGTCAATCGATGGAGCAAAAGTCTGAAAAGAAATAACAAACCTTGATCTCGTGATCCTAATTGCACGGACAAGAAAAAGTCATGATATAAGGAGCGCTAACAACTCACCAAAGAGACGGCCGGGGACTTTACATTGTTCGATATCATTCTATGATCCTTATTTCTGGATTCTCCACTCCGAAGACTTACTGCTATTTCTGAGTAATCCACATCAATCGAACAAGGGCCCATTTGTCGAGCTGCTTTATCGATGTTATATTCCTCCATCAGAGTCTTCCCGTACATTACTGATACTAAGTAATCAGGAGTACAACTCAGTATGAAGGATCTCTCACCACCACTCAGAGGTCCCAGAAGCACCATTTCTTGAAGCTGCATCTGTAGAGATATCATCTTTGGAAGTATCATTATGGGAACTAGTCATTCTTGCAAAGTTGTTGTGACGTCCATACAACATTCCTACTTCAGTATATCATCCGTAGATGCAGATTTCATCAAAGCAGTGGAATTAAAGCACAACAAAAATAATTAGGATGCTCACATCAGCGTCTACAAAATGGTAATTCTCAACTCTTACCTATTTACGATTTCACGAACTTAGTGATAATAACGTAAAACCTTGAAAACTTGCTCACACCTTCAACAAACCTATGAAGACGAGCAAAAATCCATCATTCAAGAGTCGACACTGACTTTTCACGAAATTATGAATAATTCACATAACCCTTCATGTGAACATTCACTGATTTTCTACCGTGTGTGCATACACTATGAAATCATGAAATTCATGAAAACATTATTGTTTGCTTTCAACAATTGTTTAAAATCAAAACTTGATTTTGCAAAATCTTTCATAAAATCGTGAATAACCCACGTAAATCTTTACCGTGTGAACGATTTTTCAAAATTTGGACAGACGTCCATTCTACAATTGTGAAAACTCACATACAAACATTATTTAACCATGAATAATTTTGCTATTCTCAACAGTTTTTCAAAATCAAAACATTGATTTTACAAAATATATATTTCAACGTGAAACTCATGTAAATTTGAATATATATATATATATATATATATTGCTCCCTCTCGCGAGCATCCGAGAGTCTTTCAGTTTTGTGAAAATCCGCATATTCATGTATTAAAATTTTGATTTTCATGAAGCCTCATAAACAAAATTTTATCTACTGTAACTAAATCATGTCTATTCAAGGGTCATGTATCTCTTTCATATTAGAGATTATTGCTCGAAAGAACGTGCATATGTTTTCTAAAACAAATTTTCATGAAACTTACGCATACATGCACACATGGAATTTTATTTTGAACTTTAAAAAAACAAATTTAGGGCTTCTTCCCTTTTATATCGATTTTATTTCCGAAACCTAAAACACTTGGGTTTCCTCTTTTGGGCTCGGGCCCGAAAATCCTAAATCGACCAAAACTGGGCTTTTAACTGACCAAATCAGCAGCACTTCACCTCTCCATGTCCACAAAATAACAATCTATCACACTATCAGGGTCCTCACCCGAACACTTGCTCGTACATGACACCATTGGAGCAAATCGAGGATTCTAAAACTACCTTTGTAGATTGAGTTCAACCACGATCTCGTCGACTGAAAATCACCATCTAATGCTTACTGTGGAACATGACTGTCCCTCACTAAGCAGGATCTTAATGTTGATGGTGGATTTTCAACAAAGGTCAAATCCGTAAAATCATGATACTGCATGTTTCTGATACGGCTTCAAGCATGTGACGATTCATATTTTACGAAGCCATAATGAACATGTATTTCGAAAAGCCTCCACTAGCTGAGCGTTCGATCCCTGACATTTCATTGTGCACTCTATGTAGAATAATAGAATTGGGCGGTCCTCCTACATAATTTTTTGTTGAGAGGGCTTAACGCCTTCAGGACGTCGGTGATACTCACTGTTCCCTGACTATATGAGATCAACTCCCCTCTACATAAAAGAATGATTGGGCGGTTCTCCATAAGATTGAGATCAACAGTGCTTTCAGGACAATGACACTCACTGATCCTAACTATGTAGAGCTACCATGTATAGACTCGGGTGTTCTCCGTAGTGTCGGAGAGCACCCTCAGGATTAGCCTTCTCCTGACTATGCACATATATTAATAGTGACATTGAATTCCCGAGAATAATCTATTATTGCTCCTATTCCATGGTCGAATCCACGGCCTGATCCCATGGAATGGCAATAACAATTGCTCCTATTCCATGGTCGAATCCACGGCCTGATCCTATGGAATGGCAATAACAATTGCTCATATTCCATGGTCGAATCCACGGCCTGATCCCATGGAATGGCAACAACAATTGCTCCGATTCCATGATCGAATCTACGACCTGATCTCATGGAATGGCAATAACAATTTATATTATCTCATTACTCCGGTTTCATGATCGAATTCACTGCTAATCTCATGGAATGGTAAAAGATAATTCTATTACTCCGATTCTATGGTCAAATCTACGATCCCATGGAATGGTAATGCCTATTTTATTATTCCGAATTTATGGTCGAATCCACAGCTGATCCTGTGAATTGATAATAAATAACTACTCATTTTTATTGTTCAATTCCATGAATTATTCTACACTGAATTTCATGGATTAGCAATAAATACTCAATAACCGGGCATCTGGATCATCACTGAGTAAGCCCCACAAAAATGGTGTAAGTGTACTCGACAATGATGCACGACTGAGCACCCGGATGCACGAACGAGCATCCAAAAATATGGACAGATGAGGAATCCTACGTAAAACAGGAGAAAACAACAAATATTAATAAAATAATAAGGAGCGCCCAGGGGCCGGGCCCACCGGCCATCCGGCCATGCCCTAGCCATGGCCAGTCCCCATGCTTCTCTCATTATTTTTCCCTATTTTGTTATTTCATGAACCCATGAAAAAACTCCTTGATTTTAACAACTTTCCTTGTTTTTACAGAATTCATGAATTCTCCATAACTTCACGGATTCATGAAAAATAATAATATTATAAAATAAGGAAATGTGTGCGGGACCGGGCAACATGGCTGGCCGGCCATGCCTTAGACATGGTCGGTCCCACACCCTACAATCCGTAGCCAATTATAATAATCATTCCCCAATTTCATGAAACTCCTTGGTTTCAACAAAATTCATGGATTCTCCATAACTTCGTGGATTCATGAAATAATATTATAAAATAGGGAAAGGTGTGCGGGACCGGGCAACATAGCCGGCCATCCGGCCATGCCCAAGCGTGGACAGTCCCACACCTCACAATTCCTAGATTTTAATAATTATTATTCCCTAAACTCATGAAACTCCTCTGTTTCAACAAAACCCATGGATTCTTCATAACATCACGGATTCATGAAAATAATATTATAAATAAGGAAAAGGAGTGCGGGACCAGGCATCATGGCTGGCCGGCCATGCCCTAGTCGTGGCCGGTCCCACACCCTGCAATCCCTAGTCTTTTATAATTATTATTTTCCTCGAATTTATGAAACTCATTGGTTTGAGCAAAAATCATGATTTCTTCATAATTTCTCAAATTTTGCTCAAATCATGAAAATTCAAGAGCCAACATGGTCACATGACCGACTAGCCTCTCAAGACAATTTTAAATATTAAATGTTCTTATTTTAATATTGATCAATTGAGCATACATGCTCATTCCAACAAAAATCAAGAATTTCAGTAAAGATGAAACTCTTCTGAAAATTCACAATGTTGCTCGAACGCACATCAGAAAATACCGAAACTCTCGATCGGACGGAGACACGGACACCACTAAACACGTGCATGCCTTAATGACCGACCGGGGTCATTCCTAGGGCTTGCACAAGCCGGTCCCGCCGTTTTCACACTTTTGACCTAATTTGCGCAATCGCTCATATTGGGCCCAAACTTTCTCCAACCAACCTGGGGATTGCTCAAACGGACAACATCTAGTCTCGTGACCACCAAGAGTTGGCCCCATGCTCTCTTGGTCGGTCCCCCATCTTTCATACATAGGTTTTTGCCTAATGTTGAACCCAACAATAATTCAATAAATGATGGCTTAGGCATTTAATCATCATTCCTTCACAAACTCTCTAACTGAGAATCTGGTGCACGCTCACTCGAGCGATTGGGCATCACATGGACGTCCATGGTCTCATGTGGTCGGTCCTTCCTTTGCTCATGACCTATTTTCAGCAATTCGTCGACTAATGAGTAATTCGTCAAAAATTAGGTTTTTCGAACAAACGCTCAACAAATCATTATTCTGAGCAAGTTCAAACACCAAATAAACTTATGTTGATCCATGCGGATTAATTATATAATATTCGGTAATCTACTAATATTTTTTCTGGGCCCCGTCACCCATAAATAATTCGTCGAATTGAGCAATACTTGCTCAGTTACTCAAATATTGATCCAGCTATCAATATTTAGTAATTCATCAGTAATTTGTCGAATTGAGCAATACTTGCTCAATTGCACGTCAAAATCTTAATATTCAGTAATTCGTCGAATTGAGCAATACTTGCTCAGTTGCTCGAATATTAACCCAAACTATAAATATTTAACAGTATTTCGTCGAATCGAGCAATACTTGCTCAGTTGCTCGAATAATCCACAAATATTCAGTAACTCATCAATATTCAACAAATCGTCAAATTTACAATATTTGCACAACGTTAACATTCATGAATCACTGAGCATTTTCCAAACATGCTCGATTCAACAAAACCTAGTCTCATTGCCTAATCGGTCAACAACTGACAAACTAAATACACATCTGTCATACAGACTCCACGATTCGTGAAACATCAATCACGTCAAATTGGGGGATAACAACTAGGGTTTTGGTCTGGCGGCCTACAGCACGTGGATTCATCCACGACGAGAAATATGCGTAAGTTGTGTCAACAGTTGGGGGAGTTAGCAAAGTAGTGGGTGCACGATGTCAAGTCTCCACACGACATGGAAATGACTTTACCACAATCTTCCATTTGCCCACTCTTCCACTCATGAGACCGTCACACTTACAGGGATCAAGGTGTTCACAACCCTGACAATATAAATAAGTTTCTGAATCCATGATTGAGGACAACATTTTTGGTCTACACAGAATTTCTCGAGTAACTACTCTCAAGAATTAACCAATCCATCAAAACTTATTCGAACTCAACAGTTCACCAATTATTGCAGAAACCTTCAACACACCCACAATCCTTGATCATCATTGATACCACACAATTCTCAGCTTCCCTCCTACAGATCAACCCATCTCCCTCTTTGCGGCCGAATTGACTCTGGAATGGCCATCGTCTTGGTTTAGGCCGGAGTCATACAGATTGATTTCCCGAATCTAAGCACCATCTTTACAGCGGTGCATCTGTGTGAGGATTAATATTTCTCCCGGTCGAGGAGTCTCGACAGCACGCTCGTCTCTCCACTTCCCAAAAAATCGGCGAACCGTTTTTCCACATCCACACCTTGTTTCAAGTTTACTGGTAAATTAATTTATCGTGGAAAATATATGAACTCATTAGGGGGCATTCATACCTTGCCGGTGAATATAGATTTTGTGATATGGTTTCTTCTCGTTGGTTTATCCTTCACCCGTGTTTGAATCTAATGGTTGGATACGATAGAAAGTTGAGAATGGGTGTGAAAGGTAGTATAAATAAATGTGAAATTTAGAATTCCTATAAATACCTTGGCGAGAGTGAATGAGTGAAATTCAGAATGTTTGATCAAAGGCTTGAGAGTTGGGGAGGAGCATTTTCTCTTATGCGATTGAAGTGTGTATTTCTTGCTAAAATGCCTAAACGTGTAGCTTGGAACTTGAGCTACGGTGTAGATAATTTTCTCTTACAAATTAAAAAAGGTAAGGTGAGTTCCATGTTAATAATAGATGAAGGTCTCTTCATTGTCATAAATTTTGCTCGCTGGATATATGATCGTGGCAAGGTGTTAGATGTTATTAAAAGGCTGAAAATGTCACAAAAAAATAGTATATTTGAGAATGCTTACACAACTCTGTGGTTGTGGGTGGTTGTAATTGAGAGGATGGATGAATTATTTTATAAAAGGCTACTGCAGGAACATATCCTCTGGACTAAATTGATTCAACATGGGTTACATAATGCTATTAGTTGGAGTTCCTGGCAAAGATAAGTGGAATACAGGTCTTGCTCGCAGCATGTCATATTCTGACTGTATTGTTGTGGGTAGGGTACTTGAGGTGGAAATTCAGATTGGTCGTCTCAACTGATTTACGGAGTATAGAAAATATTTGTTGGATTGGTTTGAGTTTTATCTCAGTTGTGTTGCTTGATACAACAGGGTACTATGGAACAAATCTGTTCGGCGAAACTGAAATCGATAAACAAGGTTGTAACTTTGGCACTGCAGTTGGAGTTTCTCATTTATGGGTTTCGAATATTTCGGCCTTTTGGGGTTTGTGTTTCCCTACAAGAAAGGAAAGTAGGGTACTCAAGCTTAACCAACTTCTTAATCGGCCACTACACCGCTCTGCTGCAACGAGGGGCAGGAAATTAGTGCTGCAAGTTTCATATTCCACCTGGAGAGGTTGGCATTTGTTTTGCCGTGCACAAAATCTTACTTGCAACCAACTCTATAAACCGCTGAAGATCATCGCTACGAAGAGAAACATACCATCACAAAGGAGTGAAGTTCTATATTGGTTGTTACATTTTTTTTTTTTGAATTCGTTTATATCACCAAGATCAATATTTCCAAGGGCAGGAACTTTGCTGGAATATTACAGATGGGTCAAACTGGAGATAAGAGACTTGAGCTACATTTCAGTAATGGAGAAAGTATGTTCATGGGGGTTTACACAGCCAATTACTCTACCATTTTTGACGTTGATTGTGACTATAATACCGTGACCAAGCTGGAACCCTGCAGTTCACTTAAAAAAAGATAAATGGGTTGTGATTTTTTCCTTGAAGTCTGCCAGGGTCATATTCACATTTACTACTAGTTTTGAGATGCAGTTGCAGCAATGGTGCTTCTTATATAGATATGCTCAATTTTCATCATCTATCCTTGAGGACAAGGATGATTTGGAGAGGTCGATAGTTGTCATGAACCTACATGAGGCGGACCATCTTGGTTATGAGAAGGACCTATTTAGTTATGAGCCAGGTGTCGTTAGTAGTTCTAGATATTGTTAATCATGTGAGTGGCTCGTGCTCTGCACGATAGTAGGGTGTCGTCCAGCCTTATATATGGACTGTTGTACACCTCTGAGAGGTAGCTAATGAATAATGTAAACTTTATCTTCTTCCCTAAATCTCTATGTTACTTTTTCTCTTGCAATGTCTTCTTATTATTACTTAAATTCTTCTAATTCTTCTCTCAATCCTCTAATTCCCTCTATCAATCCTAAATCATCTCTATCCTTAGAGATCCAAGTATTTAATCATTCATAGATAACCCGGTTTGTAGTGAGTTCACTACAGGTTCCCGGACATGGATCACATATATGCAAAAGTGCACAACATGTTTATACCATAAGTAATTTGGGCCATCGAAGAGTGGTGGTACGTTTATAGAGATAACACTTATGTCCATAGAGAAAACTAATTCATAAAAAATCATAACAGATCACTACAAACACTGGAGACTTATGAGGTCTTAAACGTGTTTTGCTCAACGATACCAATTGAAAATTATCTTCTTCCCTAAATCTCTATGTTACTTTTTCTCTTGCAATGGGGTCTAATCCTGGACATGGATCACATATATGCAAAAGTGCACAACATGTTTATACCATAATAATTTTCGAAGAGTGGTGGCTTAGAGATAACACTTATGTCCATGGATCACTACAAACTCCAATATGAGGTCTTAAACGTGTTTGCCTCGCTTCCGATACCAATTGAAAAGCGGGGGCACCAACTAATAATTCGGGTTCCAGGACATGGAGAGCACCAACTAATAAAGCGAGCTCAATTAGAAATATATCAAAGAGTTATATCTTTGTTTCTTAATGTAATCAGCAAATCAAACAGATAGAAATCCGTGAGCCTGATTATTATAAAAAATAACTTAGACGGTATCAAAAACCAATATCCAAGTGTCAATCAACAACCAAAGGTTGGATTCACAATTAATTGAACTTACGCACAACTTTGTGATATTTCAATTATATAAACAAATATAATCTTTGAAAACAAATAACACAGACACCGTAAATTTTGTTAACGAGGAAACCGCAAATGCATAAAAACCCCGAAACCTAGTACAGATTGAACACCACACTGTATTAAGCCTCTACATACACTAGCCTACTCCAAGTTAACTTCGGACTGGAATGTAGTTGAGCCCTAACCAACTCATACTGATCAAGGTACAGTTGCATTCCTTATGCCTCTTGAACCACGCCATATTCTACGCACTTGATTACCTTAGCTGATCTCACCCACAACTAAGAGTTGCTACGACCCAAAGTCGGAGACTTAATAAACAAATATGTATCACACAGAAAAGTCTATTGAATATATAAATCTATCTCCCACAGATATACCTACGAGTTTTGTTTCGTCTTTTGATAAATCAAGGTGAACATGAACCAATTGATAAACCGGACTTATATTCCCGAAGAACAGCCTAGTAATATCAATCACCTCACAATAACTCACGAAACAAGATATTTTGGAATCACAAACGATGAGACGGATGTGTTTGTGACTACTTTTCAATCTTGCCTATCGGAGAATAAATCTCGAGCAAATATTAAAGAAGATAGTACTCAATCACAATAGAAAACAGCAAGATCAGAACACGTAACTATAGAGAAAATAGTTGGGTCTAGCTTCATAATCCCAATGAAGTCTTTAAGTCGTTAACCTACTGGGTTTTAGAAAAACCTAAGGTTAAAGGACAATCGACTCTAGTCGCAACTAGTATCACACAGGAGGTGTGGGGATTTGGTTTCCTAGTTTCTAGAGTTCTCCTTTATATAATCTCCAAATCAGGGTTTGCAATCAATGTTACCTTGGTAACAAAGCATTCAATATTTACCGTTAGATGAAAACCTGATTAGATTCAAGCTAATATCTTTCAACCATTAGATCGAACTTAGATTGTCATGCACAAATGAAATGTACCAACATTTAGATAAAGGGTAGTACCTAAACGTGTACACTCGGTTGGTTCAAAAATAGTTAACCGAGGTTAGCCATGTGAACACTTTCATATAAACCTTATTCATTTTCATCACAACTAGTTCAAATGACTCAAATGAAACTCATTAGAGAGTTGTTCAATTGTTTATATTCTCATAGAAGTATACAAGACACAATTGAAGCAAAATCGATTTTGATTCACTCGAATCGTTTCATGAACATTATAGTCACGGTTTGCAAAGATTGCATTCCTTAATATATAAATGTATTAGTTCATGAACAAACCGATTTTATAACATAACCTACTCAAGTACGCAGACGAGTACGCATACTTAAGTAGCCGGACTGAGTTTGGTTTTGCCAGTACGCGCGCGAACGGGTACGCATACTTACAACCTCAGTTGAATTCCGGAACTTGGACTTACGCCAGTACGTGTACGGGTATGCATACTTAGTTCCCGGACTTTCATTCACCAACCAGTACGCGTACTTGAACGTATACTATGGTTCCCGCACTTGGACCGTACACAAATGTGAATACACACACTATGCTTATATCCAATCATGGTTACGTGTTCTAAACTCTCATTTAAATCATTAAAACATTCTTAGGATACAACAATAGATGTCTCACACAACTATTAACTCCAAAGCAAATGATTGAATGATCAATACGAAACATTCCGAGTCTACACCAAATGATTGCATCACACAAATCATGTAAGATGTTACAAGGCGATTTCCACATGATCATCTTTTGACTTACGTCAAGAATAAAAGATGAACTTGGTTAAAGCGAAAGCTTACCAACACATATTTCGAGAAATAGATAAGCGAGATAAACTCGGCTCGAATTATCAAATGTGTATAAATGAAGTCTATATAGCAATACGACTTTTGTCTCAAATAGGAGATAGAGTATTTAGAATTTTGAGTGATAGATGAGTTCAAGTCTCCACATACCTTTTGTTGATGAAGTTCCACAAGTTCCCTTGAGTAGTTCTTCGTCTTCATTCGATGAACGTCGTGAAGTCTAAAGCTCAACTATACTTTCTATCCTAATCCGAGACTTAGTTATAAGTAGACTAGAAATCAAGACTTATAGTTTTGGCAACCAAACTTGACAAATAAGCTTGAGATAGCAACGCTTGCGAGTTTGACCGAGCAGTTCTCTAACAGGTGATTCACGTGTGTAGCTCTAGAAGTCGAAGGCGCAGGAATACTGAGGAAACTAAGTATCTAGGGGTAGTCTGCTTGGCGTCAACTATACGAAGTTGGTATTAGATTTTTTACAACGGCTTAATTCTGAGAGTATTCAAAACTGGACAAGGTCCCTGGATTTTTCTGCATTTGTAGTTTTCTCGTTAACAAAATCTTGCTATGTCATTTACTTTATCTTTCCGCATTATAATTGTCTTTATTATAATTAAAGTAAACTACACTTGTACGTTAATCCGTAATACTTGATATTAATCCTATGGAGTTTTAGTTATTACCTAACCTATTATCAAGTGATCACTTCGTTGTCGTATCGTCTCAAACTTGAATCCATAGTCAATCACACAAGTGATCTTGTTGTTGTATTGTCTCGATTTCGTATCCATAGACGATCACACGAAGTGTGTACCAAAGTTGTTGTATTGTCTCGACTTAGTCCATAGATAATCACACTTGGTAAAGGACTTATATGTTGATAAATAAAAGATTATGTTGTATTACCCTCGTCTTTTCATAAGTGTTTATGAAAATGAATATTAAGCTTATAAGTTCAAATCGACTAGTTTCGGCTAACCACCTTGAACATAGTATTTATACACGGTTCGGTTATGGTTTCACCTAACCAGAGTGTATATCTTGTTTATGTATATCAGATTCAAAGATTCATCTAACGATGGATATTGATTGCTTGGTTCCAAAGCTATCTTAGCTTAAACCTAAAGAAACCTATGCTTTGAATGTCTACAAAAGGGGAACTTCAAGCAACTGGGATCTTTGAATCCCGACACTACTTTTTGGTGTGTCCTAGTTTTAACTAGAGTCGTCATCTTCCTAACCCTTTTTAGGGTTTAGAGACTACAAAGACTTCATAGGGATTCGTGAAGCCAGGTCCAGTTATCTTTTATTGATAACTTGAGTATCCTGATCTTGATCGATTGTTGAGCTGCTCATTTGATCAAGATAGATATAAATCATCAAAGTTCTCTTCGTCTCAAACTTTGTTGATTCCACAAGTTTTATACTTATGAGGTGAATAATAATCTAGGTTGCACTTCGGGTTGCATAAGTCCGGATTTTGAGGTTAGCTAGACTTTGTCTATTGCTATCATTTTCCAAATCACCTTGATCATTTTCATCGTAAAGGAAATCACATATATGCTTAATATGTGGGAGACATATTAGTTTAAAGTCTTCCATTGAGTTGAAGCAACTCTTAGTTGGTGTGACGTCAGCTAAGGGAATCAATTGCGCGGAGTCCCGCTAGGATTCAAGAGGCGTAAGAAGTGCGATTGTATGTTAATCAGTGGGAGACTCATTTAGGGCTCAACTACATTCCAGTCCGAAGTTAATTGGTAGTAGGCTAGTGTCTGTAGCGGCTTAATACAATTTGGTGTTCAATATGGATGAGGTCCAGGGGGTTTTCTGCATTTGTGATTTCCTCGTTAACAAAACTTCTGGTGTCTGTGTTATTTATTTTTCCGCATTATATTGTTTATCTTTATAATTGAGATATCATAGGTTGTGCATTAATCAATCATAGTAGATACATTTGACCTTGTTTGTTGGATACGACTTGATTGATTCTTGAACGTTGGTCTTTGGTACCGTCCAAGTAATCTCTTTGTAATTAGGTTCACAGATTCAATTATGTAAACCATCTAATTGCAGGAGAGAGAGAGAGATATACGACTCTAGATATTATTCCTTGATTGAGTTGAACTCTCGGAATTGTGTTGAGTTTGTCCATACAGATTGCCTAAGAAAAAATTGGTGGTGTATTTTGGTACGTACCCTCGCGTTTTCAATAGTATCTAGACATTTTTGATCATATGTGTGACCCAAGAAAAGTCTTAAAGTGTTATATGAAAATGGTTAAGCATATAGTTTGATTGGCTAGTTTCGGCTAACCTTTCATTGAACAAGTCATTGTACACGTTTCGGTTATGGTCCATCCTAACCAGAGTGTATATTCTGCTATGTAGAGTCGTCCTCTCCTTCACACCCTTCTAGGGTTTAACGAATAAAAAGACTTCACCTAGGTATTCGTGAAGCCAGGTCCAACTATCTTTATCTTGATAGTCCGTGAATCCAGATATTAGTCTGATTGTTGATCTTGCTCCAATAAACAAGATACATAGAAATCACAAAGTTTCTTCGTCTCAGACTTTGTGATTCCACAAGTTTATACTTGTGAAGTGAATAATAATTTAGGTTGATTTTCGGGAGTCATAAGACCGGATTTTTAGGTTTGTTAGACTTTATCTATTGTAATCGATTTCCTACCTCACTTTGATATTTAATCATAACGGAAATCACATATAGGCTTATCTGCGGGAGGCAAATTGGTTTAAAGTCTTCAATTGAGTTGAAGAAACTCTTAGGATGTAAAGGACGCCATCTAAGAGAATCAATTGCACGGAGTCCTGTTGGGATTCAAGGGGCGTAAGTAGCGCGACTGTAACTGAATTGTTGTGCCGGTTTAATTCGGTCTCAACTACATTCCAATCCGAAGTTCTAATAGTAAGCTAGTGTCTGTAGCGGATTAATACAGTTTGGTGTTCAAATATGGACTAGGTCCCGGGTTATTTCTGCATTTGCAGTTTCCTCATTAACAAAATTTCTGGTGTCTGTGTTATTTTTTTTCCTTATTATATTGTTTATCTTTATTAATTGAAATATCACAGGTTGTACATAAATCAATCAAAGTGGATATATCCATCCTTGTTTATTGGATACGACTTGATTGATCTTGGATATTGATCTTTGGAATCGTCCAAGTACTCTCACACATAATGGTTCACGGACTTGCTTCTGTAAACATTCTGATTATGAGAGAAACAGATATAAGCTCTTCATATAATTCTTGATTGAGATTCATTAAGTTGAACTCTCGGAATTGTATTTGAGTATGTCCATACATGTTTCCTAAGAAAAAATTGGTGGTGTTTTTTGGTACCCCCACGTTTTCAAGACCCCATACCACAGACACGCGGAGAGTTCTTTCAAGGGAATATGGTAGCTAATGAGTTTATGATTGCCATTAGTCTTTCCCTAGAAACCTTTTAGATTCTGAGTTGTATTCTCCTGAAGGATAGAAGATTTATTCCAAATTATTTTTACCAGGCTTGATAGGAATGTGTATTGGTAACATCATAGATGCAGTTAACTCACAGAAGTGTGATTTCATAAGGAAACATTCCAGTCATTTTCATCTTGACTCAGAAGATCATTTACAATTGATATACTAGATCCATATAAACTATCTTGTTAAAGCACAAAAGTGTCAATTAAAGGAATCCAAGGATAACGCCAAGCATTCACGTCTTCAAGACAAAAATATTGTTTTCCAAGTACTTGAAACATTTTTTCCCTTTTTAGTATCTCAGAAAAAACCACATCTCATGTTTTTTTAACTCCAGCAGCTGAACCCAAAGAAATTCCTTTTTAGTTATGAATCGGAAGCCTAATTTTTCAACCATAGCTTTTTTAGTGTTCAAGAAACCCCACTCTGCATCCCCTCCGCAACACCTCCCTCCAGTCCAACCATAAATTTTTTAGTGTTCAAGAAACCCCCACCCCCACCCTCTCCCCCACCCCACACACACACCTCATATACACATTCGTTTCTTATATAAAACCGATTCCACCCAATAAAGTATATTAGTCGAGAGTCTAGATTATATTCCCAGAAGTTTAACAAAAAAACCTTGTTAACATTTAAAAAACACATAACATCAAGCTATAAATTGCTACTTGTGTGCTCTTTTAATGTATTCCAGGTATCTACTTGTGTGCTCTTTTCCTATAAATTCAACTCATTTCGATATTTAAACTCACATCTCTCCAGTTTCTGCTACCTAAAATTCTTCTTCACAAAATCTTTTCAAACTTCTTCTAGTTTACAAATGATAAGGAGAGGTTTTAGTACAAAGAACGAAAAAAAAAAAAACGAAAGGCTAAATTCCAGCACTTAAATTACGAGGTACCAAGTACACCACAATCTTTTCGTATCAACCTCCTATAGACACACCTTGTATAATCTTACAGAAACAATAACTTCCAAAAGGTTACTTCAACAAGATATTTATATGTCCGGAACCGAATTAACTATGGTTAATACATGCAATATAAAACGGAAGTAAAGTAAATAACACGACACAAAAGATTTTGTTAATGAGAAAAACTGCAAGGCATAAAACCACGGGACCTAGTTCAGTTTTAAATACTCTCATAATTAAACTGTTATACAAATTGACTACCACAACTTGGTAGAGAATAAATGGAAGATCCTTTGTACTCAACTTATCTCTAACCGTTGCCGAGTTTGGAAGATAGAGTCCACTATCAATAAACACGTCATTGTGTACCTTCCAAACTCGGCAATGGTCAGAGATAAGTTAAGTATAAAGGATCTTCCATTTACTCAATAGAAACTCCTTTGGTCAAAGATCAATACCAAGGCAAAGGTCATACAAATAATATATCTCAGTCGACAAGCTCTAGTCAAGCAATTCTACAAGGAAAAGCAACTACAGTTTGTCTGATCTTTCAATAAGTTTGTTTAAATATAGCCATTAATTGGATATGCCATTGAGCGTAGGTGTTGTGTTACAGTGCTTAAGTTAAGTTTGTCAACAACGCAAATTGCTACGTTGCATTCGTCGTGTCGATATGCAAATACTCATATTTATCTGTTTGACCATCTATCTTTCATGATCAAGGAGGAACAACCCTAAGTGGTTAAGTATTGGTGCTTGGAACCTGAAATTAAAATGTTGAGCTCTTACATTTGTGTGTTAGCCATTTGGGTGAAAACATCCAACTTCTATTTGAGACTCTTATTAAACCACGAAAGATGTTAAAGATAACAACGAAAGAAATGTGGAATAAAGTTGTTGATTATAGAGGTACGCCAAAGGAACCAAGGGTCCAGACAAAATAAACAGAGGGAAAGTTGATATAGATTATAGGATGTTTGGATGTACACTCAGAAGTTTCTTTTCGACTTTTGAAAGTTGAAAAGTCAAAAGTCAATTTGGTAATATTACTTTCAGAACGACTTTTAGAAGCAAAAAAAAGTCAACTTTTTGTGAAGCAGAATAGTTTTGCTTCAGACTTTTGGAGAAGCAGAAACACTTCGGCTTCTTGTATCCAAATACGCTATACCATGAATGATTTACTAGGGTAACTTCGTTTATCCGATCCATTAGAATGGCTGTAATAAGTAATATATTACCATATTTGTTGTTTGGAACTTTAGATCATTAAATTCTATCTCCACAAGCATGACATCATAGACAATCAACAACAACAACAAACTATGAAATCGTAGGAAAGAGGAACACGGCAATGAGGGTTGTCAGGTGTTTGTCCCGGCCATAAATTATGCTTCAAAATTTGTTAGGATAAGTTTTCAACCGGGGATGAGTTCTGTAGCTTTGTGTGTTGGGTATATTAATTATATATCCCTACTTTTAACTCCCTACAAATATATACTTATGTAACAATAAATATGTCCCTCCTTTTTTTATAACCTTATTCATTTAATATTAGATTACCTTAATACCCTCACCCATATAATATTTTTTCTTTATTTCAAAATGGAACAAATTTCTTACATTATCACTTCACCACCACCACTAGCACCACCAACATTCAACTACCATTCCACCACCACCGTTCAACAACCACCACCTACCAACCGCCACCACCACTAATATTCCACCACCACTCCTTCACCACCACCATTACACCACCACCAGTCTTCCACCACTAGTCTGTTTCCGCCACCACCACTAGTTCGTCGTCGTCGCCGCCACCACCGTCACCGCCGCCGCCGCCACCACCACCACTTGTCCAAATATTTTTGTATTAACAATAATAGTTTATCCAAATAAAAAATAGAACCAACATTATAAGTTTATCTAGTCTAGGGGATCAACATAGATAATTGACCCGAGAAAAAAGGATAAACAGTAGAAGTTGATCCAATTTTAGTGGATCAACAATGGAAGTTGATCCATGTAAAAGGAATGAACTTGGCGTGAGTCGAACACGCATCATCTGACATGGAGTCAGTAATGCTACCATTGCACCACAATTTCAACATTAATTGGAAGAAAGTTACATGATTTAAACTACAAAGAATGAGTTGAAAGGATCAACAACAGTAGTTGATCCCATATAGATGGATCAACAACCATAGTTGATCCAAAATATATGGATCAACAACCATAGTTGATCCAATATCATTGCCTGCTTCAACCCATATAACCACCATATTTCATTACCTGATCATTACATGTAGCTTCATAAACACCAACAGCTCCAAGACTAGCTTCAAAACCAATCTCGACAACTACAAACAACCAGAACCACCATTATACTACTATTTCCATGACTAATTTCTCATTCGTACCTCTCCACCATTACCGCCACTAACAAATCACACATTTCCAACACCACCACCAACACCAAAACAACCCGAACCAAAATCCAACGAGTGCTTTATCCATTTCGAGTTGGATCAACAATGGATGTTTATACATTTGATTGGATCAACGGTGGATGTTTATCCACGATAGTTGGATCAACAATGGATGTTTATCCATCTTCGATGGAAAATGCTACCATTTAACCGATTCGCGATTTCAGATCCACCAACAAAACCATCAAACACCATCTATAATCCATAGCAAAGCACCACCATTGTATGCTCGAAATCGCAACACCAATTCGAACCATCGAGAACCACCATGAGCTCAAACCCTAGCTTCAATTTATTCAAAATCACAAAATCAAATCCTAATTTTAGATCCAATCTCACAAATTACCACCACCAACAATTATACTCAAGCTTCACCACCACCCACCACTGTCTATAGCACCAATTTCATTAACCCAAATTATTACAATCATTATTCTAACCTTTTCGCTCCTTTTTTCCTCCATCACCACCAACACCATCTCCATGACCACCACTATCATCAAATAACAGAACAATGATTCGATATCCTCCTTCACTGCCACCACCACCATCATCAAATAAAAGAGCGGTGATTTAACATCCTCCACCACCTAGATCTAAGTTTGGAAGGCTATTTTCTCGTTGATTGTCCGGCAGATTTGAGTTGTATACCTAAATCAAGTAGAAATCAATATAAAACGACTGTTTAAGAGTTGGGTGTGGTGATGTAGGTGGTGGATTAGGTAGTGACCGGAGTGATAATGGCGGTGATGAAGATAGAGGTTGCGGCGGCGGCAACAAAGATGGTTCTGGAGCTCGATTTGTTTTCTATGGATGAGAAATAAAGAAGATAAGAAGAAGCAGAAGTCAATAAGGTATAAAGGTTTGGGTATATATGGAAGTCCCTATATTGTGGATGGGCCCCTGATGGGCTTATAGATAAAGAGGGACAAAATTATTATGTGATAAGGATATTTGTATAGACCTTCAAAAGTAGGGACAATAATTCAATTACCACAAAAAGTTACCCATCACCTAAAGAGTGACAGAAACTAACAAAAGACACTGGTATTTGGCTTACCAGCTTTTTATGTTTCCATTGTAAAGCTTCAGGATCAAAACATAAGATGTTTGACCATTATTGGCCGTACTGCCACTATCAAGGAGGCATTGGTTATAATCTCTGCAAAACTAGCAACATTGTTCACAAACAGTCGAACTATTGAGCTATAAGAAGTTTTTCTATTATAAACAAAATGCAATTTTCTTTCTTACAGCAGTTATTTTTCTGATACGCTGAAAACCATACATCTACAAACCTAGCACATATCATTTATGAGATTCATACTGGAAGCTCGATGCAGAAATGCAATTCCAACTGCCAAGTTCCAGAGGGATCAAATAACTGACCATTAGACTGCGGACCATATACACCCTTTTTCGGGTGTGGTTCTTGTGATCACAGCTGCCCAGTGCTGTGCTAGGAATATTATTTTCTTTCCGCTACACCTATTGAAGGAAGATAACTTTACTTGTACGGAGCCTACATGCCCTTCTTTCCAGGTTTCGCTGTTCACCAAGTAGAAATACTTTCACAGCGGCGTTAGAAATCGAGAGCAATCTGTTTATGACGATTAAGATCTTTTAAATATCTACTTGTGCTGTACTCTTCTACATCAAAGGACTCTGCAGAGCAGGTTCTATGAAGGGATCGTCTTTGACACAAATCTGTACCAGTTTCACTGCCTTTTAGAAGAGGAACGACCTGCACCAAAAGAAAAGAATAGAAATTAGATATCGGATTTTAATACCTTAGTTAAGTTGGTTTTCACCTTAAGCCTTTCCTAGTATATACGAAGCCAATAGAGCTCAACTATTTTTAAGTTGGTTTTCACCTTGAGCCTTTAGAGCTCAGACTATTTTTAAGTTGTGTGCACCTTAAGTTAGAGCTCGACTATTTGAGTATGTTATTTTATCTCATATATCACCTAGTGGACGCTAGTCAAATTCAAATTCAACAACTGAACCTAACAATCTTCTTAGTGCTCACACATTCCCTCATCACGACGTCTTCTTTTACTTCTGAATATTCATAGAAGTATTCAAACAAACTGAGTAAAAGTAAATGAAATAAATTGCAGTAAATGAATATTTGACGGTTTATCTGAACATGCCTGACTCATTCGAGGTCGTAAAATAGACGAGTGTTGAATGCATAAAGCCGCAGCCGAAGCCACGTGATTCAACTGTTGTCGGTCATAGGAATCCCCGAGAGAAGGATCTACGAGCTCTCTGAATTCATTCTTATCGAGCAAAGGCTTTGCCTATAACCACCACCGAAAAGAAAGAAACAAAGGGTTTACTCAGTATTAATTTAATGGAGAAAAACATCTATTTATCCGAGAGGTAGTCACACATACCCACATCACAAGGCTTTGTTCTGTGTTGTCTAAAGCTCGTTTCCCAGTGATGATTTCCAACAGTAGAACCCCAAAAGCATATACATCTGTTTTTTCATCCACGATACCATGCATGCTGTATTCAGGAGCAAGATAGCTGCCATGGACACAAAATTTAGAAAAGTAAGAATTAGAAAATCCTATTTCCACTGAAGAATAGAACCATGGAAGTCTAAAATTATACAAACCCAAATGTGCCTTCAAATTTTGTAACTGTGTGGTGAGTCCACTGGTCCGGCAACCATTTTGATAACCCGAAATCAGTAATCTGTATCATCATGGTGCAAAAGAACTTAGTATTAGCATGTCACAGACCACAACTAACAACTGAACTAAAATTTAGCGTTGCAACTAACGCCTGAAGCTCAAAGTAGTACAACATATACTAAATTGCAAGACAGTAACTTATGCACAAAGTTGTAATATTAACATGAGGTTCAAAATTCTTTGTGAGCTGCAAAAAGTACCTGAGGCTCAAAATTCTCTGTGAGCAAAATATTAGCAGTCTTGATATCTCTATGTATGATACGTCTCTGACAAGTCTCATGAAGATATAGGAGTCCTTCTGCTGTCCCTATAGCAACTTTATACCTAATTCCCCAATCCAATACACTGTTGGAATCTGAAAACAACAAGTAAGGAAACATAAATGGAAAGAATATAGTAATTCATGAGCCAGGTTAGTTTCAAGAATCTCTTCTTTTGATACTAATTTTCAGAACTTAAGCATTGCAATGGGGAAAATTTAGAAAATTGCAAACTTCAATAAACAGAAAGCAATATAAATTAGTGAACAAACCGTGAAGCACTGATGCCAAGCTCCCATTGGGAGAAAATTCAAGAACCAAGTGCAGTCCCCCTTCAACTCCATACCCAATTAACTTAGCCGTATTAGGATGGTTGACATGAACTATTATACCTATTTCAGATAGAAAATCACCAGTTCTCTCTTCTTGTGTACCTCGAGTAAGCTTCTTAATTGCTACGAGTTTCCCATCTTGCAAACGTCCCTTGTATACTTCAGCATAACCACCCTTTCCAATCAACATATCAGAACTGAAATTTTTTGTTGCTACCTGGAGTTCTGAAATGGTGAAATTCCTCCAAGAAGGCTTGAAACAACTGAATTCATTAGTATTCTCACTAAAACTTCTTCTATTGCAAACTGTAACCTTAGAATCACCTCGAAGTGGAGGTAAACTAGCAACCTTAGAAACACCTCGACGTGGAGGTAAACTACCCAGACGCCTAATTGATCGACTTTTCAAAACACTTAAAATCATTCCACGCCAATGAGAAGAACTCCGGCGTGGATTCGATTGAGAATCAGAATCTGATGTAGTACTACTGCTTTTGGAGGAAGAATCGGATTCAGATTCTGCACAACTCCTTTCTGAATTCTCAATAACTCCTCTTGGAGATGCCCCTTCTACCTTTTCCTCTTCCACAAGAGAGATCTCAGTAACTCCTATTGGAGATGTCTCTTCTACCTTCTCCTCTTCCAATATCGAATTCTCAGTAACTCCTGTTGGAGATAATGTCTCTTCCACCTTCTCCGAATTCCCAATAACTCCTCCTGCAGATGTCTCTTCTACCCTGTCCTCTTCCACTACAGAATTCTCAATAACTTCGGTAGGAGATGTCTCTTCTACCTTCTCCTCTTCTACAATAGAATCCTCAATAACTCCTCCTCGAGATGTGCCTTCTACCTTTTCTTCTTCCACAATAGAGTTCTCAGTAATCTCTCCTACCTTGTCCTCTTCCATAATAGGATTCTCAATAACCCCTCTTGCAGATGTCTCTTCTACCTTCTCCGCTTCCACATTAGAATGAGATGTCTCTTCTACTTTCTCCTCTTCCACAATGGAATTCTCAATAACTACTCCTCCTGGAGATGTCCCTTCTACATTTTCCTCTTCCACAATAGAATTCTCAGTAACTCCATCCTGAGATGTCTCTTCAACCTTGTCCTCATCAATTATAGAGTTCTCTACAACTCCTGTTGGAGTTATCTCATCCACCTTCTCCTCTTCCACAATTGAATTCTCAATAACTCCTCTTGGAGACGTCTCTTCTACATTCTCCTCTTCCACAATATTCTCAATAACTCCTCCTGCAGATGTCTCTTCTACCTTCCCCTCTTCCATTCCTCCTGCAGATGTCTCATCTACTTTCCCCTCTTCCGTAATTGAATTCTCCATAACTCCTCTTGGAGATGTCACTTCTACCTTGTCCTTTTCTATAATTGAATTCTCCATAACTCCTCTAGGAGATGTCTCTTCTGCCTTGTCCTCTTTCATATCGAAAATTTTCTTCAAATCTGTTAAAAGTAATGAGATAAAATTAGCAGGACCTTAAAAGTTTAACCTGAACAAACAGAAGACATGGGCCAAAAAAAAAAAACTGATATCATGATAAGTTTGAGAAGATGAAAAGACTGGAACTCCACTCCAACACAAACAACAAAAAAGATGAAAAAAATGCCAAAACCTATAAAAATCTAAAACCCCACTGCAGATAAATCATGAATAGAAAAAACCCAGAAACTCAACTTCCCAAAACTCAACTGACGCAGAAAATTGAGAGAAGAAATCCCCCGGATACAGAGGGATACTGGGGATTCTGGAAACCAGAAAAATGACAAATTTCAGATAACGCTAAAACCCTTTGTGAAAAACGAAAAGGAAAATCCAGTATAATAAACTTGAGTACTAAGTACTAAAGAAATCCCTAAAACCCAAATACAGAGAGTGTTTCAAACAAGTGAAAAAAAACTGATAAAAGGAATCAACTTTCTTCATTATTATCATACACAGATACCAAAATCAACATACCCAGAAGAACCAGAAGAAATAAGAAACAAGAAGACTTACCAAAGAAGGAGAAGCTACTGTTATAAATTACTGCGAAAAACCCTCCATTGATTCACAGAAGAAAAGAGAAGGAGGAGATATAGAGATAAACATAGACATAGTAATCCTAGTTTTTGATGCTTCAACGGTTGTATTTTTCATACATTATTCCTAGATTCTCTGCTCAAATATAGCCTGGTTTTTCTTCACCCTATATACTCTGTTTCTTATTCAGTTTTCAGGAAAATAAAATACTATAAAAAATGGAAAACACAAGTACAAAAGCTACTGGCTTTGTTTCTCGAGAAATCGTCTGAGAAATCCTAAGGAATTGGTCAAACCTCACACCCGGACAAGGTTTCAGTCAACATAAATTGACAGACAGAGTCAAACAGGTCAACCCTGGTTGTACGGGAGCTATGCTGAAATGACTGAAACGCCCTTTAGGCGGTTAACTTAACCATCTGAATCATCTGCCCAATTTAATTTATACGGCTTTCGAAATAAGCTTCCCAGTTTAACTTATACAACAATCGGATTATCTGCCCAATTTAATTTATACGGCTTTCGAAATAAGCTTCCCAGTTTAACTTATACAACAATCGGATCAACGTTACCAATTTATTTTATATGACCGTCATAGCTGGTACCCAATTTATTTTATACAACCAAAATGATATGTGTTTATTCTTCGTGTCATTTGCTGTGAAGAAATATTTTGATATTACCAATCCCTCATTATGTCCTGCTATATCTCCAGCACAACCAGTCGATACTTGGACCAACTGATTGGTATTTTAATTCCAATCACATCCCATAAGTAACCGATTGTTCGAAACTACAAACTTTACCAGCAAAAAGGAGGTCAAAGAATAGGCCTAAAAGAATACCAAGTCTAGGGGATGTCAATGGAACCTATCGAAACGGTAATTTCCTCTGCAGAGTCAGATTACCGATATTTTCTATCGGAATTCCGATACCGATAATTCCAGGATAATTCCCTTCGCCACCATAATAGGAAACTAGAGAGAAGCTTATAGCCACCATAATAGGAAACTAGAGAGAAGCTTCATGATCGGTTGTTCTAGTTATCAAGCACTAGCAAAGACTTACGCGCGATGCGAGTGCCATTCCGTTCCATTCCAAGTCTAGATGTGAGTGCCATTCCAAGTCCCACAAAACATATCATTTATTTATTTCCTTTTTTAAAATAGGAGGATTCCAACAACTATCCAGACTCCCACAACAATGAAAAAAACTCAAAATTGAGATCACCAATACTCCTAGGCTTACTGCAAAGTCATCAATAAATATCCAAAACCATGTCAAGAGTTCAATTTGGTTTTATGACATCTCCTTAAACTAATACAATGCAGGTACATTAATTGCTTCTGTAGTACCTTTCAAGTTTTTAGATGTTTTTTCTTTGTAAAGGAAATCAGTGCCTGAATACCTCATGAAGCATGTTGTCTTATGCGCGCTCTTCCCTCTTAAACACGGTAAACATCCAATCACTAATGTTGATGCTTCCTTTAAACATACTTCGCATGAGCTAGCATTAAATAGCTTGCAACAATCTGCAAGAACATAAACTGAATCTTCTTGAAGACGATCCTTTCACTTGACCTTTACATGACCACCGTAGTGTATCGCGCAATGACAATATCAAGCACAACCTTCATCGCCAAATCCTGGATTTTTTGTCCCTTTTATGCAGAATACCCACAAACAGACTTATCTTTAGGACCCATAAATTCGTCAAGAAACTTTACTTTTTATTCATATAACTGACATTCATTTGACATTTCCAGATGTAGCAAAACAAAATTCTATTTAAGGGAGCTCAAAGAAAAGTTACAAAAATAGACAATTCCAATTGTTACTTGTGCTATCTGCAACGGCTTCTCGACATCAACAACAGGGGAAAGTTTTAGACTTTCAGGAAGAAAAAAAATCCAAAGTTTTGCGAAGCTCTAAGATCCTATCCTTGAGCGCCAAAAACAGAGGATTTCGCAAGTATTACATTTATGCATAAAACTTCCCTAGATTCCTATTAGCTAAAGATACTTTTTAAAACTTCCCTAGATTCCTAGTTAGCTCTCCACGGTCATACTTGGGTGGACAGTCAGTAATCTAGTATTGCATTTATGCATAATGAAAAAAAATGTAATGTAAATGGTGGTTTCGGGGCAGTGTAACATACCAAGCATCAACCAATTTCTTTAACCAAACCGGTAGCTAAATCAGTACAAAGTAAACATGACGTGACCGTCTCATATGGTCATTTTATTGGGGACCCAAAACATTACCCAATCACATTTAGAAATCATCATACGTACATGTGTAATCTGAGCAGAAAATAGAAAAAAATATTAACCTTATATGGTACTCTATTGTGTTCAGTTGATGGTTCTGTCAACTCAATTCTAGCCTGCTCTGCAACTCTACAAACTAAGACTGGGAATGAAGACTATGTTCTGGCTGTATTTAAAGAAAACTTTTTTTTTTCGTTTTTCAACAAGATTTCAAACTTTCTTTCGCCTCATAAAAAATTAAAATTAAAATGTACCTTACCATTTGCAATCCTGAATGTCAAGAGGCATACTAGTGCAGTACCACGAATAGAGTGGCAACAAATGCATCCTAAACCCACTACAATTATTGGAACAGAACAATTACATAAATAAAAAAGATGTCGTCAACAAAGGCATACCTGGCCATATGCAAGAACTGTTGAATTGCAATCGTGGAAGAGGTCGTCAACCAAGGGAGCAAAAAAAATCGTCAAATATGGAACAAGAAGTAGCAGGCGTAGTAATTTTATATAATGATCAAACACGAAACTCTTGGACCCAATCTCCACCTGTGGAGGTTCATTTTCTCCTCCTGGTACAACACTAACACAATCCACGCAACCTAATAAAAGCATGATTCTAAAGAATACACCATCCATGCAGTTGACAACATGAGACAACATGTTAAATATCTACAGTAGTCCATAATTGATATGGTTGAGTAGACTACCATGAAAAAGATCAGATAAAAATAAAATAGTTAAAAACAGAGCTAAGCATTGTCATTTAGTCTGGTCGGTTAGTCATGTGACGAACCTTTTCATAAAACTTATAGGAACAAGCAAGAGAAATATATTAGCATATGAAGTACTAAACAACATCAGGATTTGCATATTCTAGTCTCATATAGTACATAGAGTCGTCGTTTAAGAAAGCAACCACAAACATAAAAAGTCTTTCTCAGTCAATTTCATCCCTTAATAAACGAACCCTAGTTCTCAAATTCCCAATTTCTTATTACCCAGAAACCAAATCTCATAATCCCTAATTTCAGAAACACTAATATAATGACTCAATTATTGTCAAATAACTTAAATTGAATTATAATCAATAACAAACATTTATGCATGAGTCGAATTAAACAAAATAAACAAAGGGTTTCATTTACTTACTTGTTTTTTTTTTATCTTCTCTTAATTACCAAGATTAAAATAGCGTCATGTGATCGCACCTCTAACTCATGATAACTGTCTCTCAGTCTCTCCGGCTCTCGATAAGTTTTATCGATCTAACTATCTCTCTGGATCGTTTTCTCTATCGCTCTCATTTTTTTCTTTCTTTTGTTTCGGAAAAAATAACCATAGTTTACTCTTATTAACTATGATCCAGGGATAAACTTGGAAAAAAGAAAACAAAACTTAAAAAAATTGACGGACAACCGATTTTGTCCGTCAACTATGGTCGACTC
This sequence comes from Papaver armeniacum, assembly GCA_023531295.1. Classification (NCBI taxonomy): domain Eukaryota; kingdom Viridiplantae; phylum Streptophyta; class Magnoliopsida; order Ranunculales; family Papaveraceae; genus Papaver; species Papaver armeniacum. The sequence continues at coordinate 261,086 of JAJJWW010012163.1, forward strand.
AAAAGTTGGCGGTCTTGTAGGGAAAACCAAAACGTTGGGATTTCTACGAGGATATCTCTTGTTTCTCGTTCTCCTTCTTCTTTGTCGAGTCAAATTCTTCTTTCTTTCTTTATTGGGTTTTGAAGGTTACAATAAATCTCTTACATAAAGCCGTCAGAGTAGCAGACTGTGTTTTTTCCTAAGCCATTTCTACACGTGGAGCACAATTTAAAGCCTTATATTTAATGATAATCTTTTTATGATCGTTAAGGGGTAGTTTGGGTATCTATCACAGATGTAGCACAACGGATATTTGAAAAAACATGGTACTGCTGTATGGCTGCTATGATTTTCCATTACTTCAAATACAGTATAATTTTGTTTGAATTGTTTCCTTTTTAGAAATCCCAGGCAAATGGAGTAGTTTAGAACAAGAAGAAGGCAGTAAAAAATTATGAGCATCTTTTCAAAAATATTTCACATTATAATGAGCAAATTCAAAAATATAATTTTGTTTAGCAGAAATTATTACATCGATAAAATTACGCTTCAAATAAATACTAGTTATACTAGTTAAATTTCGGTAAAATTTAATAAATTATAGCTTCGAAGATAATTTTACGAAAAATTTGAGGCATTTAATAAAAATAGTGGTCGTTATAACAGTTATAACTGGTATAACGGTATTAGTGATGGCGTTTTCTTGTCTAATTTATCAGGAAAAAAAACTGTTGATTAACGATGAAACTGGTTGTAATAATTGTTCAATGATAAATGGAAGAAAAAAGTGTCAGAGAATATTATATCGATAAAATTTACGATTCAAATAAATACTAGTTAAGTTTCGGCAAAATTTAATAAATTATAGCTTCGAAGATAATTTTACGAAGAATTGGAGGCATTTAATAAAAATAGTGGTCGTTATAACGGTTATAACTGGTACAACGGTATTAGTGATGGCGTTTTCTTGTCTGATTTATCAGAAAAAAAAACTGTTGATTAACGATGAAACTGGTTGTAATAATTGTTCAATGATGAATGGAAGAAAAAAATGTCAGAGAATGTTTTATACTAGTATCTTTTCTTATCACGTAAAGATAAAAGCATCCAGTCTGATTTTGCAGGAAATTTTGCCAGGTGGGAAGAAATAACAGTTGTAAATTAACTAGTTAGATTTGATTATAATTTACATCGGTTTTCAAATTACGAGAGAGAGAAAATACATGCAAATACCAACGTCTATTTTATCTGATATCGATAACAGTGTCCAAAATAACGTATTAGTAATTGCATTCAGTCGCTTTGTTTTAATAGAAGAAAACCGTCGATTAACGATGAAACTGGTTGTAATAATTTTTCAATTATGAATCGGAAAACATCACGTCAGATAATGTTTTACGATTTCTTTTTTTACTATACCAAGATAAAAATATCAGGTCCAATTTGCAGAACATTTTGCCAGGTGTGAGTAAATAATAGCTGTAGATTATATAGCTAGATTTGATTGTATGTTATATCGGTTTTCCAAATAAGTACTAGTTAAGCTTCATTCAATGGTCGTTATAATCGTCATAACGGTATTAGTAATTGCACTTTATTGTTTTGTGTAACAGAAAAAAACTACCAACTATTGATGAAATTGGTCGTAATAATTGTTCATTGATAAATTGGAGAAAATCACATCAGATAATGTTGTGTGATTTGTTTTTTACTATATCAAGATAAAAGTATTGTGCATCCAGTTTCCATAATATTTTTCCAGGTGTGAGTAAAGAATAGTTACAGATTACGAAGCTATACTTGATTGCATGTTACATCTGATTTTCGAATAAGTACTAGTTGAATTTCATTACAAATATAAAATATTACTCAAAGATATTTTTACGACAAAATGATTGATGTGTGTTAGAGCACTGCTCGGTCGAAATCGCAAGCGTCGCTATCTCAAGCTTGTTTGTCAAGTTTAGTTGTCAAAACTATAAGTCTTTATTTCTAGTCTACTTATAGTTGTTAGATCATTGCTCGGTCGAACTCGCAAGCGTTGCTATCTCAAGTTTGTTTGTCAATATTAGTGATCAAAACTATATGTCTTGATTTCTAGTTTACTTATGACTAAGTCTCGGTCTAGGATAGTTAAGTATAGTTGAGATCCAGACTCCATGGCGATCATCTTACGAAGACGAAGAACTACTCGAGGAACCAGTGGAACTTCATCCGACTAAAAGGTATGTGGAGACTTGAACTCATCTGTCACTCAAAAGTATATCTACTCTATCTCCTACTCTTGAGACAAAAGTCGTATAAGTATGATAGTTTTCATACATACACATTTGCTATTTCGAACCGAGTTTACTCGCCTATCTTTTTCTCGAAATATGTGTTGGTAAGCTTTCGCTTTAACCATCTTCATATTTACCCGTGACGAAAGTCATGATGACGTTTCAATCTTGTAAATAGCTTTGATGACGATAGTCGTGAATAACGATTGTTATAACATTATAGAAGAATGTTCAATGATTGAAATGTAGAGTTGAGATTACCATCTATGGATATAAGCATATATAGTGTGTTCACTCATTAGTGTATAAATCCATGTACCGAAAACCAAGTGTGTGCATGCGGTATTGGTGAAGGATACAGGTTGGGTACGCGTACTGGCGGAAGTTTTTTAACCGAAAATTTCTGCTGAGTTTGTAATTTGCAAACTGTAAACCAGTCACCTTAGGTACGCGTACCCACGGAAGTTTTCAAACCGAAAATTTCTGATGAGTTTGGAAACCAAAACCAACTCAAAATCCGGTAGCTAAGGTACGGATACCCGTACGTGTACCCAAGCTGGTTATTTCTCAAATCGGTAGTTCATGAACTTAAAACAATAAATTTTAAGGAATACAATCTTTGCAAACCGTGGCTATATTGTTCATGAATTGATTCAAATGAATCAAACCGATTATGTTTCAATTGTGTCTATGAATAAAGACCTAAGCAATTGAACAACTCTTCAACTAGTTATTATGAGTCATTTGAACTAGTTATGAGAAAGATGAATACGGTTAATATGAAAGTGCTCATATGGCTAACCATTGGTTAACTACTTTTGAACCAACTAAGTGTACACGTTTAGGTACGGTTACTCAAACCTAAATGAAATACATTTCATTTGTGTGAGACAAGATAAGTTTCGATCTAACGATTGAAAGATATTAGCTTGTATCTAATCAGGTTTTTCATCTAACGGTTATTGAATGCTTTGTTACCAAGGTAACTTAGATTGCAAACCATGATTTGAAAACTATATAAGGGGAACTCTAACAACTGGAAAAACTAATCCCCACACCTCATGTGTGATACTAGCTGGTTTTGCTAGAGTCAATTCTCCTTTAACCTTAGGTTTCTTCTCGAAACCCTGTAGGTTAACGACTGAAAGACTTCATTGGGATTGTGAAGCCAGACGAAACTAGTTCTCTTGTAGTTGAGCGATCTGATCTTGCCATTTTCTATCGTACGAGTTCAATTGAATAATTGACTTGAGATTATATCTCCGATAGGGAAAGATAAAAAGAAATCACAAACATCTTCGTCTCATCGTTTGTGATTCCGCAATATCTTGTTTCGCTACCATACGATTAAGATTATTGTGAGGTGATTAATAATACTAGGTTGTTCTTCGGGAATATAAGTCCGGGTTATCAATTAGTTCATGTTCACCTTGATTTATCAAAAGATGGAACAAAACTCATAGGTTTATCTGTGGGAGACAGATTTATCTATTATCATAGACTTTTCTGTGTGATACAGATTTGTTTATTAAAGTCTTCGACTTTGGGTCGTAGCAACTCTTAGTTGTGGGTGAGATCAGTTAAGGGAATCAAGTGCGTAGTATCCTGCTGGGATCAGAGACGTAAGGAGCGCAACTGTACCTTGAATCAGTTTGATATTGATTAGGGTTCAACTACAGTCCAGACCGAAGTTAGTTTGTAGTAGGCTAGTGTCTGTATCGGCTTAATATAGTGTGGTGTTCAATCTGGACTAGGTCTCGGGGTATTTATGCATTTGCGTTTTCCTCGTTAACAAAATTCTGGTGTCTGTGTTATTTCTATTTCGCATTATATTTTGTTATATAATTGAAATATCACAAGTTGTGCGTTAATATCAATCAATTAGAATATCCAACCTTTGGTTGTTGATTTACATTGATTGACACTTGAACATTGGTCTTTGGTACTGTTCAAGTTATTTCACATAATAATCAGGCTCACGGATTTCTATCTATTTGATTTGCTGATTACATTGTGAAATAGAGATATTATAACTCTTTGATATACTTCGTTAAGATTGAGTCTAGTTGATTCTCTTGAAAGTATATTGGAGTTAGTCCATACAGATTGCTAATCTAAATATTTGGTGTGGTTGTTGTACCCCCGCATTTTCAATTGGTATCATAGCAGGAAAACACGTTTAAGACCTCAAAAGTCTGTGTTTGTAGCGATCTAACTCTATGGACAGAGGTGCTATCTCTATTAACGTACCACCAGTCTTCGATGGCTCAAACTACTTATGGTGGAAAATTCATATGCGAGATTTTCTTCAAGCACGTGATTTTCAATCATGGGTATATGTTGTTAATGGCTATGATGCTCCCGTTGTGGCAATAGGTAACGCTACTGTTCCAAAGAATATTGGCGAATACGATCTTTGCTTTGAGATACTTGTTTGCAAAGCAAAACTCCGACGGTTTGAATGCCATCATACATGCCATTACCCCAAATCTTCAGCACCATGTGTCAAATTGCACTAGGTATAAAGATGCGTGGGACATCTTAGAAACAATATTTGAAGGAAATACCAGTCAAAAGGAAGCTAGGCTTCAAAACCTTAATTCCGATTGGGAAAACCTCCGTATGGCAGATGAAGATTCATTTGATGAGTTTAATCACAAAGTTTCTGAAATTGTTAATGCATCTTTTGCATTGGGTAAGAGTATTACTGAAAAGGACATTGTGATGAAAATTCTCAGATCGCTGCCATCTAGATACGACTCTAAGAAGCATGCCATCGTTGAGGGAAATAACCTTGATAATCTCTCCAGAAATACGCTGGTTGGTAAGCTTAAGATCTTTGATCACGAACATTCATCCAAATCTAAGGATGTTGCGTTCAAAGCACTAAAAGACGCAAAATTACTTGATAAAAGTAAAAATGTGTATATATCTGAAGACGATCACTCTAAGACTGATTCATCAGATGAATATCTTGACAAATCGGTCTCGATGATCACAAGACAGTTTAGGGATCTTTTGTTGAAGAGAAGTAAACGGTTCTCCAGAGATAAGCCTAAAGCATCAGTCAAACCTCATAATCGCATTCCTCCTAAAAACATGGACACAGATGAAACTGATGACGAGGATATGCCTCAGTGCTTTAAGTGTAAGGGATTTGGTCATTTTGCAAACGAGCGCCCAAATCGTAGAAAATACACTGGGAACAAAGGTTTTGATGCGACACTTGATGAGATGTCTGACAATTATGATTCTGATGAAGACAAAAAAATCAAGTGTTGCTCTTCTATGTGAAAATATTGATTTTGATAATTGTAGCAATACATACATCAATCTTGATAATCTTTTAGAAGAGAGCCCAATCAAGATGGAAGAATCAATTGACCCTTCTTTTGGAAACTCTATGTTTAATGTTTCAGGATCAACTATGTGCCTAGCAGCTTGCTCATCTCGGGCACCTGAACCATCTTATACGTTGACATGCTCCTATTATTCTCTCAAGGGTTATGAGTTTTCAAAGTGTTTCAAATACAAACACAAGATGAGATATGTCAACAAGCTTCAACGAAGAGCAGATCGTCTAGCTACCAAGCTTAAACTCACGGAGAAAACATCTAAGGTATGTAAGATCTTATCTTCCTCGAAGAGATTAGTTTCCAAAGATAAATATAGGCCATTAGAGAAGAAAACTTGTTCTAAACATACATAAAGTCAAGGTTCCATGAATTCCGTCCAAAAGGGTCATGGTGGACAGATAGTTATTCACCACAGCATAACTTGATTGTGTTGTATTTGTGCATCTTGTCTCATGTGCCTGTTAAAAAGAGACAAGATCTTGCACACCTCAGGCTTTAAAATAAAATAAAATAAAATAAAATAAAATAAAATAAAATAAAATAAAATAAAAATTCTTTTGTTTTCTAGCTTTGTGTTGATTGGTTTTTGGAATTCCTTCATATCACTATTGATATTGAAAAGGACCTGTTTGCCAAAAGAAGAGGGTTATTTGCAATAATTCCACTCTTTATAGGGTTGGAAAGCCTTTTGCTTTAACTACGTTCATCATTATTCTTGACGAAAGTCAAAAGATAATCATGTGAAGATCACCTGGTAATATCTTACATGATTTGTGTGAGACGGTCATTTGTTGTAGACACAGAATGTTTCGTATTGATAATTCGATCACTTGAAAATTGTTTATAAGCTAATAGTTTGTGTGGGACAGCTATTGTCGTCTTCTAAGAATGTTTCAATGATTGAAATGGGAGTTAAGAGATAAAACCCATGCCTGGATACATTACTGTTTGTGTACTAAGTGTGCGAACTGTTTTGATGGAATTCAGGACCGAAAGTTAAGTTTGCATACCCGTTCGCAAACTGATTTAACTTTTAAAGTCCGGGAACCAAGTTTGCGTACCCGTTTGCAAACTTAAGTGGTTCAAGTTCTAAAATCTGTTAAGTATGATTTCATACTCATTCAAAAATATATTTATATATTAAGGAATGCAATATTTGCAAACCGTAGCTAAAATGTTCATGAAATGATTCTTTTGAATCAATCCGATTTTGCTTTAATTGTGTCTTGTATACTTCTATGAGAATACAAACAATTGAACAACTCTATGAGTAACACAATTAGATTCATTTGATTATCAATTGATCTAGAATTGTTAAAATGAACATGGTTAATACAAAAGTGTTCATATAGCTAACTTCGGTTACCTGTTATTGAGCCAACTCAATATACACGTTTAGGTAAGGTTACCCATATCTAAATGAAGGTATATTTCATTTGTGTGTAACAAGCTAAGACCATCTAACGGTGGAAAGATATTAGCTTGAATCTTGAATCAGGTTTCATCTAACAGTGAATATTGATTGCTTTGTTCTAAAGTTATCAAACCTTGATTTGAAGACTATATAAGGGAGAACTCTAGTAACTGGTAAACCTAATCCCCACACCTCCTGTGTGATACTAGTTGCGATTAGAGTCGATACTCCTTTAACCTAGGTTTTTCCTAAAACCACTATACGTTAACGACTTAAAGACTTCATTGGGATTCTGAAGCCAGACCAAACTGTTTTCTCTGTAGTTGCGTGTTCTGATATTACTTGTTCTATCGTATTGAGTACTATCTTCTCAAAGATTTGCTCGAGATTTATCTCTGATAGGTAAGATATAAAAGTAATCTCAAAGCTCTTCGTCTCATTCTTTGTGATTCCATAATAACTTGTTCTACTACCATATAATTAAGTTATTGTTAGGTGATTGATATTTCTAGGCTGTTCTTCGGGAATATAAGACCGGATTATCAATTGGTTCTTGTTCACCTTGATTTATCAAAAGACGGAACAAACTTCGTAGGTATTTCTGTGGGAGACAGATTTATCTATCAGAATATACTTTTCTGTGGGAGACAGATTTGTTTATCAAGTCTTCGACTTCGGGTCGTAGCAACTCTTAGTTGTGGGTGAGATCAGCTAAGGAATCAAGTGTGTAGATTCATGTTGGGATTCAGAGGCGTAAGGAATGCGACTGTACCTTAATCAGTGTGAGATTGGTTAGGGCTCAACTACATTCCAGTCTAAAGTTAACTTGTAGTAGTCTAGAGTCTGTAGCGGCTTAATACAGTGTGGTGTTCAAATCTGGACTAGGTCCCGGGTTTTTTTTTGCATTTGCGGTTTCCTCGTTAACAAAACTTCTGGTGTCTGTGTTATTTCTTTTCCGCATTATATTTTCTATATAATTGAAATATCACATGTTGTGTGTAGTTCAATCAATTGGTAAATCCAACCTTTGGTTGTTGATTGAAATTGATTGATACTTGAACATTGGTCTTTGGTACCGTTCAAGTTGTTTCTCATAATAATCAGGCTCGCGGATTTCTATCTGTTTGATTTGCTGATTACATTGGATATATTTTCCTTGATTGAGTCTGACTGTCTAGTTGATTATCTTGGAATTATATTGGAGTTAGTCCATACAGATTTCCTAAAAGAAATATTGGGTGTGGTTGTTAGACCCACGCTTTTTCAATGTGTATTTAATAAATACAATGGTCGTTATAACCGTTGAAACATTATTAGTAATTGCATTTCATCGTTTTGTTTGATAGAAAAAAATTGTTGATTAACGATGAAAATAATTGTAATAATTGTTTAATGATGAACTGAAGAAAATTATTAGATAATGTTGTACGCTTTCTTTTTTACTATATTAGAATTAAAAAAAATTGCCAGGTGTGAGGAAATTATAAATTATAGTTATATATCATGATGTTGGATTTGGTTGTATTTTATATCGGACTTTCGGATTACGAAAAAGAAAATAACTTCATGCACAAATGGACATATTCTGGTTTTATTTGATATAAATATTGGTATCAGAAATAAATAATATAATAAAATTTCTTTGTAAGTCAAATAATGAATACAAATTTAAGCACTAACCCTCAACTCTATGCGAAAAAAATATTATGGAAGTTGATTTATTAGGGAAACTCACTCCAATGACAATAGGAAAACCTCCACAAACTCATCAAATATGGACGAAAGATCATAGTCTCGATAAATATATTATCCACAACCTAACCAAATCCGAAAGGTCGTTGCGACTGGGTTGGATACATGTCCAACAACCATATATATATTTTCTTTAATATGTTTATGCGATCCTTCAAAAAATTTCTATTTTCTGGTTGGATACGCGATGTGAAAGTATCACTTTTTCTGAAAAGGAAAATTAGTCGATCCATAAACCAAAATATGGTTGCATGATGTGTTATGCATCCTTTGTGGTGGTTTGCGTAATGGCTATGCATTCAATTTTCGAGAATTGTGCCTAAAATGAAAATATCATTATTCTTGAAACGGAGGGAGTACATCGTTTTATTAGTTGCAACGGAAAATTAGTTGATGCATAAACCAAAATTTTGCTACATAAAGTATTATGTATCCTTTGTGGTGGTTTGCATAATGGATATATATTTAATTTTCTAAAATTATGCCTAAAATGATAAATACCTCCAAATTTTTCGTAAAAACTCTAAATTTGATATTGTTGTTTGTACTTGTTGCATAGAGTTTTATATAACCTTTCCAACGAGATAAAATTTATAAAATTCCAAGGTACGGATTTTTAGATATGTTATATTAAAGTTTGCTTTCCAATTATACTCTGAAAAGATAGGATACACAAGGAGTTATAGTAATTGGACTAAAAGGGAGGGACATTTTTGGTTTTTCGGCCCTAACCATTTCCAATCTTTTTGTGTCAATTGATCACTTACATTTTACAAAAAAGTGGCCATATAAAGGTCCTCCCTCGCTTCGCTCGGTCGTCCCATATACATATTCCCTGCATTATTTAGTTAGAAAGTATATTGTTATCATGATAATTAATCCTGAAATCTAATTATAATTGATACTTAAGATATTCAATAGATTTACGCCAAATATAACTACTATAACATTTAATGCTTATACATTAACTTTTCCAAGTTAGTTAACAGCAAATTTTATCTTTAGATTGTCGTTTAATCTGATAGCTAGCATTAATTGCCAATAACTGACCTAAATTTAAGTACTACAAATCTTAGAACAAGGGCCGCAAAATAAATGTTCAAAATACTCATTCACTAGCAATTTGAGTGAGGACTTGGTGAAAGAGTGATTTCTTGACCATGGGAGACTAATTATAAGAGACTAAGAAGTTGATATTGACCTCTTGAACAAAATATTTCACTGGGCGACCGAACATCAGCAACCCCTTTTTTATCAAAAATTCCAGGCAGCTGAACGTGAGCCGCTAGAGTAAAAATTCGACAACTTCATAGAGAACTCATATGTTCCCGGGGCCCCTTTTTTTTAGTTTAAACATCATCTGTAGTGTTTATACGAGTACCATCTTTCATCTCATCATTGTTGCCAACATATTTGACCATGGATGGTGGGGAGAGGTTGGTGGTTCATCGGTGTATGTCGTGCAATCATAACCAGGTTCATGTTTGTATAATTCATAACATGCATCCAAGGTTAAGGCTTCCTTATAAATCCTAAAGTATTTAATCCGAGCATGGATCATCTACAATGTAAACATATAAAACTAATCCATAATAGTAAGCATAGAAAAATAATAAATAAATAAATACTCACCAAGTCTTCGGGTCCCCAACCACTTTTCCCTTGATAGAGTTTTCGAGAACTCCGCAAGTTATCTAACGTCTTTTCTGATTGTGCATATACGATTTTCTAAACTTTCTTTTTCTTTGTCGTTTGGATTTTCATTGGGTTTCTCTATAAATAATGGAACAACTCGATTCCAGTATCGGTTTTTGTCTTGTCAAGCACCTACATTACCATCACCAGTAATTGCAAGATGTGCATCACAAAGTGTTATGTCCTCCTCCAGAGTAAAAAAGAACTTGTTGTTTTCTAGTTTTTTTCTTTGTGTTGTTGAGGTAGACATAGATGTAATAGGAGAGTATAGTAGGAATAAAATTGGCTGTAAGGTGAGTATAAGAAAGAAAATTAGGTGTGAATTTGGTGTTGATAATGTTGGTATATATAACCACCTAAAAAATAGAACCATTTATAGACGTTGACATCGACTATTTTTTTTTTATACATGTGGGTAATCATATGCCTCTTATGGTGAAAAATTAACCAAGCGGCTAATGCTCAAACTCTTGGTCGTTTTTATTTTTGGTTTTTGAGCGGCATAACTTCAGTCATTTTCCTCGGGAGGCTGAACATTTGCCACTTAGTCTCAACTGTTGGACACTCTTTCACTTGAATGAGTGTATGAAGGAGTTTGAGTGAAAGTGGACATATCCACTACCCATAGTAGCACCTAATTTAATCAAACAATTCATTTTGAGTGAGAGCTCTCTTTCCATGGCCCTTGCTCTTAGGTGGAAAGAGTAACCTTATTTAACACTTGCAAACTGTCCAAAAAGGAACACTGAAAACATGTAGATAATTTATCTTCAAGTGTAAAAGGAAATATCAAAATAGGATAATATAACATCAAGTCACACTTGCTAACTTGGTTTTGGAACCAACAAAGTTGGTGTTAGAGCATTGCTTGGTTGAACCCACAAGTTTTTCTATCTCAAGCTTGTTGTCAATGTTAGATGATTAAAACTATATCTTGATTTCTAGTCTACTAAGTCAAGTCTCGGACTAGGTTAGAATTTGGTAGTTGAGTATCAGACATCACCCTTGAAGACTGAAGATCAATGAAGACATTTGGAGAACTTCTGAATCAGGTATGTGAAGACTGAACCATTCTATTTTACTTACTATCTTACCATTCTATCTTTTTGAGGCGATGTCATATGACTTCAAGTAGATTTACAAAGAAGAACTTTCGAGTCAAGCTTGTCTTGTTAAAAATCTAAAAATATGATTCTAAGCAAAGATGTTCAACGATCCTTAACAATATTTTCTAAACAATTTATTGTGTGAATTAATTTGTGTTTCAATTGAAAATTGCCCACGTAAATAATTATTTAATGCGAGAATATTTCAAACATCATAAGAGAGAAATATTGAACTTACTGATATTTCTACTCAAGGTAGGTTGGCGAACTAGTTTGCAAACTTAGATATCTGAGTTTCAGAAATTCAAAACGATTGGTGAACCAGTTCGCAAACCGCAAGTTCAGTTTGGGACTGTTCACGAACCGGTGTGAACTGAAATTTGGAAGTTGGTTAAAGGCTAGCGGTTGACGAACTCAGTTCACGAACCGTGGTTAATTGAGTTTGGTAGTCTGGTAGGGTTGACGAACCCGGTTCACGAACCGTTCCACCCTGACTCGTGAACAAGCCTAACGGTTCACGAACTGCTGTACCAACTGTCCCAGTTTAAGTTTTAGTATATGCTTAAAGACTTATTTTTTTTAATATGTTCAACATTATTAGAACTCTCTCAAATACTTCTAAGAATTCATTGATCATTTCAACACTTATGTATGTGCGTCATGATTAAATTCTTAGTGTTTAAATGAACATCAAATTGCTTTAGTTCTTTGGCATACTTGCCAAAACGAACAATCATTATACACGGTTCCAGAACCGGTTCCTAGTGTATATTGTTCTATTGTATTTTCAAGACCTACAATATTTGCTTAATTCTCAAGTTATCTTAGAATTCAAAACAACCGCTGGTCCTTGAAAATCTATAAACGGAGATGATCTTTCAACTGGTAAATTCAGTCCATGACATTTTGTGTCCTAGTTGATTCTAGAGTCGTTCTCTATAGACCAAGGTTTCCTATGAGAAACATAATTAGGTATATGACTATAAAACTTTGCTTTGGGATTCGTGAAGCTAGGTCCGACTATCTTTACCTTGATAGTTCGTGTATCCTGATCTTGCTTTTCTATTATCGAGGTTTTCGTAATCTCTTTCAGGCAAGATAGATAGTAATCGCAAAGTTCTCTTCGTATCAGATTTTGTGATTCCTCAAGATAGATATCTGAAAACTGATCTTAATTGATCTTTTGAATATTGATTGTTCTTGAGAGGTGGTTAAGAATCTAGGCTGCTCTTCGGGAGTCGTAAGTTCCGGATTTGTGAGGTTTGCTACCTTGTCTATTGCAAACAGACTTCCTCACCTTGATCTTTGATCTGAACGAAAATTAAATAGGATTATCCGTTAGAGGGAGATTGGTATCAAAAGTATTCACTTACGTTGAAGCAACTCTTAGGCTGTAAAGGACATCATCTAAGGGAATCAATTGCGTAGAACCTTGCGAGGTTCAAGAGACGTAAGGAGTGTGACCGTAACTGAATCACTTGGAGGGTGGATTCGGTCTCAACTACATTCCAGTTTGAAGTATGATAGTAGGCTAGTGTATGTAGCGGCTTAATACAATTTGGTGTTCAAATCTGGACGAGGTCCCGTTTTTTTTCCTATTGCGGTTTCCTCGTTAACAAAACTTCTAATGTCTTGTATTTTTCCTTTTCCGCATTATATTTTTTATCTTTATAATTGGATTTACACAGGTTTGTACGTATTAAATTTAAGTAGATATGTCCGCCTAATTACAATCGATTACGAGTCTAGTTTCTTGTAGAAATCGTATTTTGAAAGATAGATAACAAGTTTAATTACTTGAAGAATTCCGATTGAATTATTTGGGTACGACTATCCAAGTACTATGCTTAACAATCAGGTTCAAAGATCCTGTGTCTATATACATACTGATTAAGTAGAGGTTAGAGATATAAAATCTATATACATATTGTCAAGGATCATTCAGTTGATCTACTTGCAATTGTATTAATTTTTGTCCATACAGGTTGTCGAACGAAAAAGTTGGGTGTGTACTTGGTACCCTTCGTTTTTAGTTTGGTTTCAGAGCTAGTTGTTGCGCAGAATCTTGGTTATACTTGATCATCCGATTAGGTTTCTAAACCAAGAGTGATGGTTTCGAAACCAACACTGCAATTTCTAAGAGCAATATTGTGTTAGCTATTCCTTCGACACTTTACCTAGTCTATGGTCAAAGTTATTCTCACTAAAGTTTGGGTTCAAATTCTCCTCGGGTGTATATACAAGAAAGAGAATTATTGTTATTCCAAGAGTGAGTGACAGATAGATATATAGACAGATAGAAGGGAGAAACCAAAAGTATGATAATTAGTCTTCACGATACTAACCTCATTGATGAGGAAATTCTTCGTAGATGTCTTCGTGTGCTCTTCATCTTCAATCTTCTAAGGTAACTAAAAGTTGATCCGATCCGTTCTATGCCTCTAAAACCTAACTTGAACATAAATGATGATCTTAGTAACATTTAAGGAAAATGTTTTGACATCTATATTTGGTAATTTCAAACTTGACATGCCAAAGTCCGTGGGTTCAACCAAGCAATGCTCTAACACTTTTCCTATCTTTTTTTTCTTTACCAAAAAATTCTCGTAACGAGTTTAGAAAAAAAAAAAAAAAAATTTTTTTTAATATGATTTTAGTGTGAAATTTGGAAGACCATTTCTTATGGAAAAGTATTGGTAAGGTTTCTAAAAGGACTTCTCAAGGCTTATATTAACTAGGTAACATGGAGTGTGTAGTCATACTCGCCACAAGTTGCTTGCTTCGATCGTATAGTAAGCTCGCAGATTTATTCATTCTCTACTCTATTTTTTTTATTTCTCTCTCTCCTACTTCCCCAAGAGATTATGCCTCATGTCCTCCTCATGATCCTTATATGTTTCTCTTTTCATTTATCAATATAAATTCGAGTTCGGTCAAAACAAAAAAAAAAACTTATATCCATGTGTTTGAGGATCTCAATTTTAAAGTTGATGTCACATTTGATTTCGGTGTAAAGTTTAGAAGATCGTTTCTTAAAATGGATTTCCCAAGGATTATATTTATCAGGTGTCGTGAAGTGAATTAGGTATGGTCATATTCACCATAAGTTGCATACTCTGATACTATAGTGAAGTCCATCAACCTTATTAACCTTAAAAACCGGTTTACGTAGATATGATTTTTTAATGGTTATGCTAACCGTGAAAATAGATGTTAAACAATCACACTATGAAATTGTTTTCCAAAATATTTAGTTGGATTGAACTTGACTGTCAAACTCCATAAAAGACTACTATAAAATAAAGTGGGAATGTTATTTATGCCCCTACTATCCATGGGTCATGCACAAATACCCTTTTGAATCTTTACAAACACCCTTGATGGCATAATTGAAATTTTCTTTAAAAACCTAATAACCATAATCCCTCTTTTAGCCTTCCTCCTTCGTTCTTCTTCATTTCTAATAACAGAAGAAGAAAAAAACTCATCACTCCCACCTCCATCATCTCCGTCGCCCCTACCATTACCAAGATCTATCACCGCCACCACAACTAGCACCACCACCTCCGTTAGCTCTGCCACTAGTATCAGCAGATTTTTCATGATTTGTGTTCGAATTCAAAATAGTTTCAGAGATCGATTTGAGAAGATCTGTCATGATTTGTGTTCCATTTCAATTGATTTCTACACGAGATTCATAAATTGATTTGTTTCTTTAGGTTTCAGTTTCGAGTTGCCGATTCAGATTTGTTCCTTTTTATGTTTTCGATAACTAATTCATGAACCAGATTCAGAGATCGATTTGAGTTGTAGAAATTAATTCACGAGATTCAGAGATTCATGAACCAGATTCAGAGATCGAAAATACCAAATCGATTTCAGAGACATCGATTTGGTATGTATGATTTTCAATTAATTTTAAAGAAATTAATTGAATCGTCAACTCGATTTGGTATTTTGGTTGCAGAGTTTTCTGAAAATTTGATTTGTGTTGATTCAATTAATTTTAAAGAAATTTTCGATTTAATTGAGATCGAGATTGTTGATTCATAAATTGATAGAAGAAATCAATGTTCTGGTGATGTTTCTGAGTTGAATCTCATGATTTTTAGAAAATGGGTGTTCTTTGTTGAAGTTGTATTGGTGATGATAGCGGTGGTGCTGGCGGCGGTGGAGGATATATATCAAATCTCTATTGGTTAATTCACTCAACGGGTATTTTTAGGTCAATTTCATATTATTAATATTAATTTGTGATGCAAAATGGTTGCTTTACAATCTGGAAGTGTGTTCTATCTTTGTGATTTGTACATCATATGGTATATTAATTTCATGTTCTAGATATTTGATTTTTAATGTATATTCTTGATGTCATGGTGGTGGCGACGGTGTTGTTGGTGGTGGATGTTGTGGCATTCCGATAGTGGATGTTTGTTGCACTTGACTATCGTCACACCAAAGAAGGTACAAGCGGTGATCGGTGGCGAGATTGTGGACTAAATGGTGATTAGTAGTGAGATTGTGGAATGAATGGTATTGGTGTTTCTATCAAAGAAGGTAAAAATGGGTCTAGTGGTTTGATTGCAATTGGAAATGTTTGTTATGGTTTGAATACATCATCTCTTTGATTTGTGGTTTGAACACAGATCTGGATATCAATGGTGATAAACTGATAATAATGGTGGTCTTGGGCTCTTATTACGGTTGGTTGTTTTGCATCAACCTAATAAGTCATGTTTTTGTAGTCTAATTGCATTAATCTAACTTCTAATCTCATCATTATATGCATAATATTATTGTGGTCTTGAAGCGCAACATATAGTGACATGAAGTTGCATAGTGTTTTGTGGGGTTAGTGTTTGAATGAAGTGGAGGTGGTTTGTTGTGTTAGAAGTAGTGGTTTATTGCAGTGAACTTGTGTTGGATGCCTCAAACTATTGGAGACAACTTGACCAAGTTGCTTCCACTATTGGAGACAACTTGAGCTAGTTGCTTCCTTTTTTTGGAGACAACTTAAGAAAGTTGCTTTCATTTTTGGAGGTAACTTCAGCTAGTTGATTTCATATTGGAGGCAACTTGAGCTAGTTAATTCCAGTTCTGAGGCAACTTGTTTATGTTTTTGGGTCCATTCATTCATTGGAAATTATCTTATACCTATATCTTAGAGTAGTTGTGACGAATTTGTGGTGCAATGGTAACACAGGGTTGTGTTGAGTTGTTGATGATGGTTGTCTTGGCGTGCTCATGCTTTAAAGTCAAGAGAGTAGATGAATGCTTAGGAAGTTGAGAAGGAACTCAATATGAATCAAGGCATTGAAAGCGAACAAGAAGTTATTCTGACTTGTGTGTTCTTTGATGGTGTTTGAGTAGGGGCATGGAAGTGAGTGCACCTATTGGCTCATGTTGCAAGTGTGCATAGACGGTTGTGGTCATGAAGCTTTTGCAGGTAGAGTTGCAGTAGCACAGATGGATGGTGTGGTGTTGTATGGTGGTTGTTTGAATTGTTTGGTTGAGCACTGATGGTGTGGAGAACCTGTGGTGCAATGGTAGCACAACTGACTATATGTCAGATGATGTGTGTTCGATTCACACTAGGTTCACTTATTTGTGTATAATTTTTATTTTTATTTTGGAGACAACTTGTGCTGTTGCCTCATATATGGAAACAACTTAGGCTAGTTGATTTCACTTTTGAAAACAACTTTATGCTAGTTGCCTTTTATTGTTGAAAACAGCTTGACCTAGTTGCCTCCGATATGGACACACCGGCAAGTTGACTCCACATGGTGGTGGTGGTTGGCGGCGATGGTGGTTGACGGCGGTGATGGTTGGCGGCGGTGGTGGGTGTCGGTTGTTGGCGGCGGTGGTGGTAGTGGACAGTGGTGGTGTTCGTTAGCGGTGGTGGTGGTTGGCGGTGGTGGTGGACGGTGGTGGTGGTTGGCGGTGGTGGTGGACAGTGGTGGTGGTCGTCGGTGGTGGTCGTCGGTGGTGGTGGTCATCGGTGGTGGTGGTCGTCGGTGGTGGTGGTTGGTGGTGGTCGTCGGTTGACAGTGGTGGTGGTGGTTGGCGGTGGACAGTGGTGGTGGTGGTTGGCGGTGGACAGTGGTGTGGGAATTAAAGATAATTTTTATTTTTTTTATATTTTTATTTTTTTTTGAATAGTGGCGGTGGTGGTTTTGTATATACACTATATAAAAGAGGGTATTTTAGTAATGTATTGAGAAACAGAAATTATTTGTAAAGTTGATAAGGGTATATTTCAAGGGGCCTCATAGTAGGGGTATTTAGATAATGTTCCCTAAAATAAAATAATCCAGTCTCATCACTGGATTGAATTTTACTAACCCCAGGTAAAACAGCCTTGGGATTATAAGTTAGTAAACAAATGAAGTTTCTATTCCAAAACATTAGGTAAACCATAGACAGTTGACATGTCCAGTCCTTTCTGCATCACAAAAAGATGCTAGGTGTTACGTTCATTCCGTTGAGCAAGAATCAAAATCACAACACATTTTTCTTTCTGGTACCTAGTTTGCTACGCATATACATTTAATTTGGCATTAAATCATTTTGCGTTTTCAGACACTTTTTTCTTTTTCTTTTGAAGGTACAAAGTGCCCATTAATCGTCATAAACTCAGTTGGTGGCTGTCAAGATGCATACTGCCCTGATTTTAAGATTTCTCATCTACAAGTTATCTTCTTACACCGATATTGCAACAACAATAAACACTATTAACTGAACTGACAAGCATTTGTTACTGCCACTTGAATACATGAAGATCTAACGCAATTTAGATACTTTTGGATGAAATATATTCGTTTTGGATTACAAGATTTGCTTCAGAACCATTCCAAACCACACCATATTGTATTTGATTATCTATGTACATATCTTTGAGCAACCTAGCTATCGGGGCAAAGTTTTTTTGTTTATAGTGTTGTCCATTACCTAGCTAGAATTTGTTGCCCTAGTGAAGTTTCCAAACGTGGTCTCATGGGTGTGTAGTTGAAGAAAAGGACACCAAAGTGTAAGACAAGAACACAATCGTTTTACTTGTCCCAAATTTTGTTCCATCATCAACTCACCGACATAAAAAGGGTCCTTCCGTTCCAAGAGTCAAACTCTACCTAAATTGTGATATTTTTTTGTTAAAATGATTTGTCAAGATTTCGTCTAAATTTAGTCCATCAAATCATTAAATTGTTAGGAATGAGTCACTTAAACTAACATAGTAACATAAATAATGTAAACTGCTAATGTGGTGTGTCATTTACTCGATGGGACGAGTGACTTGAGTAAGCATTAAGGATGGCAACTGACCGTATGGAGGTGTGGTCTGTAACTAACAGGAAAAGATTGCTCTCCTCAATGAAGCACAAACACCCAAGCATCCACCACCACTACTAAAGGGGTATTTATGGAATTTGGTAATCCTGGAGATTGTATTTATGGAATGTGGTACCCCTTTGGGGTTCGACTCCTGGCTAACAAGGCTATTCCCCGTTGGTTAACCAAAGTTGCA
The DNA here is from genome assembly GCA_023531295.1 of Papaver armeniacum. Taxonomy (NCBI): domain Eukaryota; kingdom Viridiplantae; phylum Streptophyta; class Magnoliopsida; order Ranunculales; family Papaveraceae; genus Papaver; species Papaver armeniacum. The sequence continues at coordinate 280,192 of JAJJWW010012163.1, forward strand.
ATGGACTATATCTTGCATTTCAAATTTACATCGAAACGATATTGTTAGTTTTAAGTTAACTGATTGATTTATGATTTGATTTATCCACCTGTCTGTAATATATAATGTAAAATGTAGTAATCAATCAATTTTAAAAACAAAGCCCTTCACATGGATCATATCAAATCAGCTTGCCGTGATATTTTAACCAAATGTAGTAATCAATCAATTTTAAAAAACACTTGTTGTTGAAGAAGGGTCACGTAACGCTGTACTTTTTTATTCCACCGAATAAATCCTTGGTTTGCTTGAAAATTTGCTGCTTTACTTTAAAATGAATACAGCGACATCCTACTGAGAAGATAACAAGTTACCCATGATGATGGCTACGATGCTTATGCATGGGCAAATCAGCTAAAAGACATGAACGTAAGGAGACATTTGGAATGAAACGTAAACTTATGGGAATTATAAGAAGGAATTCGGTCTCATGACTCTGTACTAGTTAGTCTAGTTTAGTAACAGAGCAACTGACTGTTAGGTGATTTTCTTTTTACTCTAAAAGAAGTGAACTGATTGAAAAAATAGGGCCCATCATAAAGAGTGGTTGTCCTGCAAAATTGATGTGTTGATAGTAGCAAACTAGGTATCACCAGGCCTACTGCCCGGCTCAACCTTTTTGATTTTTGTGTGTTGATTAAATTGCAGTATTGCTTCCATCAGACCATCGCGTCCTAAGTATCGCTTCTCCAAATAAACTACGTCGATCCTATATAAAATTTAGAGTTTGGAATTCTAGAAATTTTCTGACTATTCAGATATTCTTCGATAAACACTATTACTTTAGCAATGTTAAAATCACGCGATAATGAAATATACGTCTGAACTCATAAAAGTGTACTATTAATTCACCTGGCAGTAACCATATCATATGATCATTTCTTCCTCAATTGTGTTATTCTTTTGCAGTTAAGATGCACATTTCCTTTAGATTTGGGTAAGCGCTCAATGATCGAGTTGACAGAATATCCATTAGAATGAATTAATAGTCATCCGGCACCTTTATGACTTTATCCATGTTGGCTCTTCATGTTCTTCGGGCATCATTTCATTTTAACCTTACTGTGTGCCTAACGTCACTGGCGTGTATATATGCTGAAATGTACCCGTCCGCCATTTTTTATGCAAACTATGGGTTGCCAGAAAATTAAGATTACACAAAAAAGACTCGCGTTCACATGCTCATGCGCCTTATCTTTAAATTCTAAGAACATGTGTCTATCTTTAATATTGAATCCAGGTACGGTAATGCCAAACGTACAAAATCAGAGTAGTCTGCCACGTGTGCAGAAGAATAATTAAGAACTACCAACCTAGTCTCTCTTCACTCCCCCTGCAAACGGATCTAAACTCGGTGAATCCAAATACAGTTTCAAATAATTTAAGCAGTATTTAAGCTTTTGTTTATGTAATTGTAGGATATTTTTTTATCACATCTGGACTAACATAATGATCAGACGAAAACTCCTTACAAACTTAAGAGTCATAAATGATAAACCCCTCTTCTTCTCTAAACGAAAGCCCTTTCCTCTCCGGCCGCCTCCTGCTCAGATCGGCTCATTTGGAGCAGATCTGAGCAGCCATGTTACCTAGTTCATCAGCCTCTTTTATCTGTAATAACTAGCTGTAGTTTTCCTTTATGCTTTGCTTTAATCTCTGTTCTTTGTGGTTTAGCTGTTGTTGAGATGCATTTTTGGTTTTGTTTGTTTGGTTTTTGGGGTGGTATGGGAACTATGGGTGTGGATCTGATGAAGAAAAGCTACCGAAGTTTACCACCATGTTCATCTCGGACCAAAGAGCAAATCGCTGTCTCAGCCTCAACTCAGAAGACGTCTTTGTTTAGATCGGTGATTCACAGCCCTAGATATCCTCTGATTTTTCCATTAGGGGTTATCTTTGATTTATTTTCAAATATATTGATTTTTATTTCGGCTGTTAGCTTTAGTTTTATGTTAATCAGGTCTGCTTTGGTGTTTTCTTTGATGGGTTTGGTGTTAATCTCTGTATTATGGATCTTATGTTCGGGTCACTTGCTTTTACCGATGGATACTCGCCCCAAGTTTGGTGACGATCTCTGCAGGCAAGAACAACAACTCCGGCCTTTTTTCAGGCGAGTTTTTATAGTTCCGGCAGGCGAAGTATCTGATAAACATTTCTTGGAAGGTCAGGGTTTTCATACAAAATTTTAAAATGTTTCTAGGGTTGTGGATCACGCTTCAACGATCCAAGCTCTCCCGTATGTAAGCGGGTGCTACTGTTACTATTATTACCGGTCTCTCCCGTGTTTAATCGGGCGTTACCCTTTATTCTTTGGATTGCAGTATACATGATTACATTAACCGAGATTCCGATCTTGGAGATTTGTCACTTCGTCTGTTAGAAGATTACTTTTGATCGATCTGTTGTTTTTACTTTGTGTTGTCCTGTAACTCCAGGTTTTAATGCCTGTTTTATCTATTAAAAAAAAAGATCAATCTATATCAACACAGGCTTTATTCGAACTTGGAGCTGTTTGCAGTGTGAAAAATTTATCCATTGTATCAATGTTCAAAATTTCAAATGCTTCAGACCGCCTAGAGTTCCTCTTGAGCATAGTCACCACCAAAATAACAGTAACTCAAGGAGTAGGTAGACAAAAAGTTAGCCTAACAAACATAAGTAAAATTGTAGAATACAAACCGTAAAAATCAATGAAAATACATCAACAACTGGTCATGGTTATTAATCCAATACAAATCACAATTACGATACCTGTAGCATAATCCCGAGTTCATATGCATTTCAGTTTGGCATGTCACATCGATCATAACAGGAAAAGCAGCAAGTGGAACACAATGAAACACAACATTACGTTATACTCATTCTTTGATACGGCTCAGTTATTTCGTTGAACGCTTCCTTTTGTGCATAATTCATTTTTTCTGCATTCGAAGCCACCAAGGTTTCTTGTATAGTATTAAACTTGAGTTGTGGCATTAGAAATTTAGAACACCAACCTCGCCTAATTCGTTATTTTTTGTTGGGCTTCTATTTTTCCTTTCATATTATCCAATCAAAAGGTCATTAATGTCTTACTCACAGTCATATAAACAATGCACTCATACTTGTGAGCACCATGCTTGCTCAGCTGTAACTCTTATTAACGTAGGAAAACATGAAATCTTACATATTTATTTGGGAAGGGTTTTTTCAGTTTGCGATGATGTGATGTAGGTTGCATCTATTCAGGTGGGAGACAATGACAGGGAATAAAATGACGTGGAGTAGCGAACTTGTTTCTTATGGATTTGTAGGGGCTGCCGATTTATAGATTACACTTCAGTTGTCACTTATTTTATATAGTGCTCTATACCATCTACACTTTTTATTATGCATTCGTGGGAGTTAGTGTACCGGTTTGTTGCCATGTTACCTTGTCGACGGTGTTCTTATAATCCTGACCTTTCCCCTTAAAAATATGTCAATTTCCGTAATTTGGGGCTAGGCGGACATAGGGGTTAGTCGAGCAGAGCCAAGGTTGATTATAGTGGGCCGAGGCATTAACAGTTAGTTGGGCATATTTGATGTTGGTTATAATGGGTCTGGACATTATCTGAGCCGTCCAATCCAAAATTGATCCTAGTCGTCCTTTGTCCATCATAGACACCACGTCATCGCCTCTCCTTAGAACTATGGTATCACGCTCCAGAGTTTGCGCATTTTACGAATATCTTTCTTTCTATTCCTTTCCAGAGTGTAGACTCCAGTTTTCCTTAAAAACCCAAACTAAGAGTCATGTTTGTTTTCTCTTGACTCACCTGACTCGTCTGGATCTGACTGAAATCACCGGACTCATCTGGATCGGACTCAATATGTTTTTTTTAATCATATCTGACTTATCTGACTCAAACATATGAGTCAGTGGTTTGTTCCCATGAGTCAGGGGTATTTTATTACCTGACTCAAACGGGTCTGAGTCAGGGGTTAGGTCTAATTCAGATTATGAGTAAGATCCGACTCAAAATAAAAAACAAACAGTCTTGACATCTGACTCAGATCGAGTCAGATCCAGACCCCGAGTCAGCATAAAACAAACATGCTCTACCTTGAATTTCTTAGAGATTTTTTTTTTTTATGAAATTCCCTAGTTTCTTCAAAATGTAAGAACCGACGAGAGCTACGTGCAATTGCCGTCTTACACATTATACGGTATTTCAAAGTAATGGAGTTCCTAACAAATCCATAGTAGAAACAACACTATAACATAATATCCGTTTGAAGAATGCGAGATTTTGGGAAATTCTTGGATTTCAAATACATTGCGAGGAAATATGAACAATCCCTCCTCTTATACAAATGTAATTATAATCAGAGCTAATTATAGAGAAAAAATGATTTGATGGATGATAATGGATAACTCTCAAAAAAAAAAAAAAAAGTTATTATACAAAATATATCTAGTAATAATTATTATAGGAGCGAAAAGAAATAACCAAAAAAACGTAAAATATAAATTGTTCCAGACTGTTATTAAATACAGACATAAAAGAGATTAAGGGCACCCATATACAAAACCATTTACATATTTTCATATTCCCCTTCAAGCTATGTACCAGTGAAGTACACAAGCTTGGAAACTAAACTGAAACGGAAAGATTGAGACAACCGCTTTGTAAAAACATCATCCAACTGTTACAGAGAAGGAACAACTTAATGATCAAAACCTTATCAATGATCAAGTCCCTAATGAAATGATAATTAATCTCAATGTGTTTTGTTCTTACGTGAAACACAGGGTGAATTACCTGCAAGACTAGAAACATTCATATAGTCACAATAGTAACTGTAATTAAACTCCCTAATTCCTTAAGAAGATAAGAAACCCATAACAATAAAAAAGAAGCAACAACTAAAGCCTCGCACTCTGCTTATTTATTTGAACGAGGAACAATTGGGTGTTTTCTTGATTTCTAGGACATTAAATAAGATCCAAGAAAACACAATACCTCGTAGTACTTCTCCCAAAGATCGGGAAAGCGGCTCAATTAAAGTCGGTGTAAGTATCGTGAGTAGTGAGATCGAGAAAAACCTAAAGTGATACACGATCTGAATCGCCTTTCAAATACCTCGGTATCCTCTTGACAAGCTGTAAATGAACTGTAGTAGGTTTATGCATGAGTTCAAAATATAACTGATAACAAACACAATGTCAGGTCTAGTCATGGTAACATATTACAAACCTCATACTATACTTTTGTTAAAGAGAGGATCTTTTAGTAACTCACCATTTAGAATTTAACATCTAGGACCCTTTAAGAATGGAGCACTACATGGTTCAGGTCCACCATATCTCGCTTTGGCTAACAACTCCATAGTGTACTTTTTATAAGTTAACAAAGTCTGATTTGTAAAATTATTTCTAGTAGCTTATATTTCCAAAAAAGTAATGAAAATCCCTTAAATCTTGTATAGCAAACTCCCTGTTAAGATATGAAGTAAGAGAAGATAATAAAGTAAAAGAGCTACCTCTTAAAGTGATATCATCAAAATACACAAGCAACAACTTCATTCCCTCTGAAGAAGTAAACAAGAATAAAAAATGATCATATTTTGACCGTTTGAAACCATAATGGAGTAAGATTGTTGAAGATATCTCAAACCGAGCCCTTAAAGCTTGCTTCAAACCATATAATGAATTCTCCAAGTGGCATATATAACTCCATCCATGGAACCTTAAATCCTGGTGGATGTTCTAGGAAACACACTCATTCAGATGGCTATGCGAGAAATGAATTGAAAACATCTAGTTACTTAACTTGTCAGTTTCTGGACAGTGCAATGGTCAACGCACATCTTACATTGGTATCCTTAACCACTGGATTGAATGTCTCAGAGTTAACATATGCAAGTTGATCATACACCTTGGACGCTAAGCTTGATTTGTATCTCTCAATACACCTATCTGCGTTCAACGTCAACTTATACACCCATTTACATCCCAAGACATTCATAGATGGATGATAAGGTACTAAGTCTATATACCCTTCTCCTTAAGATCTATATTCCCTTCTCCCATTTAGGATCATTATTTGACTTTTGTAAGTTTAGGCTTTACCAGCCATAACATAGAAGTAAAGGTAGCTATAATAGGAGGTTTGACGCAAAGCTTAGTCACAAAATTAGGTAAAACCTTAGGTATCCTAGTACCCACCTTAAATTTGGTAATGATATTGTTGGGAGGAATAGAAAGAACTGAAATTGAACCAAAATCGGTTGGTCAAGAAGAAGAATGTAAGAAGATGGTGATACTTTACGCATAAACCGTAGAATGAAATGTGAAGAAGCTGAAGTTTGAAATAGAAAATTGGACTCATCAAAATTGACATGCCTAGATATAAAAAAAATAATCTATGTACCATTCTCTTAGCACATATAACCTTTATGTTACAGGATATAGATGTTAGAGCATTGCTCGGTCGAACTCGCATGCGTTGATATCTCAAGCATGTTTGTCAATGTTAGTGATCAAAACTATAAGTCTTGATTTCTAGTCTACTATTAGCTAAGTCTTGGACTAGGATAAAAAGTGTATTTGAGCTCAAGACTCCATGGAAATCATCATACAAGACGAAGAAATACTCAAGGAACAGGTGGAAATTCATCGACTAAAAGGTATGTGGAGACTTGAACTTATCTATCACTCAAAAGTCTATCTACTCTATCTCTATCTTGAGACAAAGTCGTTTTGCTATATAGACTATGATTACACACATTTGCTATTTCGAGCCGAGTTTATCTCAAACATCTATTTCTCGAAATATGTGTTGGTAAGCTTTTCGCTTTATCCAAGTTCATCTTTACTAGTGCCGAAAGTCATGTTATGTTTCAATCACTTGAAAATGGCTTTGACGAAAAATGGTTTGTGAATAACAACTATATAACGTCCTCGAAGAATATTTTAATGATTGAAATGAAAATTTAGATTATATAACCATGGAAGGATATAAACATTGTGTGGTAACACATATGTGTGTAAGTCCTTATTCCTTGAACCAAAGTATGCATACTTTGATGCTCGGGAAAACCAGGAACCAAGTCCGCGTACCAAGTCTCGTCTTTGTCGGAAGTTCTCAACCCGAGAAAATCTCTTGGAGTTTGTGAACCTGAAAACAAACTTATTTTGGGTACTTAAGTCCGCGTACCAAGTCCACGTACTTAAGTTGGTTATTTTCTAAAAACGATTATTCGTGAAATTAAACTTATATAAACTAAGGAATGCAAGTTTGCAAACCGTGGCTATAAAGTTCATGAATCGAGTGAATCAAATCGTTTTTGTTTCAATTATGTCTATTATAAAGATCTAAGCAATTAAACAACTCTCTAACTAGTTCATTTGAGTCATTTGAACTAGTTATGGTAAAGAAGAATATGGTTGATATGAAAGTGCTCATATGGCTAACCATTTGTTTAACTACTGTTGAACCAATTAAATGTACATGTTTGGGTACGGTTACACAAACCTAAAACGTACATTTCATTTGTGTGTAACAAGCTGAGTTTTGATCTAATGGTTGAAAGATATTAGCTTGAATCTAATCAGGTTTTCATCTAACGGTGAATATTGAATGCTTTGTTACTAAGCTAACATTGATTGCAAACCCTGATGAAAGACTATATAAGGGAGAACTCTAACAACTTGGAAACCTAATCCCCACACCTCCTGTGTGATACTAGTTGTATAAGCTAGAGTCGATTCTCCTTTAACCTTAGGTTTCTACCGAGACCCTGTAGGTTAACCACTTGAAGACTTCATTGGGATTGTGAAGCCAGACCGATACTACTTTCTCGTAGTTGTATGATCCGATCATCTTTGTTTCTATCGTCAAAGTACAATCGTAAAGATTGGCTTGAGATTGATTTCTCCAGATAGGCAAGATATAAAAGTAATCACAAACATCTTCGTCTCATCGTTTTTGATTCCACAATATCTTCTTTCGCCGCGTCGATTAAGATTATTTTGAGGTGATTGATAACACTAGGCCATTTTTCGGGAATATAAGTTAAGGTTATCAATTGGTTCTTGTTCACCTTGATTTATCAAAAGATGGAACAAAACTCGTAGGTATTTAAAAGGAACATATTTATCTGTCAGAGACTTTTACTGGTGATCTGATTTGTTTATTAAAGTCTTGACTTTGGGTCGTAGAAACTCTTAGTTGTGGGTGAGATCGGCTAATGGAATCAAATGCGTAGTATCCTCGCTAGGATCGAGACGTAGGAGCGCAACTGTACCTTGGATCAGTGTGAGATTGATTGGGGTTCAATATAGTGTGTGTTCAATCTGGTCTAGGTCCCGGGGTTTTTCTGCATTTGAGGTTTCCTCGTTAACAAAATTATGGTGTATGTGTTATTTCTTTTCCACATTATATTTTGTTATATAATTGAAATATCACAGGTTGTGCATTAGATCAATCAATTAGAATATCCAACCTTTGGTTGTTGATTTACATTGATTGGCACTTGGATATTGGTCTTTGGTACCATCCAAGATATCTCTCTTGTATTTAATTAGACTCGCAGATTTCTATTTGCTTGGGTAAGAATTAAATCGAGGGATCGAGATATTATAACTCTTTGATATACTTCTAACAAGATTGAGTCTAGTTGATTCTCTTAAAAGTATATTGGAGTTAGTCCACACACACTAGTGGAAATCGGTTTACGACCCGACAAAGCAAGTCATTTAACTCGTATCTATGACTTGCTTTGCCTGGTCAAGAAAGGGTCATTTGCTTGAGCGTCTTTTTCAACTATGATGTGTCTCCTGGGGTCGTTGAAAATCTTATATCAACGACTGATTTTAACGGTCAAAACTTTATGACCTGCCTTTAATCACTATAGATATAAATCTTAATATAAAAAAAAATTAGATCAATCGTCAAGCCTGATGACACTGACTAAATCTGAAATCAAATGATAATCAAATGAAACTATAATTAGAATTCAAATGAGAATCAAATGAAAACCAAATTCAAATCAAATAAAAATGAGAATCAAATTATTAAACTTGCACACAAATAATCATTCAATTTAACATTCATTGATTCATTGGTTTCAAATTACACAAGGATTAAAATCAGATGAGTGTGACCAGTGTAATCTGTAGTTATAGGATTCGATTACAAAACGATGAACTAAAAACTATTGATTAAACAACAAAATTATAAACTCCGATGATGATGATGAACTTATTCCTACTTCATAATGGTGTACCTGCACAGAAAAATCCATCAGCTGATTAATGTGGGCATGTCACAATACTCAAGAAAATGCTTATAAAAATGCGCATGAGAGGACAGTGATCTATAAAGGTGGGTATCCTAACTAATATGATGTCAATCTCTTTACCTAGTTCATTAATTCACGACCTTGACATATCTTGATGCAGTTCATATCTCAAGCACAAGATACGGAATGGGTTATACATGGAATCCTAATGTAAGAATGGTAACAGGTATCGCAGGTAAGATTGCAGAGAGGCCCCAAGATTAATAACCAAAAGAACTCATGAACTAAAATATCTCTGGAAGTATATACAAATTCCTTGATTTCAGACATTCATAAAAATAAGCCTTCAATGTAGTTACTTCAAAGGGGGAAAATTTCTAGTAATCCTACAACTTAGGCAACCAATACAAACTTTAAGGTTGAATATCACTATTATGAAACTAATCAATCAAGATAGACATTACTCGGCACCTTGTTTGCAACTCCGTATTTGAGGCTTTCCGCAATCATATGGATAACACATTTGATGAGAGATGGATTATGGGCTTCAATAATAACCTCCATGGTCAAGAACATCTCCTACCTCCTCCAAATGCCCAATTAACAAATGGTTCCAAAGCTTTCTTAGCATTACACACAATCTTGCTTTCCGCACATTACACAAACTTAAGCAATCAAGTTATACTCTACACAAGTAAAAAAACAAACAACAATAAAGTCTTCATTTTCAAACCAATCCCCACCTTTTAACAATGACATACCAAAGAAAGGCAAGTTTCATCAAAAACAAACTATGTAATAGCCAAAAATAGAGAATAATTGAAATTACCCTACAATTTTTCTTAGAACTAACCGAAGATCACAAGATCTCATGGGATAGTTACTCATACCCCTTCAATGCAGTGAGCCTTTCCTCTCAAATGATGAACTGATTTCACACTTAACAATCGAAAGTTCCGCAGAAGAAATTATTTTTTCAAAAAAATCAATAAAACTAACAAACAAAGACAAGTCGACAACTTATAACTCCATCAAAGCACAATTAGATTATTGAAATTGCTCAAACCCCACAATTGCATCGAAACAATTTGATGATTTCAATTGGATGGTATCCATAATTAATCCTAGTAAAGAGTCCGTTAAGATAAGTCCAAGTCAAGAAGTTTTAATGCATCTTGCCGTGAATTAGTTGTATGCCTCACAATTCACCTAAGAAGATGCGTTTAAAAAAGATTCGATCATTACGACCGCCTTCACCGAGTCCGGGCGGGTTGAAATAACTGACCGAAACTAGATTAGAATTCAAACTCAAATCGGACAAATAAAATCAATTGACTCATTGAAGCTAAAATGAAACTTGCACTCATGCATGGATTCAAAATATCATTTCGTTAGCATTCATTGTATTAGTTAGTTTCAAAGTTACACAAAAGGGATTTAAACTCGAAAGTTTAGATCAATATATATGTCTTAACTAGCAAGTTGTGTTTAAAGACAAGTGCGATTCACCATCACAATGATAAACTCCCCTACCCGATGATGAACAACCCACACTTATAATAAGAGTACTCCGCAGAAAAAATAAGTTTCCAAAAATCAATAAAACCAACATAAAAGATAAGCCGACAAGTTCTTATAACTTCATCAAAACATAGTTAAGGATGAGATATAGTTCTACCTTTCACAAGCATTCCAACATACCGATGACCAAGGATATTCGGGGATGTTCTTCTAATATCTTCATCAACTGCAATCCAACTATCTTGACACAACGTTGAGTGGCCACTCAAAAAATTGGATATTACCTGCAGAATTTATCACACCCATTAAATCTCAAAGCCTTTTGTTTTTATCACTGCCTTATTAATGCCCACGGTACATCATTGCAAGACGAAAACAAAGATCAGACTACAGAAATTACAAAAAAAAAAAAACATGAAAGGTTAATGCAATGTGTAATTGGTGTTATACCTACAATGGAATTGGTCTTCCTCACTGCAATTGTTACAATGGAAAAATACAATCAGATTACATCTAATTAAATACTCATCGTCTCTAATAGTTGCTAAAATTTACAGAGCTTCATTTGCATTTGCAGTGAAGAAAAAGGGATCTTCATAAGCATTCTTATTGGGGTCTGATCTTATTGAAGATTCCAAAGAAAAATTCCAGTGCTCCCTTGTCACATCCGCAGAAAACTTTTCTAGCTTTAGAAGTGGTCATGTAACTAACATGCCTTATTGTTGTCACTCTTGAACATGTTAAGTTTGTAGGAACAAAATAGCATTTAAATCCACATTACGCACAATGCCAACAAACTACAAATTCATGAATTTCTCAAATAATGAAAAGTATTTTTTACAATGCTCCGAGTTTGAGAGTACAGACCTCACAAGATACAAATAAATTGTTCAATCCAATTTGCACGCTAACAATCCTCTATTTGAAAATGTCGCAAATTGAACAATCGAGAATGAAGTGAGTCATCAAAAATGAATGACAAGTTACATGTGAAAATTGAATTACCCGAAAGATTCATGGATAGTGTTAAAACCTTGTATGCTTGAATATTGAGACCTTGATTCCTTTACCACTAATGCAGCTTGATTCTCCACCTCAAGTGTCGGGCCGCGAGTAAAATGAACCACTTACACTCAAATGGTGTACTCCGAGCCGACACTTGAGAATGGTGTACCCCGCGTAATAAGTTTCCAAAATCAATAAAACCGGGCTATATGATGGAGTTTGAATAATAACGCTACAAGTAACTTTACACCAGTATATATAACTCTCCCTTGTCCAAATTCAACATGAATACAACAAATCGATCGTAGCTCACTTTGGAGGACATGAGCAACGAGTTAGATGAAATCGTTGCACTCTGGAGTTTATCTTTCTATCATCGTAGTCGTAAATCTAAAATAAACCAAAGTATATCAAACAAAGGCTCAAACATCATTGTTATCGGAAAAGATAACACAAGCTGACAGTAATCATTAAAAACGTATTAACTTCACCTTCGATGATTTCATAAGTACTCTTGGTTTGGTCTTGAAGACCTTATAGAAGGTCTAGCACATGCCTAATGCAAATAAAATTTGTAACTAGATGATAACTTAAAGCCCAACCAGGGATCTGTTTTACACATGAATCATGGTATGATTCGGTCAGTATTGATAACCTATTATGCAAATTAGCAAATCGGGAAGAACATAAAAACATAAACATATACGAACAATTTAGCATCCACTTGGAGAAACATAAACATATACGAACAATTCGGTCTGGTATTCATGGTATGGTTCAGTTCATCCACAGAAATCTAATCACGAATCAATAAGGACTGAACTCAAACTTACATATAAATAGATAACGAATTAAAGGCTGAGGAATTGACAGCTAGGTCGTTCCCTTATTGGTTCATCAAATCAGAATTAATAAGCTGTGAAACTTCATGGATCTACCAGAGAAACCAGAAAATCCAGATTAACTCAAGATCTATGAGATTAAATTCAATTAGGATAAACCAAAACAGCACCCAAACGTAACAGAGCCCCGTAAATCTTAAGCCTAAATGACTTCGTCTACTTATAAATACCATACAAAATTAAACCCTATCAAATTAATAGAAACATATGTGAAGATGTACATAAATCAAACTCAAAACTAAAATCCATAAAAATATAGAGATTAGGTTTAAAACCCTAGGTTTAAAACGAGTTACCGAAAATTGAATTTTTCTTCTGAAATATGGGTTTTGATTATGAGATGAGTTCAAGAGATCTCATAAATCAGATTGAGTTTAAACCCTATCTAAGAACAGGAAAAGATAAAATGAAATTGCTTAAGCTCAATCTTATAAGAACCCATCTCACAAACCGACCGAGTTCAACAGATCTTATGAATTCGGTTTAATTTCGTATAATATTTCTTTTGATTTGGACAAGATTGAGTTCGATTTCGTGAGATTTCGATGATTTCGAAGAGAAAAAATGGGAAGGAGAAAGAAAAAAGTAACAGGAAAATAAAAAGTGAGAGGGTGAGACTTGAGGAAAAATGAAAAGAGATTAGGTTTGAATAATCTTCTCTCTCTTGTAAGGTTATATGAAAACCTAATAGCTTCACGTGAGAGAGATGCACACTTGGTCGACTTGCTTTGAATGCATTTTTTTCCAAAAAAATGTTGTTTGGTAGGGGTCGAACATACGACCATAGGTTGCTTATTAAGTGTGTAGACCACCCGTCCATTAGTTGTTGGACAAATACTTGTTACATAGTTTATACATATTCACTTTTACGGATGAAATCATAGCATCCACTTGGAATTTACATTAAACAAATTTATTTTTAAAAGTTAACAGGTGCCGTATTTTGGGTGCCAAACTTGCATCCCTTCGACGAATTATACACGCATACGCCGTTCAGGAACTATCGCCGAATCACGATCCGTTGACCGAATAGTGACGGAATTTTCATTCTCGCTAAAAATGAATAATACCCGTGACGCTTGCTGTCCCTAACGTTTTCCGTACTCCGAATTGCTAACTAGGTTCCTCATATGTACCTTAACTCGATTTTAGTGTGATAGAGTTATACGATCATTACATATGACCCCAATTTAATTGGTCCACAAATATTTGATGGTCAACTTCTTGCCATGTGTCAAAAACAAATCTATTGAACGGTTCCCGAGTTAGACTGCGCTTTCTCGTTCGGGATGATCTCCAAAATGAAATATATAAGAATTGAACATCCCAGTTCAAAGATTATAGAGTTACACCCGGAAGTTTCTCGTTCTTGATGAATCGGGGACGAAATATATCGTAATTGAACATCACAGTTCAAAGATTACTAGAGTTAGACCTGGGTTTCTCGTTCGGATGATCTGAAATTGAAATATATCACTAATTTCCAATAACGGTAGTATGGTCATTTTCACAGTCCGTAATATTTACTTTATTTATTTTTTTCAATAAGGATATTCTCGTCATTTTCACAGTCTGTAATATTTATTGACTTATTTCCAATAGTAATGTTGTCGCTGGGGAAAGGAGGGTCCAGCCTAAGAAAAGTAGCAGATGATTCAACTAGGTAACGCAACAGCGGTGTGGGTTGATGACTCGGGGATATAATCGTAATTAAAAAATTTATACAACGACGGTTTTTAACGCTCTAATTTGTGCTCCGAAAATTTATTATACTACTATGATCGCTTTGATCGGTCCACGGTGCGTTGACCGTTATTGAGGGTCGGGGATGTGGGTCATTAAAACCCCATTCTCCACTAGTGACATTGTGCGAAATATTGGGTGTGGTTGTTGTAGCCCCGCTTTTTCAATTGGTATCTGGTAGGCCTCGGAATGTGTATATTTTATGGCCTACGGTGATAACCGCAAGTGCACGGCGTCTATCGGAGACGCGGCAAGTACGGGTCGAACCACGGGAGACTTGTGGTGCTCTTGTATGATCTAAGGCTTGCGATCCAGTTTCAAGTGAAATGTAATAATGATTTTGTGCCGATACTAGTGAGAGTGAAGTGACTCTAAGCTAAGGTATCAAATAACCGTGACAAATTGGAAAATGCTTGGTAGTTGCTTCCACCCTTGACCCTATGCTAAGGTAATTCACTTAATGTTGTGTTCTTATACATTCCTAAGGCCAATTCTAAAGAATAATGGATCAATAATCGCATTAATTCCCCCTAGTATAGAGTGTCTTCTTACAGTACACTCTATCACAGGTTCCTTAGCCAATTACTAAGCATTATTCATATCTCATTAAGCACATAACACCTTCCTTGGCAGTTAATGGAGAGTTGATTAACCTTTCTTTCTAATTCTCTCCTAGTATTGGCTGTCTTCTTACAGTACAACCAATCACAAGAGAATTGGATTAATTAGTTACTACACTCCTACTTCTATTAAGCACAATAAGAACAGCATCATCAATATGAATTAATCAGCATAATGTCTAGGGTTTCAACAACACCCTAGTCAAGAACTTAGAACATGATTCAAATACAAAGAAATACAAATTAAACCTAAATGATACACTGGCTAGTCCAGGCATGCCCTCAAACATCCAATTACAC
The DNA here is from genome assembly GCA_023531295.1 of Papaver armeniacum. NCBI lineage: Eukaryota > Viridiplantae > Streptophyta > Magnoliopsida > Ranunculales > Papaveraceae > Papaver > Papaver armeniacum. Next base: position 295,589 of record JAJJWW010012163.1, read on the forward strand.
CTTCTATTTATACATGCAAAAATCCCCCAAAATATCAAACCCTAATTCTCAAAAATCGAAATTAAAGATAAAATAAATCAAAACAATCGCACCCATACTCGAATCGTTGATCTCTCCCGTCAATTCGTGCTCGAGAACTCCTCTTGCTTTGATTAGGTGAAACCCTAGTTATATTTATCTCTCACATAGCCTCTAGGGTTGAGAGAGAGGCTATGCGAGAGACAACTAGAACTAGGGGCCGCGTGATTTGTGCGGTTGGTGGTGATGGCGACAAGAGATAAAGGAGTTGGTGGTGGTGAGGCTGCAGCATGGCTCGCCGAGCTTGGCCTGGGAGAGAGGAGATGGAGAAGAGCAGAGGAGAAGAAAGATAAGAAGGAGAAAGAATGGGGTGTAGTCGATAGGTGTAGGGGTATGGGTCATTTTGCTGCGGAGCAGACGCATCGATGGGTGATGGAAAGGCTTCAGCGAGCGTAGGATCTAGCTGGGAGAGATCCTCGAATCGGCCGAGGGGGAACCGAGGCGATTTGTCGTGGAGCGGGAGTATCAAGACATGATGTGAACGATGGAGCGACCGTAGGATGTAGGCGAGCGAGATCTCGACGGCTCGGGATGAGCGGGGTTCGGATCCGGCCGTGGGTAGCTCTAGCCCATGTCTTCCTTGTTGGGTTGCAACCGATTCGCAAGGGCTTTGGCTATCTCGCTCCATAGATGTTTGACTCAATTCTTCGCTCTTTAGCTCCTCGTTTCTCTGGGACTTTATTTATTACCTAAAAACACAAAATTAATTAATACAAATATTTATTCTTGAAAACAAAGAAAACACAGAATGGGATAATATCTCGATTTCTAGCGCAAAAGATGAGTAAAATGCCAATAAAAAGGTGTATAAAATGCACTATTTGGCACTCATCAAATACCCCCCAAACCCGAATTTTACTTGTCCTCAAGTGAAAATAAATGAAGAAATCCTAACTATACCACCGTCGTAGGTCTCTCGAATGCATTTAGCGTATGCACTAAGCCTTTAAACCCTAGGTGTCCCTAGTGGACGAGTTGTAGTCTCGTGAGGGTTTACCAGAGGTGTACCCACAAAACCTTCTCCAACTTCAGAGTGTAAAAGAGTCTCAAGCATCCAAGAAGCTATGAGTACATAGAGTTTCTGCATGCTAGTAACATGAAGTTAGAACTACCAAAGAACGCATTCTCATCCTTAAGAGTTGAGCGAGAAGTAACCATACCATATGAAAGAATTAGGATTCGATTGTGATCATAAGCCTCGACTTCTGCCTCACCATTAGGGTTTTATGATAATTGCACTCAAAAAGATCGCTTTTTTAGTCTCTCATGTGTGCAGGGAGGAAATAAGAGAGAAATCCTGCACACGTTGTAGGTAAGAAGGATAACCTTCTGAAATAAAATCTGGAGACTCCACAAAAGTGTGGACAAAAAGAATTTTTTTCTGATGATCTTTAAGAAAGGAAATCAACCATTAGCAAGGGGTGGGAGTACTCACTTACCTTTTCACTCGATCGGCAATTAATATCACTCTCTCATAAGAACCATAGAAACGTCTTCAATCTTCGGTCTTCGGTCTTCAATTGTTGATGACGAACTTCTAAACTTCACAAAACTTGACAATTTTTAACTTTTCTACTCAAAATCCTTTTTGTTTGGATTTTTCTTTTTAAATTCTTCTTTACCATGGTGGTAGCAAAAATAAACTACAATATTTTTTTGATTTTTGATTTTTTTTTTTTTTTTTTGGTTACATTACAATAAGTGAAAATAAAAATACAAATAATGAAACAACTAACTCCATGGACAAAGGACTTTATCACTCAATTTTTCCACAACTTGTATTGTCTTGATTTTATAAATTTTATTAATTCTCATCCTATTTTCTTTTCTTTGTTGCACATAAACCTTGGACTATATCAATTTTTCTTTCAATATTCGATGATGCTCCGTTTGTTGACGATGATGTGTTTCTATGGGTCTTCTGATTGAGAGAGAGAGTAATGCTAATGGCAACCTGTATTTAGAAGGAGTTTTCATCTTTAGACGTCACCCTCATGATTGACAAAAACTAGCACTCAAGAGATCAAAAGTAGTGCTGAAATTGGTGCGGTTGGGTAGCTCACCATTCCTACCCGGAATTTACGTACGGTGACACACACTCTAACAGCTTTCTAGAAAGTTGCAAAAAATTGAAGGTTGGTGCCTCACTTGATGTAAAATGGGTAGTCTCCACTATGGGTGATCACAATTCTACTACCGAATATCTAAACAGCACCTAATTCGCTTCGGTATGGTTAAATCCAACTTTTAACGCTCTAATCAACTAAGAAACCCGATTGTGTTCTCCGGTACTTCTAACTTTTGTTATTTCTGTCCGATTCTCTATTTAAACATAGCTAGAAGCATGCTAGTGACTCTAAAATCTCTAAAAGTTGGAGGTTTTTTACAAAAAGAGTTTTTTGAATTTTTTTTTTTTTTTTTTTTTTTTGTAAAATTAAAAGATAAAATAAAAGACTAAAACTCTAAATGCAAATGCACCCCCAAACCTAAATCAAACATTGTCCTCAATGTGTCTACATATAAAAAAATTTAAACAGTCACATACCGAGAGAACTATCTTGATAAGAGAAAAGGAAGAGATTACCTAGGATGCTCAGAGCAAGGTTGAGCTTCTTTAGTCAAGGCTAGAATCCAACATTCTCAACGGAGATCATATCGGATTAGCACAAAATATTCATAGGAAGGCTCAACCGTTTCAAGAAAAGAAAAATTTAATAAGTCCTACTGGATTATATACAATGAAAATTCACCATAAACTAACAATCTAAAGAGTTGAGGATCAACCCAATAGAAAATATATACAAACATCAATAGCCTTACACAGATATAACATGAGAGTGAAAGTAAGACTGCAGATGTGAAGGAGTTTCCCAAACCTAAACTTGTGAACAGTGTGTGTTTGTGAGAACAAAATCTTGCAATTTTAAAGGTACATCATGCAAAAGGTCTAACTCGAAATGAGTTTTGCTAATTACATGAATGAACATACACATTCCAAATGTGGTTCCTTAAAGAGTGTTATACTTTATGCAAAATAGTCCAAGAGGACTTCAAAAGCACAAAGCTCTAGGCCTAAGATTAGGCATTTTCAAAAAAGTTGGTTTGGTAATTTTGCATGACAAACTACACCTAGGTTGGGTGGAGGAGTTTCAATTTGTGACTCAAGAGAGAGGTTAGGTACCTCTGTTTGTTTTCATTTTTAAAATCATTTGTACCATCACACACTTTCCTAAAGTCAAAAGAGGGCAAATCATGTTCATTTTCACAGATAAATTCCACAGTTCCACATCATCATCACATATATGAATATTAGAAGAAGCATCATTCATGGGGTTCACAAGAGACACTTAATGTCTTCGAACCTAAAGATTCTATTACATTTTCAAAATACACATGCTCTTCATATTCATCATCATCATCATATCATAACAAAATTCATCTCTCCATTCAAAATTGTAGTATTTTTAGTGTACTCATCTACCCTGGATTAGGTTCATATTCAATGTTAGTTGCATGAGTAAGACTGAAACACTATTTTCAATCCTATCATTTTTTGTAACTCAATCAAAGTTCCTTGAAGAATCATCTTCAGTTGTTCCATGAAGGAGAGTCTTCACTAGTGGGTATGCATTCCTCATATGGATAATCATCATATGGTTGTGCATGAGGTTCACTAGAGAAGGGAAATTCAGACATGTTGCTATATGGATGGTCATGCGTCGCATTCATTTCAAGCCTAAGACATTTTGCTCCATGAGTGTTTCCATTATTGATTGCAAACTAGGAGTTGGGGGAGTATAAAATTGTTCATCTCCCCACCGTGGTGAATGATTTATGTGTGCAGGTTGGATTATGGTCCTAATAGTTGCCGCGATGGTCACTTCTAGACACTTCGTACATTGGATAATCATGGTTTTCCTAGACGCCTAAAATCATGCAAAATATAACAAGAGATCAGCAGGTGGTCTAAGCCACCACATAAGGTACATGCATAAATTTCATATTGCCTGAGGAATTAGATTTGACAAATTGCCTTTCAAAACGAAAACTTGAGCTTTAATTGATCTAGAAGTGATGACCGGGTATGAGGAAAGTGTTCATTTTCTTTGTGGTGGATGATGCATGCTCAAAGGATTAGGGTATGTGAGGTCGTGGCCCCGAGAAGGTTCATAAAATTCCCTAAAATCACTATGGCGGGGAGTTCATCCCGTGAAGCGCGCCCGTAAGCACGCTCTCTAAGGGATTTGTTTCCATCCCTGCATCGCACTACAAAATCCCGACATGATTTATCAACTCAAAAAGAACTCAAAGTCTAGTTTAAGAGGGTTTATTTGGTTTTCGGGTTTCGTTTTGGTTTATGTGGGAAAGTTTGGTTTATCAGTTTCAATTTGGTTTTTGGCTGAGTTTTGGTTTGTTTGGGATTTGTTGTGGGAAGCCCGGGATTTGTGAAAACGTAACGGCCAGTGAGTTGGTGATGTAGAGCCCAGTGGAAGCCGATGTGGCTCGAGTTTCGTTTAAGCCCAGTAGCCGCAGCGGCTTGTGGTTGTGCGAAGCCTAGTGGACGAGCGGGCTCGGCTGCAGAGCCCGGCCTGAGTGGTTCTCGAGCCCAATTGAAAGTGTAGGCTGTGATCGAGTCCAGGTGATGGGGCTTGAGTCTATCGCATGGATTAAGCCCGAGTTATGCAAAACTTAGTTTCGTGCAGAGCTCGGCCAGCTGAGTTCATATCAGACCTGAGCTATGATTGATTATAGGGCTTGGTGTTGTAGGGAGTGCGATCCGGTGGTTGGGCTTACGCTATGTGCAGCCCGGTTTGTGGTTTTAGCCTAAGCGGCCCGAGATGTTACGAGTTTGCACGACTTGGTTAGGCCAAGCACGAGATTAGGTGTACACTCGGGCAAAGCACAATGTGAGCACAAGTTTTGTGCTCAGACACGCCTTAGGTGCCATACAACACAGAGCAAATGAGACACTCTAGGCCGGGCATTTCCACACAAGTCTAAGTGCAACAGTACTATACAATGGTTATGCTAAGCAATGTACTAAGCACAAATAAGTTTCAAATTCAAACACAAAGATACAAGCACAAATTGAGATGCGCCAAAAATCAAGGTATCTAATGCAACAGGAGTGAGGTCAACAAAGTTAGCATGCAAGGGCTACATGCAAGGGTGTGCAACAATGTGCTCACCAGGTCTCGCATGCAAGGTCACACAGATGCTAGCCTAACATGGTTCACATGTACCAGTTACGCACCTCGCGTATGCCGGCAACTCAAGACAAGTCATCAGATTTGTTTAACTATTTGGATTTCACAGATACCTCAAACTTGTAGCCAGGGCTAGCAAGTGAGCAAGGTGGTCCGCATTCAACACGGTCAAACAAGCACGCAAGTATCATGCAAGCTTGGGATTAGCCAGAGCTTTGGCTATCTAAGTTCACGCTCAAATCACAACAGGCTAACCACCTAACAAGTTTAGCTAGAATGCCACTTAAGCTTAGCAGCCCACAGTAAGGCATGGCTCCCTAGAGCAACGCACTAGGCACAAGGCATTCAAAGCTGAAGCTACCTCAAGAACTGGCTTTCCCTTGTCATACTGTCAAGAAGACCTGGCTAGCAGACAAGACGCTGAGTACGTAGGTACCCTCAAGCCTGCACTTTTCTTTTATTCCTTAGGTTGGCTCTCAAGGAAATGCAAGAAGACAAGCAGTTATCAAAGAGCATGTGCCACTAAATTGCACCAAGTAGTTCTACGTAAGGATTTATTCTTTGGACTGACAGGAATTGGGGTTAAGAATGTTTGGACCGTCACAGGGCTTGAAGAGTTACACTAACACTAAGCTACAAAGGCAAATGAAGCTATAACTCGATCAAAAGCAAGACTTATGGCTAATAATGCAAAAACAACATGAGTTATAAAAGATACAAGAAATAAACAAGTTACAAACTAATTATAATGCAAGTGGCGGAAACAAAAAATTATGCTTGCTAAGATTTACATGCATGATATAAAGTAATTAAAGAAAAACAAGAAGGAGGCAATGAACACGTGGCACGCGCCAAGTCCCCAGTATGCGCCAAAAACTTGGTAGGCCTCGGAATGTGTATATTTTATGGCCTACAGGTGATAACCGCAGTGCAGCATCGGAGACGCGGCTAGTACGGGTCGAACCACAGAGACTTGTGGTGCTCTTGTATGATCTAAGGCTTGCTCTAAATCGAGTTCTAGTGAAATGTAACGGATGGTTTGTCATTGCGTCTGGTGATAATGAAATGAACCTAACCAAGGTATCTGTAATGACAAAAGGGCTTGCTAGGGAAGTTCTTCAAATCCCCTTGACCCTACTATGTGCTCAACTAATGTTGTGTTCTTGTTCCATGCCTAAGATAGTGATTCAATTTGGATCACCTATTTAGGGAGTTTCTCCTAAGTGATAAGTGTCTTCTTAATAAGGCACTCTGTCCTAAGTTACTAGTTGTCTAATTAAGCACAACTAGTCATGGAATTAAGCACATAACACCTTCATGGTACGAAACACAATCAACACAGATATAACCTAACTTCTAATTCTCCTGTTTATCGTATACAATCGACCAATCAAAAGAATCGAGGTTAATTGAAGCTATCTAATAACATTAAACACTCAAGAACAATCCATTATGAATTAAACACATAATGTCTCAGTTTTCTAACCAAACCCCAACAACCTAATGATTCAAAACAAAAGTAAATTAAACCTAAATGATACACCGGCATCCTGGCATGCCCTCAAATCCAATTACACCTTCTATTTATACATGCAAAAACTTCAAAATATCAAACCCTAATTCTCAAAATCGAAATTAAAGATAAAATAATCAAAACAATCGCACCCATACTCCGAATCGTTGCATCTCTCCGTCAATCTGTGCCTAACTCCTCTGTGTTGATTAGGTGAAACCTAGTTATATTTAATCCCTCACATAGCCTCAGGGTTGAGAGAGTGGCTCACAAAAGACAACTAGAACTAAGGGCTTCGTGGTAATTTGCGGTTGGTGGTGATGGCGACAAGAGATAAAGGAGTTGGTGGTGGTGAGGCTGGCATGGCTCGCTCGGGAGCTTGGTCTGGGAGAGAGGAGATGGAGAAGAGCATAGGAGAAGAAAGAGAAGAAGGAGGAAAGAATGGGGTGTAGTCGATAGGTGTAGGGGTATGGGTCATTTTCTTTGGGCTTGACATCGATACGGGTGATGGAAAGACTTGGGCCGAGCGTGGATCTAGTTTGGAGAGATCCGAACAGGTCGAGGGGAGGCGAGGCGATTTGTTGTTGGGCGAGTGCATCAAAGAACGATGTGTAGGGAGGAGCGAGTAGGATGTGGCGAGCGAAGATCTCGGCTCGGGATAAATGCGGGTTCGATCCGGTCGTGGGTAGCTCTAGCCCAAGTCTTCCCTTGTTGGGTTGCAAGCGGTGCGACGCGGGCTTTGGCTATACGCTCCCGCTAGATGTTTGGCCTCCAATTCTTGGCTCTTTAGCTCTCCAGTTTCCTCTGGGACTTTGTTATTACCTAAAAACACAAAATTAATTAATACAAATATTTATTGTGAAAACAAAAACCTGGAATATGGGATAATATCTGATTTCTAAGCGCAAAAGATGAGTAAAATGCCAATAAAAGGTGTATAAATATCTGTTGGCACTCAT
>JAJJWW010012164.1:0-17246 GCA_023531295.1 Papaver armeniacum
AAAGTCTTCTTTGGGATTGAGAAGCTCTAGCGCGACCCGTTGGTGGGAAACTAGATAATTGCGGTTTATCTTTGTTTTCGATTGATTTTATTGACTAACAGTGGTTGAAATCTGATTGCACCTAATTTGTTTATTCTTGAGAATCTTCTCTTCTGATATAAGATTCACTCAAACTAGTTCATAGTTTCGACATGGATCTTTAGACTGTTGTTAGTTCTAAAGATGATCTTGTGATAATCCATTGTTACAGACTCAGATTACGCGCGTGATTGATCACAAGAGATTCAAGTGATTGTGTGCAGGTTTTTACTGAAGATTTAAGAAGATCTGAAGACAAAGAAGATATTGAAGATCTGACTTGGGTTTTATAATCTTTTGTGTGCACAATACTTGTTTCGGTAAAAGAGGATCCAATTAATAATCGGTTTATCCTTGTGGTAGATTGGATTAATTAATTGAGTAGATCGTCATCAATATGTTTCCTTGTGATTAAAGGTATTGATTGGCTTAATCTTAAACGATTACCTTTGGGTGATTGAACATAAGATAGATCTAAGGACCCGGCGAAGGAGTTTATGTTAAGATAAACAAAAGAGCCTTTGTCCAACTCATATCACTTGGTTGAATAGAGTTGATACCAAACAGATTTGTTGTTCCTTTACTGTTTGGAATACGAACCAAAGGAATTGTTCCAAGTACGTGACTTATTCACAAGTCGGGGGCATGGGGATACAGATGTAACTAAGTGAACTATAGGGTTAGTTACTTGGTCTCAACTATACGAAGTTAGGTGTAATTTTGCGTAGCGGCTTAATCCTGAGAGTATTCAATTTTGGACAAGGTCCCGGGGTTTTTCTGCATCTGAGGTTTCCTCGTTAACAAAATCTTGCTGTGTCATTTACTTTTATTTTCCGCATTATAATTATTTTATTATAATTAAAGTAAATCACACAAACGTTAATTCATATTTACTTGATAAGCAATCCTATTGTGTTTGATTAAGCCCGAACCTTTCTATTAAGTAAACATACTTCGTTGTTTTATTGTCTCGATCTCGTATCCATAGACGATCACAAGAAGTGTGAACCGATTAGTTCCATTGTCTCGACTCAGTCCATAGACAATCACTTTCGGAGAAAGGACTTATAGGTAGGAAAAGTTTTAGCTTGAGGTATATTTGGGTACCCTCGCCTTTTCAAAACTTCTTGTACTGGAGGAGGAATGGGAGTAGTAGGTGTAGGAGAAATAGCAAAAAATTGACCAATTAATGTTGGTGTGTTAGTTTTTATAAACTTACTCAAGGAATAGCCAGATATAAGGTTAAGAGAAGGTTTAGAAGGACTTCCCTGAAGTGTGATGTAGCTACCATGATGCATAAAAGAAATCTTCAGTTGAGAAAAATTGAAGGTGATGTCTCCCAATTGCTGTAACCAATCTGCTCCCAATACCATATCAAAACCCCCTAATGGTAAGACCCTTAAGTTAGAAGAAAATTTATAGCCCTGCAGATCCCAATGTAGGTCTTAACATATGCCTTTGCTCATGAGACTATCCCCATTTGCTACAATAACTAACATTGAACCTGTTGGAGAAGCATGACTGCTTAGTTTATCCACAAGTGATGAATCAATGAAGTTGTGTGTACTTCCAGTGTAAACTAGGACCGTGATGGGGTGCTTGTGTAAGTGACCTGTAACTCTGATGGTATCATGAACAACATTCCATGTTAAAGCATGCATAGATATCTCAATAGGGGAATCAGGAGTGGAAGGAGAAGCAACAGTAGATTCATCAGTACTCAGTTGATTCTGTTCTTCTGCTTCTTCATCAGAAATTAACATAAAAAGTTGTTGAGTTTTGCACTTATAGCCCTGCCTATAAAACTCATCACAATTATAACATAATCCTTTATCTTTTCTCACCTGCATTTGAGCATGAGTAAGTTTTTGAATTGGTGGAAAGGAATTTTCTGGAGAAGTTTTTGTTGGTGTGGTAGGGTGTGTCACAATGGGAGTATTGGATGATTTTTGTGGTCTAGTGCAAGATGAGATAGAAGAAGAAAAATGATTTTATAGATGAAGGTGGATGGCCAACAGATAATGGTATGGGTGTAAAAGGTCTAGAGAATGATTTTATAATTTTTGGCTGATGGTGCATTGAAGCCTATTTCATCCTTACTAAGAAAAAAGCCTCAGAAGTAGTTTCAGGTTTGAACATCTTAACAGTATTGCGTATATCATCTTTCAAACCACTAATAAAACTGAGGGTATAGAAGATTTCTGGTAAAGAAGGATTGTTAGCAACCATGAAACCTTTGTAATGCTCCCATTTATCATAGTAATCATGTACAGTTGTAGTTTGAGCTAATTTGTTAAAACTACCCACATAATCATCTTATGCAATATCCTCAAAACGAATGCATAAATCTCTAACAAAAGTATCCCACTGAATAGCTAGATTCTTTACTTTGTTGGTAGTTTATAAACCAGGAATCTATCTGAGAGTCAAAGTGTATGTCGGCCATATCTACATGATCCTCATCAGGAAATTTGTGAAATGCAAAATAACGTTCACACTTAAGAGCCCAACCTCGAGGGTTGGAACCATTAAATCTCGGAAAATCAACTTTGGGTGTGCGAGAGAACTTACTGTTATTGTGAGGAGTTAAGTTCTTGATGATTTGACGAAGATCATTTAAAAAATTAGCAGGTTCGGCCTGAGATTCACCAGAGAAATTTGGATCCAGAGGAAGATTTGGATCTGGTGGTTGATGATTGTTTTGCGACAACTGAATAAGAAATTTCAATTGGGAACTAATATCAGTTACTGAAGATTTCAGGGAAGTAATTTCAGCTTTGATTTCGTTAATGGAAGTGGTTTTATCATCAACAGAATTAGTGAGTTCTTGAATTTTTTTCTCGATTTTCCATGGCGACAGGTTCTAGGAAGGAAGTCTGATACCAATTGTAGTGTATTGATGTACAACTACAAGGATTAGATCAAGGATAACTAGCAGCAAGCTGCTTTCTCTCTGCAAGCAGAGCCTAACCTTCAAAATTGAAAGCAAAATAGTTTTTTCATTGATGAAAAATTAGGTCTTACAATGATTGGGTATTTAACCACCAATCTGAGAAGAAGGACATCAACGGTCCTCATTACATCAGTGAAGAAAAAGAACAAGAAACGGTACTCGAGGAAATATAATTCTTACACAATTGCTCACACGTGACTATTCTAACTAACTCGGTGAGTCATAGTACCCAACTCAGTTAAGCGACTCGGTCCACAATCTTGGGTACATGACACCAGGACAAGAAAAGTTTGCAAGTTGGTAAAATCTCTTTATGGTTTGAAGCACTCTCTCATGCAATATGGCATGAGAAGTTTGACAAAGTTACTTTGTCATGTGGTTTTGTTGTTAATGATGCTAATATATTTTAAACATATCAAAGGCATCATCCTTAAATTTCATCAAGTAAGTATAAGCATACTTAGTACAGTCATCAATAAAAGTGACATAGTATGTGTTTCCACCACGAGTTATATGATTCTTAATCACCAATATCACTATGTACTAATTCAAGTAAGGTAGAATTTCCTACTACATATTTAAAAGATATTCTATGTACTTTTGCTTGCACATAGATTTCACAATTAGAAACATTATCAAAATTGCAATCAGAAATCAATCATAATCTTTTCATGTTTCTAAGGGAACCATAATTCTTGTCCTAATCTACCATTCCATAAATCAACATATAGTCAATTGTACAAGCAGAACCATTATTTATTAAAAATCTTAATCATCTCATTACAAGCATATCCTTGTCCAACAAACATTCCGTTTTTGGACAATACAAGCTTATCAGCCTCATAGGTCGTCTTGATTCCGGTCTTCATAACAAGGTCTCCAGAAACACGGTTTTCACAATGTCAAGGACATGCAAAATATTAGTAAGAGTAACAGTCTTCCCTGGAGTAAATGATATTTCAACAGTGCCTTTGCCAATTACTTTTTTGCGTAGGTTGTTTGCAGAAATAACTTCGTTTCCTTCTCCAATAACCGGTTTGTATGTCTTATAAAGGCTTATATTCTTACAGATATGGATGGTTAAACCGCTGTCGTACCACCATCCACTACTATTTTCAGCAACAATAATGGCGGCTTGCACTACTATGACAAGTTTTCCATCGACCATATTCACCTCATATTTCTTTTTTTTCTTTCATTGACGACATTCACGAGCATAATGGTCGGATTTCTTATAAAACTCGTTTCCTTGTGAATAGGTTGGATAGCATGTTTATAGTAGTATTGGAATAGATAGATAGGTATGGAAGGTGGAGGAACGGAGATTGTGGAGAGCATGGTCAAGTCATGTCCGCAATGTTAAGGAAGACCTGCATTTACACGCCCACTACTTCCTTCGCTCCTTCAACCGTTCACATTACTCTTCTTCGTGAGTGTATTGCAATATCGTTTGTTGTAGACCGCAATACCAAAATCCTAGTGAATATCTCCCATGTGATATATTTGATGTCTCGCAGTAAAATAATAAAGTTAAGTATTTTTATGTTTAAGTCGATTGAGTTATAAAAAAAAAAGACTTATTCGATCGATTAATTGACCTACAGCGGCTTAGTACGTTTATGACCAGCTATGCTGATGAGTATCATTTGGATCATACTAGCTAGTGAGTCTAGCATGGTTCGTAGAGACTTCTTATTTTAGTAACCCAAATGATACTAAAAATGGACAACGCCGTCTTAGACAATTCAATTATATTTAGCATATCACTTATAATTGATTATATGATAGGTATCGAGTCTAGTGAGGCTATAAGTCTAATATAAAATTAGCACAGTAATATTCATATATCATGGCGTCAGCTGAGAAGAGACTATGATGGAATTTTAGTTAATTGTTAGACTGATGAGCATAGGTCTAATGAGATCATCACGGCTAGTAGATACATGGTAGCCCAAGTAAAAATGGTGGTGTGGAGGCGTTACGTGTACCCGCATTATATCCTGGTGCTGCTTGGTCTTAGCCCATGTTCCCAAAATGATGAATATATATAGTAGATTTATGAAATTTAACTCAGATGAGTCGTAAATCTGTCTTGTGATTTAAGCTAATAAATACTCCCTCTGTTTCTGGAAAGGAGATACTTTCACTTTTTCAATGGGTCTTCTTTTATATACCCCTAAAAACACTAATGGTACCCCTTTATCTATGTACCCCAATGTTTATCATTCTACCCCATCAGATCTGTTAATAGTGCATACCTCCAAATATATCAATATCATGATCAATTCGAGAAATAGAAAATCACCGAACATGGATATTTTCTTGATCGTACGAAAATTAAGAAACCCATTAAAGATAACTACACATAAAACCATAACAAAGAAAAAAAATCATGCCGTGGCATTTGATTTGCAAACAGATAAAGGAAAGCCTCTCTAGCGTGATTTGGGTCGAACGAGCTTAGGCTTTGATTTCTTACAAAATTTTGCTCCATCTTGTCGCGAAGTAATTTCTAACAAACTTTGCTGATACCAGTGTCGAAACATTATGCTATTGCTAAGCATAAACAAACCCTCACCAAGTCACCATCCAAATCTCTTCTCTGTTTTTTTTTTCCTTTCAGTTTTGGCTCAACTGTTGTAAAGAGCTTCTCATTTGCGATCCAATGATTAATGTTGGTCCTTTGAAGGATTTGGCTTATGATTTGTGGAATGGATAAATGCATGTCAGTAGGATTTTTTTCTTTCAAAACACAATGATGGGTTTAAGTTTAAAATCATTTATAGGTTGGTCTTTTTCTTAAATTCTCACCGTACTTTTCAACTTTATATTATTTTTTTAACTCAATAGGAAGTTTTTCAATAATCAATTGATCAATTTGTGGAATGGATATATCATTGAAGTTGGAACAACTTTTCAGCAATTGTATTTTCTTATATTTTATGAGATCATGATTTTCAAAAATCATATTGACGTTGGGATACGTCTAAAAATCTCCAATGACAATCAAGAAAGATTGTTAAAATCGGTCAGAATTAAAGGCTAAACTAATGCCCTGATTTATTTTTGGATGAAAGATCTTTATTGGATTCTATTGTGCTTATATAGCAGGGAACTTCCTTTTTTAAACTGTTGACGGAAGAGGGGGTATAGACATAATTTTTTCTCAGAATTTTAAGAACTTTCATTTTAACGGGATTATAACTACCATAACTAATTATCGGGGTACCATTAGTGTTTCTAGGGGTATATAAAATAGTGCCCTTTTCAGGAATTTGACTTATTTTTAGGCTAAAATGAAAAAATAAAAGTATCTCTTTTCCAAAAACAGAAGGAGTATAATACATATACCAGTAATGCTCGGCAAGAGTTTATACATTGACATTAAGCGGTGTCTAGGAATTCAACAGTGGAATATATCACTGAAATGATTTTAAGCTGCTTTATACTAGTATGAGATTTAACTAGGAGCATAGTGTGTTCAATTGATAAAGTAAAGGAAATTATACTCAGAGCACCTCTGGGAAGTGTTGTACCAAGTACCAGTGGCATTCTTAGGTTCCAATAATACGTAATTGATGGGTATTTTGTGTAGAAATAGGTACTTAGAGCAACTGCAGTGGGCGACTAAACCCATTTAATTTATAAAAAACTCAGGCGTAGCGGGACGGACCATCGACCAAATCCCAGAACATCGACTAAATCCCAGACTATATTTGGTCTAGGACCAAGACCAAACCCAAATTTTTAGTCGAGCGAACGTATAGTTAACGCCCCACACCAGGCGAACGTATAGTTAACGCCCCACAACGGGCGTGCATAAAGTGAACGGCCCACACCAGGCGTTAACTATACGTTCGCCTGGTTTTTTTTTTTTTTTCTTTATGTTGGGGCGATTGTTCGTACCTTCGCCCCATGACAAAAAAAAATTTCTCTTGAATGGGGCGGGCTTTATATGTCCGCCCCATAATTTTTTTTTTCTTTTTTTTTTTTCTTTTTTTCAAGTACGTGAACAGGGATATCGTTCCATCGGGCGAACTTATAATGTACGCTCCACCATCGGGCGAACTTATAATGCACGCTCCACCATCGGGCGAACTTATAATGCACGCTCCACCAAATTTAGTCTTCTGCCCATAGTGTCACAACACGGACTAAACCAAAATTTTGGTCTTTTTTTTCCCTCTTTGGTCTTTGGTTATGCTCGCACCACTGCAGTTGCTCTTAGTCATAATATATATATATATATACACATAAAATATTGACTTCTGCTAGGTGAAGCTCTATCCCATATGTATGCATCTCTAGCCCACCTAAATCTAAGTATTTGTTTCACATTTTTAGATTACTATGTACAAAAGATAATTTTGGGTTAGTTCTTTTTCCATCACTCAAGTAAGTACGTAAAAATCATCAAAAAATTAACGTCCAAGATAAAATATCATCAGTTTTATAAGTGTTTTTTGAATGAACAAAAAATTTAACCACCTCAAAATTAAATCCCGGCTCCATCACTGAATGGTTGCGAGCTTTCATATTGTATTACCTTAATTGAACTCTCTGTAAAATAAGTATGTAATGCAAAATAATTTCTTTATACTACAAGCAAATGACATTAAATCAGTGCGATTACGGTATGAGTTATGTCTGGTGTATATAATTTAAGCAGAGCTCATAAATGCACGTTAATCCATGAGTTCATTCTAACTCAAGATTTTGAGTGTGGGAAAGCGACTTTTTGTAGAGTAACTTGATTCTTCTAGAAAAGAACCTGCAAGTCGAAAATGGTCTATTAGGCTATTGGGCTTAATATTTGTCGAAATAGTTCCTTAGAGCAACTGCAGTGGGCGACTAAACCCATTTATTTGGTCTCTGAAACAGGCGTAGCGGGACGTACCATCGATCAAATACCAGACTAGTACAGTAGTTCGAGAGTATATTTGGTCTGGACCAAAGACCATACCCATTTATAGTCGAGCGGTGATATAATCTCTGTTTCTCAACGGGCGGTTATATAGTGTACGCTTGACAACGGGCGGTTATATAGTGTTTGTCCCACGGAGAGGCGGGCATATAAATTACGCCCCAATGGCGCGGTGATAAAATGTACGCCCGATGGGGCGTAGCTGTAGTTAACGCTTGGAATGAGGCGTTGATATACCCAACGCCCCAATGAAGCGAACCTGTAATGTTCGCCTGGCATCAAAGCGGGCATATAGTTTACGCCTCATTCGGGCGTTCGTAAAGTTTACGCCTGATGCCAGGCGAACGTAATACCTCCTCCCCAACAGACCACATCCATCTCGTCCCCTTGTAGATTTCAAGTAAAGCTCTCGACCCTTGCCAGCACACATTGTAGACTACCCAAAATCTTACGAGCAACATCATATTTCAGCAACACCCCTTGTACACAGGTTCAACTAACAGCAGCTGAGATCGAAGAGGTGAAGAAGAAGTCGTTTAGGATTTTACTCGAACAGGTGTACACAACCTGGTGGTGTTGTCGTTCTCTTCTTGCTGTAGCTTCCAAACTCATCCGAACTCCTGTAAATTCAATTTCACAACAAACCCATAGCTCAGAAACCATTCAACAATCATAAACCTTCACAATTCGGTCCCAATTATCAACCAACAACACTATTATCTTCTCTGGTTCAATTGGTCTTCAAACTCTATCAACTGCTCCTTATTTTGAACCTAATTGACTGAAATCTTGAGCTATAACCTCCTCGCGAACTTGAGACACCGATTAACCCAAATTCTCAACGAAACCCATGGCATCTCGACTGAATTTATGCTCCCGACTTTGACCCAAACTCGCTCATAACTACCAGGACTACGAATAGAGCAATCGTACCCCATTTCCTTCTCTTGGTTGGCTCCGAGTGGAGTTGTTGATCTCTGTTGAATGCCCATATCCATCTCTGGCAGGAAACGAGAAGAAATATAGCCTCCAATGGCTTGAGCTGATGAAGAACTCCCATTCTCCGCTTGGAAACAGGCGGTGACTTTATGTTCGCCCCATGGGGCGTTCATTATAGAAACGCCTGATAACAGGCGTAGATTTTACTTACGCCCCGTGGGGCGTTGATTATAACTCCGCTCTTTATCCCGGCGTAAACTTTACGAACGCCCCGTACCGAGCGTAATCTTTACCTCCGCCCCACACCGGGCGTAATCTTTATCAACGCTTGAATGGGGCGTAATCTTTATCTCCGCTCCATTACCAAACGAAGTTTATAACTCCGCTCGACTAAATATACTCGCCACCCACTGCGTCACACGACGGACCAAACTAAAATTTGGTCTTTTTTTTTTGGTCTTTGATCTTTGGTAATAGTCTCGCCACTGCAGTTGCTCTTAGGCTCTATGTTGCACGGACACTTCAAGAAAGATGCCGTAACCGTGTCGGACACGTGAACGGACACGACACGGTTACGATATTTCCCGATACTCAATGGACACGCCACATCACGTGTCGCGTAAAAATTGATATTGGACATTTTGCGGACACCAATTGGACACTTTCGGACACGTCATAAATGATTTATTTTGGTTTGGAAAATCAAAATAAACTAAATGTGTTGCTAATCTATTGTTGTTGTAGTCAAATCCAAGCATTTTTCATGAAAAACTTTACCATTATTACATTATTATTAATTTTATATAATTAGTAATCAAATATTTTAAAGATAAGAGTAATTATTTTGTTGTGTAGATTGTAGTAATATTTCATTTTAATGATGTGAGTAATATATATAACGTGTCCCCGCAACCCGTATTTTTGGGATTTGACGTGTCCCCGTAACCGTATCGTTTCGTAACTGTGTCTTGTGTCCGTGTCCGCGCAACATAGCTTAGGCTCCACTCGCTAATGAGTTTTATTTCATGCTCATCTTTTGGAGCATGCGACGATATTCTCCTAGTGCCATCAAGGGGAACACACTTCTGTATGATGCATAATGTGTCATACAATTCTTCATAAAAACACCTCCAATTCTCTGTTGTGGAAAATCTCCATTTTCCATCTGATCATTGATTAATACCTTTGCTGCACGGTGAAGAGGAATCGGATCCCTTTCTGCCTGTAGTCAATATTAAAAACAGAAAACAAATTTCCTTACTTATTTTGTAAAAGTTTTTCCCAAATTTATGGCGGAGGACACATTCAAGAACCCATTGTCTAGACAATCCAACATCGAAACCGAAACAGATATGGTACTTACTTGGCCACCATATATAAGACCCATCAAAGCCCACGCAGTTTGTATCAAGGTTGTCTCATTACCTTCAAGGGGTACATATTCCTATTTCATGAACAAACAACATCATTTTTTTGTAGATACAATTTCATCTATTAGTCTATGAAAAAACAAAAACAAATTCTTATATGCATACCTTATTTGGGCACGAAAGGTAACTCTCTCCCCATCCTCCAGATGCTTTCTGTGTTGACAACAAAAATTCACAACCCTTGCGAACAATCAAGCTGTTGTCACAATTTTTCCCGACCGCGGCAAGACCTTTTAGAGCAAACCATGTTCCATATACAAAACATATTCCCCAATTCCCATACCTATACAAATTTTTGTTTACCTGAAATTGGTTAATACTTGTAAGTTTTACAAAATGAGACATACTGTATAAACCATAAATACATACCATGAACCATCTGGGTTTTGTTGGCTTTCGATGAAGCATATTGCCTTGGTTATGAAATTTTCTATTTCATTTTCTCGGTATCCAGGATGCACCTTCCCAAACAGTACTAGAGCGTGAACTGTAGCTGCAGTGCACTCGACATATCTGGAAACAGACAGTTTAATAAAGTTCAAATAAATCCTTGATAATTTCATAAAGTAGAATAACTTAAGTTTTGAAAATTACAAATACTTAAAGAAAGGGTCAAGTTTACTTACTCATGCTCAACAACAATGTTCTCGAAACATTCCGATGGATTGAGTATCTGCATATAAAAGATGACAGAAATTCTCAAATGTGCGTGGTCCTTACGGGCCAGACTGAAGCGACAATGTTTTTTTATTGTGTCAGCTTGACTTACCTCCAACCATTCTGGCGATTTTGCCGGCTCCCATACTGCCATTCCACCATCTGGACCCTGTGAAACGTGTCTAATGGATTATGTATTGTGCTACAAGAGAAAGCTGAACTAAACTTGCTTTGTCATGTTGTCACAATGTTTAATAAGAAAGAGTTTTCTTACCTGCAGGGAAAAGAGGAACTCAACAGAGTCATACAAACACTCTACTGGCATTTTTTCCCCAACGACTTCGGCCGGCATTTGTGAGAACAAGAGACAACACTGTAAAGATTGCAACAATTAGATTAATAAATTAATTAATCTAACTAAAGTCTAGAGGTTGTTAAAAGAAAATAAATCAAAACCGTGTGACAATGTTATTTTTAGCTAGTCTATTACCACTAGACCTTCTGCAGTACAATCTGAAACTTGCAAGCCATGATCTTGATCACAAAGTGTCCATGCTCCTTTGGAGATGTGATTAAACATTTTTCGGAAGTCACCTGCCCGATTCTTTTTAACCTGCACTTTACTATGTATAGTATCAGTAAATGATTTAAGTAAATTAAATTAACGCTGAACCAAAGAAAACACTACCAAAAGTGATAAAGAGATGTTTAAAACCTAACTGATAAAATTCATCGTATAGTGAAAAGGTCGTGCACACCTGCGACGCTTTTATGAACTCGTGCCCTCTCCGTAGAATAGTGGGACTAATTTCGTCCATAAGATCACCACTTGCTAAAAGTGCCTGTAGGCCGAAAACCGTATCCCATGTTTGGCAACCTATACTCTACAAGAATGAGATGATTCATACTAATTAAAATATGGCATGCGATTATGAAAACTGACTGACTAATCAATTTGTTCGATGTACTTAAAATGATTACGAAAATACATACATGCATTCTGAGTCCATCTTCAGCAAGCCATAAGTAATCAGGGACTCTTGCGAGATGCTTCTTAAATTCATCTGAATATGGATCTTCCACCCAAGAAGCGAGCATAAATAACGACTGTACATTTCCCATGAACAAGAAAAATACATTGGTCCATTTTGGAAACGCGTCATACTAATATGCGTTGATCAGCATCGTGAACCAATACATGTTAAAAGATTATAGGTATTACCTTCTCTACAGCACCGATGTCAAGGTAACGAGTTGTCTCATCTTCGTACTGGAGATGCCTTGTTGTTACTTGCAAAGCCTTTTCTCTCAATTTAGAAAATGGCCATAGTTTTAGAAGTGGTTCTGCGATATGGTGGAGGGAGTCCCACAGAAAATCCTGGATGAAGGAATGGGAATAGTAGAGATCCTCCTGCATTGTTTATGCGGAGCAAGGAATACTGGTATCTATGAATTCTTGTATTGAAGAGAATTAGTTCTAAGTTGAATAATTGATTAAGAGTACTGAGATATTAACACACCTTAGCACATGCATGACGAGCATTATTCCAATTAATTTCAGTGTACGGTTGAATATGAATCTCTTTTCTTAATGATAACAAGAGTTCTGTCATGGGTGCAACAAATCTCTTCCCATATAAATACGACATCGGCATGTAAACTGACCGACAGTAAACCCACATCTTACCTGAAATTTAGACATACAGATACAAACAATTATGACTGCCCGTCGATCCGCAACGGATTAGTTTTTTCTGCTCATGCTTAGGCCTTTAAGGGGAGCATCAGCTTTACATGTCGGAACTTTCATGATTGGTTAAACTTTTAAATGATGTGAAGATAGCTGAAGCAGAAACGTTTAATTGAATAGTTTAGAAGTCAATCAATACATAATGCTAGGAACCACTACATAGCCTAGCGGATTCCTATTGCCTCCTTTTGGGGTTGGTTGAGAGTGGCAGAAATGTCGACCCTCACCCGTTCATAGATCTAGATACTTATTGATGAGACTTTTGAGGTTAGTATACAAACCAGGATGCATGGGTAGCATTGAGGGAAGAAGCCAAAACTCAGGAGGTAGTGGGTTGCAACCTGACCAGTCATAAACTCCAAGTACCTGCACAGATATTATTTATCTCACCATCATAACTATTGAGTCGAGGAAAAAACTATTGTGCAGATTGGTTCAATTAGCGCGATTTAGAGTTTCTACAATTTTTTGTTTGAACTAACCACCTTAAAGGTTTGCAGTTTTTTTACCAGTTACCATCTGCACAGATGTGTATGTACGTACCGAAAGCCAAGTTTTTCCCCAAGAAGGTGTAAACGTAGCGCCACCATGGTCAAGAATCCATTTTCGTGCTCTGGCACAAGCATTGTCTTTACCACCGTCCCGCCCTTCTCCTAAAATACGCATACAAATGTAGTTCAAGACCGTACCAAACATGGTACTATGCCCCTCTTGATGAAAACCGAAACCTCCATCTTCATTCTACAATGAATTAAACAGGATATATTAATGAAGCTTCTTATTTCAATTCTCCATGAAATTTCTCGATGGATGATTTCTCATTTTTTGAAACTAGACTCACCTGGTGACAATACATGTACCAGAGACTTTCCTTAATATGTTCCCGTGATAACATTGTATTAAGAGTACCCGTGATATATAGCGTGAAAATCTGCATTCAGTTAATCAATGTCGTTTATTAGTATTATGAAGTTATACCCCATTAAGAGAACAAACCGAGAGATTTATATTAAGAGCTTTGATAACTCACTAAGGGTGGCATGAAAAACAACGGTCCTCCAATTTCGCAAGCCCAATGGCCATCGTCTGTCTGCATTGCAGAGAAGAACTGGACAGCTCTCCGCAACGTGGTTGTCACAGCTTCATAAGTTACTTCTTCGTCCTCAGCTATCTTCACTGGAGGTATGCTTAGATCAAATTTATCTTTGTTTTCTCTCAATTTCTGGACAATGAGAATGGAATGTCAATACACTTCTATAAATTAGTATCATTTCGCAATCTAAAAACTAGCATGTCAGTGCCAATTTGACGTCCATGCATACCAGTGATCCATTTACCATTTGCGTGCGTGTAGAATTTTTTGGCGTGAGCCTCTTTGGAGTTCAACAAGTGGTATCATACATACCTGCAATCGAAGTATAACATCCCCACCGGTTTTGACTTCATATCTATTTTCATAGTACTCTTGGCGAGCCTTTTCGACTTCAGCTTTGTCTTCAAGACTCCCAGCATCTGGATCAAATTCCCATGTTTGTCTTCCCGCGAAGTTATTGGTAGTAAAGAGCCATTGGCTAAATGGTCCTTGATCGCTCGAAACATTTAGTTTCCACATTTAGACACGCACAACACCTACATACATATACACACAATACAGACCGTATCAAAGAACAGATCATAGATGGAAATAACAAAATATATATGTGGTTATAAATGTACATGCTACTATAATGAACCCAAATGAAGAAAGAAGATTGGATACCTACTACTGTGGAAAATAATTTTTTCCTTTGGGGGATGAGATGAACCTCGAAAATAGGAAATCGAGCTGTGGAATAAGACTCTTTCTGTATATATATATATAGATATATACGAGGAAGTAACTACTCAACCTCTTTTATATTATTTGATCAGTAACACTACCTAAATATGGTTGTGTATCTTTGACGTTCATTCTACACAGCATTTAAATTTGTTACTGGTTTTGAGCTAGTTTCATGAGGTAAAGTTGGTATTCGTTTTGATTAGCTTTGAATGGAAATTGGAGATCGACTTTATGTACTGTACCTTTGTATCTATAATCAAATTTTAATGTCGAACTGTTAATTGTGTATGATCCCGTGCTCGTACGGTACACTAAGAGAGTGGATAAACCTTAAGGTGTGGCTAGCATTTTAGACTACTTTAACCAACCTCAACAACAAAATTTAAATACACAAGGAAGTATTTATCACCGAAGTTACTCAACTCACTAGTCTCACGTGACAAGTGGCTTTTAATATAGGTAGTGGTTGAAATGAAGGTAGAATTTTGTTGGGGGCTGTAAATACGGAAGTGATCGACATCTTGTCAGTTGAATCGCGCGGGTTATCCCGACAGGGAGAGTTGGTGGGATAAGGAGTGATCCGACGCTTTTGTAGGGGGTGGGGATCCCACCCTACTCTCCCTGTCGGGATAACCCGCGGGATATCAATCATTTCCGCTGTAAAATATGCTTCAAAGTGGTTGAGAATTCTTGATTTTGAGCAATTAGTGACATGCGGAAGACTGATTCTACACGTACAAGTTCCATGTAAGGGTATATTATAAGGAGTAACCAAGATCTCCGGACACATTTAATCAGCTCCGACATTCATACGCCAACCTAATAAACTAACATTCTATCCTTACAAGAGCATCTCCAATAGAGGAGAAAGTGTTTTTTATTATTACACGTATGATTTTAGGCCCTCATTTAAACAATAGGTCCTACAAAGTAGGAAGGTTGTCAAAATAAATATTCCCTCCGTTTCGTTTTAGTTGATGTTGTAGAGTTTTTCACGCAGATTAAGAAATAACAAAGAGAATAATTTTTTTCCAAATTCACCCATATTAATATCTTCTTAAAAGTTTAAAACACCTAGTTTTTAGTCAAGAATTAACAAAGATGGGTATATATCCTCCATGGAATATATTTAAAAATTGAATTAATTACCCTATTCGATGATTACAATGAGAATTAATGTTATGGTATGATTCCAAAACAGGGGTAAATTAGTGAGAATTTGGAGAAAATACTTAAACTCTCATCTATTTTGGAACACAAAATAAACCCTAAAACATCAACTAAAATGGAACGGAGGGAGTAAGAAGGTTTTATAAAAAATCTTATCTAGATCTTCGGAATGACCTCCATGTCATTTTTTTAACTATTTTTTTTATTACCAAGTGTTGCGCCCGTGCGTTGCACGGGCCTAGATATTTTGTAAAGAAAAGTACGTCTTGGTGGTAGTTAATTTTTAGGGATCCAAAATCTGAAACATGAAACAGAAAAAATAGGCAATATCCAACTCTTCACTGGCATTTTTCAGTGTTACTCATTTTATTTTCTTTTAGTTCTCCACTTTGTGAACCACCCCCATTTTCATATTCGACTCCCTCATATTCATTTTCAACTGCATCCACCATAGGTGCACCATTTGTTGCATCACCCTCTTTGTGTAAATCTTTAGTTTCCTGCCTTAGGAATATGTCCTTCCCTACGTCTAAAATCTGTTGGCGCATTCATCTCGCGGTGAAATATGAAAAAATGTAGCCCTTTTCACCTCCGAAGGCACCACTAAGCCCATCTTATGATAACTCCGACCATAAGATCTGATGGGGGACACGTGTATCGATTAAAGCAATTAGCCAAGGGAACGTACATAGATATACATGACTGTGCCATGTCGTCAATTGACAAAGAAGCGGAAGTCCCCTCAGAAAGTGACAATCATGCTTTAAGCGAGTTGCCTTTCGGAACAACTAACGATGAAGATTTTCGGGGTCAGTACGAGGAAACAACACAGGCAAAAGCATAAGAGCGAACACCTAAGGACCTCACCATGGATGGCATGGAGGAAATCGACATAGGAACTGAAGGAGACAAGAACCCCATCATGATTGGTAAGAACCGGAGCGAAGAAGAGATGGAGGCGATGATCAAACTACTACGAGAATACAATGATATATTCTTCAACTACGATAAAATGCCGGGGCAGGACAGCAGCCTTGTCGCCCATAATCTCAGTGTCTCACCCGAGTTCAAAACGATAAAACAAAGAAGTCGCGAGTTCCCAAGAGCTACGGCCCTTGCAATAAAAGAGGAGATAGAACGCCTGCTAAAAGCCAAGTTCATCAAGCCCATCCAACACCCAGTCTGGCTGGCCAACATCGTACCCGTGACAAAGAAAAATGGAAAAATTAGGTGTTGTGTGGACTATAGGGATCTGAACAGGGCGTGCCCAAAAGACGACTTCCCACTGCCCAACATCGAAATAATAGTAGACGCGACATGGGGTAAGAAAAAATTTTCCTTCATGGACTGCTTCAGCGGGTATAACCAGATAAGGATGACCACATCGGATACAATGAAAACTGCTTTCCAAACCCCGTATGGGAATTTCTACTATGTTGTGATGCCATTCGGCTTAAAGAATGCAGGCGCCACCTATCAACGCGCCATGACATCCATATTCCATGACTTGCGCATCGACGGTA
>JAJJWW010012165.1:0-33513 GCA_023531295.1 Papaver armeniacum
ATATATATATATATATATCTTCATCAGCCGCTCTCCGTTACAAGCACCACCAAACTCATTGTAATTAGAACCGCTCCTTTCTCACCAGCTCATATCTCCGTATCCTGTTCCATGACTTTCTTCTCTTGCGTTTTTCAATTTCAGTTTTTTTTTTTTTTTTAACTTATTAATTTCTTTTGTAAAGAAGAGGAAGATATAACTTTCTCACCTAGGGCTGCACAAGACCCACCCATGATACCCATACCCGTCCGTACCTGCTAAACCCGTGGATTTTTTGTCCATACCCGCCCGTTATGGGTGCGGGGTTGGTTAAGAAAAAAAAACCCCGCTGTCTGTGGGTGCGAGGTTGGTTTTAGGTCATACCCGCCCATACCCGCCCGAAAACCCGCTCAATATACATCGTTGATTACAGCTAATCCTTCACCGGCCTTGAGAAGTTCATTTCGCTCCTAGACCACCTCTTTTGTCCCTTTCTCCGAGAGACTTCACGTTTTCAATGGTTGTTGGTGTCTTGTGTGTGAACATATCCACAGAGGTGCCAATTTAAGAGTCGGCCTTCTTAACGTTCGTAGATTTTTTTACCATCAAAAATAAAACAAGCGTATTCGATTTGCTATCACTATAATTAGCCGCACGCGTCATGAAATATATTAAAGCGGACTCCATGGATTGTAATCTTGAAAATTTCAATGTGATAAGCAGATTATAGTGAACTCCTCCTCCTCCTGATCAGTATATTTAATTTTTAGATTATATCTAATTATTGCGGGTTTAAGCGGGTTTAAACCCAAACCCGCCCTACCTGCAAAATGGGTGGTAATAAAACCCGCCTTTGCTTTGTGGGTCTTGGGGTTGGTTATGAAAAAAAAAACCCGCAACCTGTGGGTGCGAGGTTGGTTTGAGCTTATACCCGCCCATACCCGCCCATGTCTCACCACTCACCAGCTCATATCTCCGTATCCTGTTCCATGACTTTCTTCTCTTGCGTTTTTCAATTTTAGTTTTTTTTTTTTTTTTAACTTATTAATTTCTTTTGTAAAGAAGAGGAAGATATAACTTTCTCACCACTCACCAGCTCATATCTCCGTATCCTGTTCCATGACTTTCTTCTCTTGCGTTTTTCAATTTTAGTTTTTTTTTTCTTTTTGTAAAGAAGAGGAAGATATAAGAGATCTGCCACGAGTTGTATAAGGTACGAATTTATGTTATAGGTTTGTGGTAATTTTTGTTTTTGATTTAAATAAACACATGTTCGTTCGTTAACATCAATTGTTACTTTAAAATGAAAAACGGGGAAACTAATACAGAAGGTGAGAAAGTCATGAATGAATTGAAGAGATTTGATGTTATTAGGTTTTTGATCGGAACTTGGAACTTGATTGATTTTTAAAAAAATTGATACAGCAGGAGAAAGGTGCCTTCATATTTGTTCGCTGAAATCAATGGATGTTTTTGTTGTGTTTATTATTTGCTATTTTACCTTTTTTGTTTGAATTTTGCTTCCAGCTTTTCAGTGTTCTTTTTGATATTATTTAGTTGGATGCCATCTTATGGTTGTAGGAACCTGGCTAACTTTTGAAATTAAAAAAAATTGTATTATGAAGCGTGTTTTTTGTAAGCAGGGTGTGGATTCTTCTTGTTTTTATTGACGTTTCTCAGCATCCTTTGCATGGTATACAAGTAGTTCTGCTTAGTCCCCGTACATAGTTCACTGATTACACGGTCTGCTTCTATAACAGATGTCTGGTAGGCTACAGGATGGTGAAGATCACCCTATGGATGGTGAAGATCACCCTGTGGATAATGAAGTTCACCCAATGTATCCATATGGCTCGGACTACATAAATCCAAGTTTATTTGCTGGTGTTAGCTTTTATTCGGCTGAAACCATTGGCTACCCTCCTCAGCCAGATCCTTGTAGCAATGATGAGGTTATTACTATTTGTCAGGATAAGGAGATACCTCCTCCATTTGAAGATAAATATTCCGATGTTGATTCTGCTGATCCGCGTGTGCAAGGGTTTGCAGCCTTTGGCTTGCGAAAGTGTAACACAATTCCTCAAGGTAAGGAGAAGAGCAAAAATGAAGCCTACCACCCAAATGATATTACTGTTTGTCAGGACAAGGAGATACTTCCTCTGATTGAAGATAAATATTCCGATGATGATTCTGTTGATTCTGCTGATTCGCGTGTGCAAGGGTTTGCAGCCTTTGGCTTGCGAAGGTGTAAGAAGAGCAAAAATGAAGAACATCATGGGTGTTCAGATGCCTACCACCCAAATGCTCAACGGGAGACGATGAAGAAGAGCACAAATGAAGACCATCAGGAGTGGATAGATTCCTGGTATAAAGGAACTGAAGCGCCCCCCCAGGCTGACAACATTATTTTGAATTACTACGTCTGCACAGATGGGTATCATAGAAAGGGAAGGAAAGGAGGATATGGAGTTATAATTCGTGACGACGGTGGTAAACCTATTGTTGCTTCAGCTGTGGCTGCTACAGAAGTAGTGTCGTTGCTTTATCACCAGTTGCAGGGTGTGGTTAGAGGTGTTGAACTTGCAGTGGATTATTCTATTCGCGACATTGCCTTATTTTGCAATGCAAAAAGTGTTGTTCGTCTTGTTAAGAGTCTTGAGACAAAGCATAAATGTTATATTCATTCCGCTAAAGCGAATTCTTTTGATGTTCTCTGTAAGGATTGTGTGATGGATCTTACAAGAAAGGAGGAGTACCCCTTGGTCTTACCTCTCCTAAAGAGAATAGCAGAGATGGAACCTAAGTTCTATATGCCAATTACGGTTGACAAATGTGAAAGAGAACATAACAAAGCAGCTGATTATTTGGCGAAGAATGGAGCACCTGGTATGGAGAAATTAAGTCAGTGTGATTTTCCAGACGAATTGAAGGAAATTATCTGCAAAGATTATTTTGAGTCTGCTACTGGGCTGCCTTTTTAAATGTAATCAAGATGGTTTATTTATGAAGGGCAGCGACTTCTTGACTTCTATGGTGATTGGTTTTGAAAATGTCATTGGTGTTTCACTACCTATAAAAACTTATGGTTATCTTTTGGAGGTATCTTCCGTGGATGGTGGTTGGAGGCTGGTACTGCTGTCAAGCTGCTGAATTTTATTGTTGCTGGTGTTTTTTTCTTCGTATTTTGGGGTTGCTGGAAGGCAATTATTACCGCTCGTGGTGGTGATTCGAGCATGGTGGTGGTATTCAAGGTGTTGGTATCATTGCGGCTGGTCTTTATATCCTCTTTCAAGTTACTAGAAGTTGGTCTTGCCGGCCTTTTCTTTTTTTTTCTTTGGCTTGTTTCTTCCTTGTGCGCTTTTGTGTTTTGGTGGAAGTGGTTGTTTTTAGGATTATTTGGATGGTTAGATGGAGGTCTCTTACTATTTCTCTAAATGCCTCTTAAAATTATGTTTGTTTTCACACTTTAGGTAATTTAAAATGCTCGCTCCTCCCTAACTGTAATGGACCACTAAGGCTCAACATGGTTTCGGTTTTCCACCGAAACCGGACCGAACCAGACCGATAAGTGGTTTTATCCCATTTTTGTAATTGTTTTTTTGAATAACTTTTTATTAGGGTTTCTGGTTACTTTTCTTTGTGTCATCTACTTATTTTGTTGTGTTTGATTAGGTTTTTCATTGTTGTGTTTGATTAGGTTTTTCATTGGTTGGGGTTTTTGTTCATTCTACCTTAAGATCCTCACCATGAGAATAAGTACAACACATTGCGGTAAGCAAAATCCTTACTGTGTTTCCGTTAATACAGACGTTTCCTAATGCTCTCTGCTTGGGTTTTGGTGCAGAAGTAGTGAGCTATTCGTTTATAATCTTAGAATTAGGAATCTTCTCTTGGTTTTCTTTCTTCTGCTGTTGGTTCTTTGAGAATTCCATCCCTATGAACTTTCTTATTGATTTTGTCCTGATTATTTTTGTTTGATTGATTTTACAGTTCATGCTCGAATCTCTCGAAATGGATCATGCAGGTCTGTGACGGTTGAAAAACTAAAGAAAATTTTGCTGGTGTAGACATGAAAACGAAAGATAAATTTACCCCTGATGAAACAAATCTGCTACAATTACTCTCCAGAGATGAGTAAGTTCTCATAGTTCAGTTATTGCAGTCATACATGCTCAAATTCTGGATTCGCTGGCATACTGGCTACTTTAGTCCAAGAAAATCTTAGCTGCAGAAACAAATTTAAAATTTATCAACTCCATGCAGTTCCATAGCCGCTCCATTCCTGCAACAGAGAATTTTGTATTGGTAACAATATGTTGAGAATTCTCATTTTATCTTTTTGTGTTTTGATTTTTCGCTACTACGTTCGGTTCAGGTTGCTGGAAATGGGCGGCGATGGATGCCTCAAGAGAGCAGTGTACCTGGGTGGAGTTGTTGCTGGTTCTGGATGGGAGTAGTTTTGGTGGTGGCATATTATATTGTTATGTCACGACAGTTTGGAAGTAGTAGGGATGTCTGGATAACATGGAATTGGAAGGAACATGAGCTTTGATTAAGCTATTACCGATGATAAAATATTGCCTCAATGCATCCTGATCCCGGACCAATGATTGAGTTAGGACTTTAAACTATTCCTATAGTCTTGATTCGATTTTGTTACCATTAGGGAACATTGGCGGCATGTGCATCATTCTCTCAAAAGAGTAGTACTCAGGTCTCTCTCTTTTCTTTCTCTCTGTAGAAGATCCCCCAAATAATTTCAATCTCGAGAGAGGAAGAATTTGATTTCTACACAGAGAGAAGCAAAACTTCGATTTCTTCCATCTCAAACGAGTTTGTTCGACGATCTCTTTTTCTTGGTGTTTTGATTGATTTGAAGATAAATCAATAATAATGGCTCCAGTTTCAGCTCTTGTGAAATATAAGTTGGTGTTTTTTGGAGATCAATCTGTTGGTAAAACAAGTTGACCACAGCTGTGCCCTGTTGATTCTTTAATCAGTATGAGTACCGTCGTCGGTGTTGTTGCTGCTATAGCCTTTGGTCCCGTCTAACTTCTTTATTCTTTTAACAGGTTGTTATCACATTATGCTATGCTTATTGAGGTATTACAGTGTGGAAATGAGTTTCAGGGTTAAGTTCACTGTACAGTTAGTGTTAGTGTTAGAAATAGTGTAACTAGATATTTTTTACCAAACCCTAATGTGGGAACAGTTGTATACCTGAGTATATATAGTATATAAAAGGAGGCTTCTCCTATGAGTGGAAATACACTCTTTCAATCACTCTCTCTCTGTTTCTACATGGTATCAGAGCATAAGAGAGAGAGAAGAGAAAACTTAACCTAGATCTACTATAGTTTCCATCTGTGATTCAGATTTGAAGTTAGATCCTGAAGTTGTTCAAAAGAAGCTGCAAACTGCTGTTCTTGAAGAACCTGTGGCTGTTTGTAAGTTGTTTCTTCTTTGAAGTCTGTTTTTTGATTGTTGAGTTAAGTCAGAGCTATGGCTAGTGCTTCTGAAATTAGTATTCCTTCTACCCCAAGTATTTCTTCTACTTCTAGGAATCCAACATCTCTAGATCTTACTCATAAGATGACATCTTGTAAGTTGGATGACTCCAACTACCTTGTTTGGTCTCATTGGGTGAAGCTTTACATCACCGGTAAGGGAAAGATTGGGTATTTGACTGGAAGCAAGGCATGTCCAGAAATCTCAGACCCTACACATGAGACTTGGGAAGAAGAAAATGCTCTAATCATGAGCTGGTTGATTGATTCTATATCTCCCGAGTTGAGGAGCAGTTTTATGCGCCTAACCACTGCAAAAGAACTGTGGGATGCAGTTTCTCAGATTTATGTGGTAACTGGTGACGCTACGCAAATCTATGAGTTGAATCGTAGAGTCATAGAGACAAGGCAGAATAATAGACCCTTGTCGGTTAACTATAATGCTCTTCAATCTTTGTGGCAAGAACTTGATTTCCTCCAGCCATGTGACATGGAGTGTGTTGCTGACACCACCAAGTTGAAGAAGCGAATTGAAAAGGGTCGAATTATTGAGTTCCTTCTTTGGTCTAGACTCAAATTTTGACCCTATTAGAATTCAAATATTGGGAAAGGATCCATTGCCTACACTTCGGGATGTCTATGGAATTGTTAGGTCCGAAGAACTTCGCGGGGGGTTGCTATGCCATCTCAAATGGCTCAAGAAAGTTCAGCATTGAAGGTTGTTACCACCTCCACTCATGTTCCAACAGTCACATCAGGAAACTACCGCCAGCCTGACGAGAAAGACTCACTATATTGTGACTATTGTAACAAGAGAAGGCATACTAGGGAGACATGCTTCAAGCTTAATGGGCGTCCACAATGGCAAAGCGGTAATAGGAGAGGAGGCTTCTCTAGTGGCAGTGGTGGAGGAAGAAGAGGAGGTCGTAATGGTGGTCCAAGAGCATACCACACAGCTGATGAGGGGGAGTTTCAACCTCCATCCTTGACATCATCTAATGTTTCTTCGCATCCATCTGAAGACCGGCTGGAGCAGATGATAAAGGATTATGCAAGAATGTTGTCAGCAAAGGAACATTCTGCTGGATCTAGTTCTTTGGATCAATCAGGTAACACATATAACTTTGGTACCGCATTGAGCTCTACATGTGATAAATCTAAGGATTCTTGGATTATCGATAGTCGAGCAACTGATCACATGTCTACCAGGTCCAACTTGTTCTCCACTTATAATCCTAGTCCTAGAAAACCTCGTATTTTGACAGCTGATGGATCTCCATCTATTGTCTCTGGTGAAGGAGATATTCCGATAACCAACTCCATGTCCCTTTCTACGGTGTTACATGTTCCAAATCTATCTTGCAGTCTCCTATCTATCAGCCAAATAACCAAAGCTCTAAAGTGTTGTGTTACCTTTTATGACACTCATTGTGTTTTTCAGGACCTTCTCACAGGGGCGACGATTGGTCTTGGTAAAGAGAGAGGGGGCCTGTATTATTTGGAGTTGCAGGGTACAACACAAGATGACAGTACAAGAGCTTACAATTCAACAAGTGCATCTGATTTTGAGGAACAAACTTGGCTATGGCATAAACGTTTGGGACATCCTTCTTTTGGGTATTTACAAAGGTTGTTTCCTAAGTTATTTTCAGAACTTGATATATCTAAACTTCATTGTGAAGTGTGTGAGTTAGCTAAACATCACCGTGTTTCATACCTTTCAAGCATTAATAGAAGTTCATCTCCTTTTGCTGTTATACATAGTGATGTTTGGGGCCCGTCACGTGTCATTAGTTCTTCTGGTTCTCGTTGGTTTGTTACTTTCATTGACGATTACTCTCGAGTCTCTTGGGTGTACTTACTGAAAGACAAGAGTGATGTCCACTCTGTTTTCAAGATCTTTCATAAATTTGTCCTTACCCAGTTTAACAAAAACATACAAGTATTAAGATCAGATCGAGGTGGCGAGTACTTAAATCAAGGTCTTTCCACTTATTTCTTAGAACAAGGGATTGTCCACCAAACCACTTGTGTCGATACGCCTCAGCAAAATGGAGTTGCTGAGCGTAAAAATCGTCACTTATTAGAAGTCGCTAGATGTTTGTTGTTTTCTATGAGTGTGCCAAAATTGTATTGGGGTGATGCTATCCTTACCGCAGCACACTTGATCAACAAGATGCCTTCTCGAGTTCTCAAATTCCAAACACCTCTTGCTGTGCTTTCTGGTGGCCTTTCTTTTGGTCCTCCTGTACGTATTCCACCAAAAATATTTGGGTGTGTTTGCTATGTCCATGTTCATAAACAGGGTAGGGGAAAATTAGACCCTAGAGCTCTAAAATGTGTTTTCCTAGGATACTCGTCTACTCAAAAAGGGTAACAAATGTTGTCACCCTCCTACTGGAAAGTTTTTTGTATCTAGAGATGTCACTTTTTGTGAAGATATATCGTATTTCTTGAAGGAAGATTCTCTTCAGGGGGAGAGTACATATATTGAAGATCAGCCTTGGTGTGACCTACCTTCAGCACCTAGCATATGCAAGGATAGCGAGATTACTCCGTTGGTAATGCCTCCTCAACCGCAGATTCAAGCTCAGGTTCAAGTTTACAGTCAAAGAGACAAGGCCCCTCTTTCTACTCCTCGCCAATTGTCTACTCCAGTGACAGGTAATTCTGAACTAGAAACTTCTATTGCACCAGTTGAAACAACCTTGAGTACCGATAATAATGATATTTCAGGTGATGAGTCCACTAATGTTGTGGAAGATCCTACTCCTCCTAGATATCCTAATCGTACCCGTAAACCTCCATCTCGTTATGGTTATTCAACTGACCATCCTATGGCTAACTTTGTGTCTTATCATCGTTTGTCACCCACTTATTCTGCCTTTGCACATCAGTTATCTTCTGTGA
This sequence comes from Papaver armeniacum, assembly GCA_023531295.1. Taxonomy (NCBI): domain Eukaryota; kingdom Viridiplantae; phylum Streptophyta; class Magnoliopsida; order Ranunculales; family Papaveraceae; genus Papaver; species Papaver armeniacum. The sequence continues at coordinate 8,397 of JAJJWW010012165.1, forward strand.
CTATCCCTACTAGGATTGAAGAAGCCCTTGCAGATCCAAAGTGGAAGAGAGCTATAATGGAAGAAAAAGAAGCTCTAATAAAGAATTCCACCTGGGATGAGGTGTATCTACCAAAAGGGAAGAAGACAATCGGCTGCAAGTGGGTATTAACTGTGAAGTACAAGTCTGATGGAACTATCGAGAGACACAAAGCAAGACTAGTAGCTAAGGGATATACTCATGACCTATGGAATTGACTATCAAGAAACCTTTGCACCTGTTGCAAAAATGAACACCATCCGTGTCTTGTTATCTTTGGCAGCAAACAAGGGATGGCCCCTTCAACAATTTGATGTGAAGAATGCTTTCCTAAATGGTGAGTTGGAAGAGGAAGTGTACATGGACATTCCTCCAGGATTTCAAGTAGCTACTAATAAAGGAAAAGTGTTTAAGTTGAAGAAATCTCTATATGGTTTAAAACAATCTCCAAGAGCATGGTTTGGTAGGTTCACACGAAGTATGTTGAGATGCGGATATCATCAAAGTCAGGCAGATCATACGTTGTTTCTCAAACGTTCAAGAAATGGAAAAATCACCATACTTATTGTCTACGTAGATGATATTGTGATGACAGGTGATGATGTGGAAGAAATGGGGAAATTGAAAAATTACTTGGCTAAGGAATTTGAAATAAAGGACCTAGGAGACTTGCGCTATTTCCTAGGAATTGAGGTGGCAAGATCAAAAGAAGGAATCTTTATCTGTCAAAGGAAATATGTTTTGGATTTACTAGCCGAGACAGGAATGTCGGGTTCCAGGCCCATCGACACACCAAGTGAACCAAATAAGAAGTTAGGAGAAGACGCCGAAGGCATTCCAGTGGACAAAGAGAGATATCAAAGGTTAGTGGGAAAGTTAATCTATTTGTCTCACACTCGTCCTGATATTGCTTACTCTGTGAGTGTAGTAAGTCAGTTTATGCATGCTCCGCGTGAAACACATATGGATGCAGTGTATAGAATACTGCGGTACCTAAAGTCTGCACCAGCAAAGGGCTTGTTATTCTCGAAGAATGATCACGTCGAAGTTGAAGCATACACTGATGCTGATTGGGCAGGGTCAGTGATTGATCGCAGATCTACCTCTGGCTATTGTTCATTTGTTGGAGGAAACCTAGTAACTTGGCGCAGCAAGAAGCAACCAGTAGTGGCTAGATCTAGTGCAGAAGCAGAATTTAGAGCTATGTGTCATGGGATTTGTGAGTTATTGTGGTTAAGAATATTGTTAAAGGAAATTGGATTCATCCCTACGGGTCCTATGAAGTTATCTTTGCGACAACAAGGTGCAATCAGCATTGCTCATAATCCAGTCCAACATGATAGAACCAAGCATGTGGAGGTGGATAGACATTTTATCAAAGAGAAGTTGAATGCAGGAATTATTAGCACTCCTTTTGTAAGAACGCAAAACCAGATTGCGGATGTTCTAACAAAAGGAGTCCCGAGTAGCCCATTCAACTTTTTCCTCGACAAGCTAGGCATGCGAGATATCTTCGCACCTGCTTGAGGGGGAGTGTGGAAATGAGTTTCAGGGTAAAGTTCACTGTACAGTTAGTGTTAGTGTTAGAAATAGTGTAACTAGATATTTTTACCAAACCCTAATGTGGGAACAGTTGTATACCTGAGTATATAAAAGGAGGCTTCTCCTATGAGTGGAAATACACTCTTTCAATCACTCTCTCTCTGTTTCTACATACAGGTCATGTCCAATTACAATATGAGATAGTTCAGACTCTTATTGTGGATATTGAGCCAGGTTTGCTACATGGAGGTGATACATGATTTTTTTATTTGGAGTTCTCTCCTACTATTTCTTGGTCCAATATTGGTGCATGAATCTAGTCCGACTCTTGCATGAATTGAGACAGTAGATACATTTTTCTTCTTAATACAACCAAATTTGGCAGAAAACTTTAGTACTCCCAGGTGAAAGCTCTTACATGAATTTTGATGAGACAAGGATGGAGTTTTTACTGTCACTCATGCTTAGGCTAAAGTAATAAGAAATTTTCATTATTAGTGACGCGCATCCAAAAACAAAAAAAAAACTTGACCACCTCTTCATGGAATCTCTGTGCGCTTTTGTTCTTAATCTGCCACTAACTGATCAACTTGACCACCTCTTCCTGATAGGAGATGACCTTAATCAAGTTAACATGAGTGGCATTAGGGACCTTAATCAAGCTCTTATATTTCTTTCTTTGTTTTTACTATCTCTAAAAGAATGGGTCTTGCCGTTATGTGTTGGGTATGTAAATATTTTCTTTTAGTCCAGTGGTTTCATTGTGCTTGATTATATCCTCATAATAATGTATAAAGTAATGAGAAAAGTTATGTTGTGTTACGGTTCATTTTGGGCTATAAATCCTATATCCACGTTCATTTTGCTTGAGTTTAAAATGTATGCTGATAGGTAATGAAGTTGTTATTTATTGATTGACGGAGGATTATATTTTGCATGTAACATTGTAGGAGAAAAGGGATACACACGGTCATATCCTATACAGGGACGGAGATTGCTCTTAATAATGTAGAGGTCTTACATTATTATCAAGCTCAGAGCATTGGTTTCTGGAAATTTGAGCTGCTTCAATTGGGTAAGTCCTACATTTCTGTCAGATCTCATTTGTTCAAGAGTATGCAGCTGCAGTACTTCTTAAATCAATCTAGATAAAGGTCTCAACGATCATATAATCGAGGCATCGTAATGTTGTTGAATTTCTATGCTTGAATAATAAAATTTTATTTATCAATGAAACTTGCAAAATGTGGAACACTTATCACAATTATGCCCTATTTTGGAATACTTGGTTCTTAATGAACAGATTAGTTAAATTTTTGCTGCAGTAACGGTTTTGCCGATGTATCGTCATGTTCCGCTTTCTGTAAGAATTCACAAAATTGCAATTTGGATATATATTCCTTTTTTTGTTGCTGTTTTATCGTAGGAGTTACGACACTGCCTTTCAAGCACTCTAAAAATAGAGCAGATCGCTCCAGCTTGCAATTAACCATTTAGGTGTATTGCATTACTGTTTTGCAACACTCAGCTTTACAGAGGATATCGGATGAATTTTGATCAACTTATTACTTCAATTAAGTGTACTCTGTATAATTGGTCTTTAGATTCAAAGTTATTTGAAGGCTACTCATTGAGTACCTTGATCTCAAACTGGGAGGCAGTTGTTAGTAACAATTAGCCAACCAAACCTTTGTAATCTTAGTTTCATCTTTTTGATGAAGCTTTGTTTTTAAAACAATTTGCCGTTTTGCTCTCAAAAAAAAAAAAAAAAAAAAAAAACTCACATCCACACATCAAGATTATTTGCTCATGTGCAATTCATGACTGTATACGCAAAGGGCGCATATGCCACGGTTTTGAAATTCTGTACCAAGTACTCCTAGAGATTGTATTCCACTTGCACATAATTCCAAGCGTCGTGAAAGCACTAAAGGAAAATTCATGCGGCCAGTCGTTTATGATAGTCGTGCTTCATGGATTCTTTAGCTTTGATTAATAAAGCCATAGTATCAGCTAAGGAAGCAGGTACTAAGATGTTCAGTCTGGGTTGTTCAAACCAGGTAAAGTTAATGACCCATGCAGAAACTTAATGCAATACACACTGAAGGAGAAAAACGATAATTTTTTTTTTTTTGATATGCTCATAACTGGAACCATGCCATTTAATTAGTAAATATGGTGAACTCTCTTTCGAGGAACCCAAATTTGAACATCAAAATTGTCTGATGGTAGTTTAGCAGCATCATTAAGATAATGAATAAAGAACATATTAAACAAAGTTGAGTTCGTCTTATATATTAGCTTTTGACGCAACAGATCCTGTAAAAATGGAAGTTAGAATTTTGATGCATCGGAACTAAAGTCACACAGTCGAGATTGTGATGTCCCACGAGAAGTTGCTACTGGCATTATCGATTACCATGTTCATTAAATGCATTGGGACAGGGCGAGGCGAAGACGAAGCCGAAGCCGAAGCCGAGCTTTACCAAATTAAATCGGGACTGGAGAGGTGAAGCGAAGCCACTCCTAATCAAAAAGGATGCGACGGCCTGGGCGAAGCCGTGCAACACCAAATCAAAAATATATCGGGACGAGGCGAGGCGAAGCCGAGCTACACCTAATTAATCAAAAATGTATCGTGATGGGGCGGTGCGAAACCCCACGACACCTAATAAAAAATATGGCTAAAAGAACAAAAATGCCCGAGCGTAGCACGGGCACAAAATCTAGTTTTTTTTTAAAGATTTGAAGTGTTAGTTTCAGAAAACTGACATATAGTCGGTTTTCCATTAACCCAACGGAACAAACCGAAACCGGATAAAACCATTTAGAAACCGAACCAATGGTTAATGGATTGTTTTGGTTTAGATTTTTAGAAACCAATAGTATTGGTTTCGGTTTTGGTTTGGCTAGAAACTGAGCCGAAACCGACCATGAACAGCCCTAGTAATGGTTAGTGAGTAGATTTTTCTCCTGTGTCAAATCCTTAGCTAGGAGTAATGGAATGGAATGGAAGGAACTTTGGTAGGCAACATTTTTACTGGCGACCCAAAAATCTTTCAAGATTTTTAAACTCTGATATCCGGATGCCCAATCCTTTCAAAACTCTTCAGAATGATTTTAGTTTTCAAAAATCATATCATCCTCTATTTAAAACTCAGATATCGGGATGTCCAATCCTTTCAAAACTCTTCAAAATGATTTTAGTTTTCAAAACTCCTATCATCCTCTACGATGGAAACTCTCTTATTCTTTATTTATTCTGATTTAGAATCACAAAAAATATTTTGGCTGACTGCATAAATGTTTTTTTTTCTTTTTTCTTTTTTGAAGCATATTTATATTAAAAAGACTAAAACGGAATTACACGGGGGAATGTTGTTCCCCTGGTGTCATTTGTTACAAATTGATTCAAAAAATTGGGAATAGTGTGTTCCCATATATTAGCCTGAAATACTCCCTTTTGGCTGTTGTCTGCTGCATGGTTGGCGAGGGCATCTGCTGCCTGATTAGCTTCCCTGTAGTTGTGTTGAATTTTGTAGTGGGGGATTTCTTCTAGTCTTCCTCTAATTTCAGAAATCATTTCTTTCATGTACCATGGGGGTTCCGATCGCTCCTTGATGAAATGAACTAATGTCTGAGAATCAGATTCTATATATATTTTAGTCCATTGATAAAGTGGAACCGATCGTAAATCCATGAGTAAAGCCCAGGTCTCAGCTATCAGCGCTGTGGTGATCCCTAAAGGTTGTGACATTGCAACAATTACCGTAGTTGTCGAGTCTCTGCAAATAAACGCTCCACCTGCTGGTCCCGGATGTCCATGTGTCGCTCCGTCGGTGTTGATTTTTATCCAATGTTGTTCTGGTGGTTTCCATCCAACTTGAATCATTTGAGTCGCCCTTATTTGTGAACAGTCTCTTGTCGTTGGATTCATGTTAGGAAGAGGTGGAGGTAGTACTAAATTCGCCCAGGAGAATTCTTGATGCAGAAGATTTGCCAGTTTGAGTGTATCAGAGGGTGGTTTGTGTTTTCTTCCGTAGATCAGGTCATTCCGTGCTATCCAAAGAGTCATAAGATGAAGCAGAAGGATGTTGTGGAAATTGTGGATTGTTTGGTCAAGAGTAGTTGGTTTATGGTGGTTGATGGTGTTAATGGTTGGGGTCTTTGGTACTGAAATAACGGTTCTGCTTCATGATGATTAAATAAAAGATCCCAAACTTCTTTAGCATATCGGCAGGTGAGGAGAATGTGCTCCGCTGTTTCTGGAGATAAATTACATCTAGGACATAGATTTGAGGGGGTGAGGTGAATTTTATGTAATAAGGTGAAGGTAGGTAAGCCTTCATTTATAGCTTTTCACAAGAAAAACTATATTTTTGAGGGACATTTTAATGTCCAGATGTGAGTGGAGGTTTGTAGCTGATATGAAGATGTGGTATTTGGGTGATGATGGGTTAGCAGACGGTATCCTGAACTTACTGAATGTTTACCACTTTTTGTGTATGGCCATATAATTTTATCAGGTGGTCCATCTTGAATAATCCTATGCATAGTTGATTGCGGAAGTTGTGTCAAACGGTTGTGGATCCACGAATTTGTGATTGGATCAATGTAATCAGATACTTTTGGAAAGTTTTGACATTGGTTGTGAGTTAGGGGAGGGTGATCCGGGATCCAATTGGAAGTTGTTGGGGTGGAAAGTCCCATTGCCAATTTGGTGAAAAACATGAGGTGCGATGGAGGATAACAGGGAGGTGAGTTGTTTCCAAATAGGACTGGCCGACGGAGGGGGAGGTTGGTTGGATTGAAGAAAAGGTTCATTATGGAAATATTTTTCTCTATACATGGACGAATAAATCGAGTCCGGCTGATCATGAATTTGCCAGGCTCTCTTAAGTAGTAGTGCTTTGTTATGATCTAGACTTTTCCTAATTCCTAGTCCCCCCTCCGGTATGGATCACGTCAGTTTATCCCTCCCAATAGGGTGTAATTTTTTGACCGACGCATCATGGCCCCAGAAGAAATTCCTAGTGATCTTGTCAACTTCCTTGTGTAAATGCACTGGTAGAAGATTTTTCTGCATAATATGATTTGCAGTGGGGATAAGAGAGGTTTTAATGAGTATTAACCTTCCTTTTTGGTTGAGGCATTTCGTTTTCCATCCTTTTGCTTTTCGGCCATTCTTTGTAGAAGTGGAAGAAAAATATGTGATGATGATATAGCTGGCATGTCGAAGAAGCATTGGATTTCTCCAATGGTGGATGGATCAAGACGAGGATGATGGATTATAACGGATTTGCTGGTGTTGATGTGTTGTCCGGTTGAGTTGGAGTAAGCATCGAGCAGTTGTTTTAGTTGAATGCAATTTTGTTTGATACTTTAAACGTTATTAATAAGTCATCCACATACATTAGATGGAGAATCAGAGGTGCTTTCTTAGAAATGCTCAGGCCTTGAATGTTGTTCCGGTTTTCCAGATGCGCCAGATTTGTTGATAGAATTTCCGCACATATGATAAAAATGTATGATGATAATGGGTCACCTTGTCGTATTCCTCGCGAAGGGGAAATAAATCCATGTGGTATGCCATTGACGTTAATGGAGTACGTCACTGTGAAATACATATCATGATGTATTCTATGAACTTTTCTGGAAATCCGAATCGTGTGAAGGCTTTTTTGACAAAACCCCAATCTAGACTATCATAAGCTTTCTGAATGTCTAATTTAAGTCCTATTTTTGGGTTTTTGGTTATGGGAGAAGTTCTGATGTAATGAAATAGTTCACCCGCTATAGCTATGTTATCTTGGATGGATCTCTGAGGTACAAAGGCACTTTGATATGGGCTTATAATGAAAGATAATAAAGGTCTTAAACGGTTTACCAATATTTTGGCGATGATCTTGTAGGTAACGTTGCACAGTGCGATAGGTCGGATTGTGATGCAGATGTTGGGTGATCTCCTTTTGGAATTAATGTTAGGTTTGTGTGATTCATCAGAGGGTGTAGATTGAGGTTGTCAAAAAATTCTCTGACCATTGCAGTAAGTTGCGGTTTGGTGGTGTTCCAAAAAACTTTAAAAACCTTACTTGTATATCCATCTGGTCCTGGAGCCTTTTCTGAGCCAATCGACCAAAGCGCTTCTTTGATTTCGTCGTCTGATACATCACGTGTCAAGGAAGTGCACTGATTTGCTATTAAGCGCGGGGTGATCAAGGAGAATAAGTGATTATCCAATCTGGTACTGCCTGCCGTATATTGGTTTGTGAAATGTTGAAGCAGTAGATCAACAATCTAACTTTGATCAAAAACCCAATTATTATTTTGGTCTCGCAATTGTTGTATGGAGTTGCAGCTTCGGTGTATCGTTGTTGTAGTATGGAAAAAAGATGTGTTTCTGTCTCCAGATTGCAGCCATTGAATTCTTGAATTTTGTTTCCAATATGTGGCATGATTTTGGAGTAATATTAAATGTCCTTCTCGATGCTCTTTTTCCCGTCGTATCCAATTAGTCAAAGCCGTACCTGTCTGTATTGAACATTGGTGTTGTGCAAATTGTATCTGTGGCACGGACATTTTGATCATGGTTGGAAGATGACCAAAAGTTGTCTTGTTCCATTGTGTAAGGACGTGGGTTGTAGTGATGAATTTAATTTGGAGGTTTGTCATCACCTCATCATCAGATTTTTACTTGTCCATGCCTCATTGACAATGTTATGTATATTGGGGTGGGATAACCATAGGTGTTCGAATTTGTAGCTCCTCTCGTTTCTCCAATTTAATTGCTTTGTTCTGAGTAAAATGGGAGCATGATCCGATGCAATGCGCGGGAGATGAGTGACTGCAACATGAGGATTGGTCGTTCTCCATCTTTGATTAGCCATAACTCTGTCTAGACGTTCCATGATGAAGTCCTCACCTTGTTGATGATTTGTCCATGTAAATGGATCTTCTTGGAAGCCAAGATCTATCAATCCCATGGTGTCAATCATATAGAGAAATTGTTATGCCGAGAGATTCATGTTGTTCCTCAAGGCTTCACAGGACCTGGCATCAGAAACATAAACTAAATATTCAACGGAAGCTAATGCACATTAAACACAAAAGACACCGATATTTACGTGGTTCGGCAATGTGCCTAGGTCCACGGACTGAAATTCACTTCATTCATATATCAGAGAATACACGATGCACATGACACTCAACACCCCGTTTTTCTTCTTCACATTCTCAACTCACCTTCAACTCTCTCAGCCCTAAAGCTATGAGAGGATCTACATCTTGCTAATGAAGAGATAACTTCTCTTCTTTGTGAGGAGATAGATGTCTACAACCTAAGGGTTTAGACAAGATTGATGTAGATGATGTAGATCATGTAGATACATATAACCTAAGACTTATGCCTTTATTTATAGGCTTATAATACTTCGATTAGGAAACCAAGCTTTACTCTAATTTAGGAAACCTAAACTAGCTAAGATAGGAAACCCTTGTTTAGATAGAAGTCTAAACACAATTATAAAAAATCATTCAACTGATTTAGGAAATCAAACTGATGTTTTCTAAAATCGAGCCAATATCCAACAATTCTCCACCTTGGCAAGATTTCTAGGACAACTTCAACTTCACTATTCTCCGATTTCTCCACCTTGGCATGAAATCTCAACATTCACCTTCCACGCCTTCGTATTCTACTTCCTACAATCGCCCGAAGGTGCCACTCATCCGTATATGCTTCAATTCCACTAAAGGACTTCAATACTTCACTCACCCGTAGGTGTTGCACTGGTACAACTTCCAAAATCCTTGTCTAAGGTTCAAATGTGTCAATCGACAACAACACACCAAATGGTGTTTCAAATTCCTTTTAAGGATGCAATGTGCTTCAACATGTGCTTCACAAATTCGATCCCATGGTAGGGCTGCAACTGTGTCTTTAAAAACACCAACATACTAATGCACCTATAGATGCTGTAAACGAAAGTCACTGATTTATTTCAAGATGGCCAATCCTAAACATCACCAATTTTTTCGTAAGTTTGCTGATTTCTCAGCAATTCAAGTTATCTATGAATTCCTGACGCGTCTTCGACTTCATAGATTTTCATATGCACATATTCTTCAAACTTGCAAGATTCAATTCTTTGCACATTTGCTTCAACTCGTAGGTATAGTCTTTGACTTTAAATCACCACTTCACTTGTCAAATTTGAGCTCTTTCTCCATCCTACTTCTTCAAATTCCAACACTTCGTCTTTCAATGCGGAGTTCAATATTTCATCACATGCAAATGTATGGTGTACCCCCATACCTACGAAGTTTTCTTCAAAAGATGAAATAATTCATACCTTACAAAGATGCAGTCTTTGTAAGTTCCCAAACATCTGTGTGAACACATTCCAGTATTCCATATGTGGTGATATTCATGATATTTTCATATCTTCAAAAAAACTAGAACTTTTTACTCCAACTCCAAGCTTGATTCTTTCTCCACCTTCACACAATGTTCGCAAAATCCTAAACTGCATGATTCTGCGTTATTCAACTTCATGCCTTAACTGCATGAATTTGTCTTCAACCGTATTAGATTGCGCATTATCTAACACTTCTACTTCCATAATCAACAATACCAATTTCCATTCTCCAATCCTTTCATCGGTTCATCTGCATTGAAAAAATTCTTCAAAAGAAACTCCACCGTTTAAACAACTTTAAACCCCACGGAGTTAAATGGATCTAGTGATTTCAGATTCTTATTCAAACTTCGGTACACACCGAACAACTTCAAACTTCTCGAGTTGCACCTAAGTACTTCAACTGAATGCTTAATATCTACAACTTCAAACTCCAACTCTTAAAAGTCTGAAAACCATTCTCTAGAGAGTGCCTATGATAAAATCATTCAAACTCGAAATTCCACACCATCACTAGATTTGCGTTTTTCAACGTTCATGTCTGAACTTGAAACTTCTTTCCTTGTTTTCCAATGCTTTTCCTTACGACAAAAGGCAATTCAATTCACATACCGCGTTCTTCAAATAGTTTGCGATTTCTTCGCCTATCTATATACTTCACATGTAGTATCGTACCTTACAGTTGTGAAGTGCCACAATGATACTTGTTCCTTGCAACTGAGTTTTCACCTCAAAAAACGGAAACATATCTTCACGACCTATCTGTTTTCCCACCACGGTCTTGCACTTCTTCACCTTGATGACTTCAAAAGGTAAACACCTTCATTATCCGCCAAATATCATCAAAACAACAAAGGTAACAAACCACCTAGCTAATCTAAAGGCTTCACAGGACCTGGAAGCAGAAATAGAAACAAAATATTCAACGGAAGCTAATGCACATTAAACACAAAAGATACAGAGATTTACGTGGTTCGGCAATGTGCCTAGGTCCACGAACTGAAATTCACTTCATTCATATATCAGAGAATACACAATACACATGACACTCAACACCCCTTTTTTCTTCTTCACATTCTCAACTCACCTTCAACTCTCTCAGCCCTAAAGCTATGAGAGGATCTACATCTTGCTAATGAAGAGATAACTTCTCTTCTTTGTGAGGAGATAGATGTCTACAACCTAAGGGTTTAGACAAGATTGATGTAGATGATGTGTATCATGTAGATACATATAACCTAAGACTTATGCCTTTATTTATAGGCTTACAATACTTCGATTAGGAAACCAAGCTTTACTCTAATTTAGGAAACCTAAACTAGCTAAGATAGGAAACCCTTGTTTAGATAGAAGTCTAAACACAATTCTAAAAATCAGTCAACTGATTTAGGAAATCAAACTGATGTTTCCTAAAATCGAGCCAATATCCAACAGAAATGGCTGAGTCTGAGCAAACGTTACTGGTCTTCCTCCCTTTTTTTCAGCTTGCATGGTGATGTCATTGAAGTCTCCGATCAAAATCCACGGTAATGTCGTAGGTTCGAAAATTTCATTGAAATTGTTCCATAAATCCCATATGGCGTCTGGGTGAGGTGGACCGTAGATTCCAATACAAAGCCAAGGTTGCGCAGGTGTTGGTGGTGTAACATGTACATGTATGTAATTTTGAGAATGTAGTAAAATACGAACTTGTAAAACATTCTTCCATAGTAAGCATAGACCACCTCTGTTTCCTATTTTCGGAACTGTAAAGATGTTATCGAACCTTAACGTTTGTTGAACTGAGACCATTAATTGTTCTGATGCTATAGTTTCTGAAAGAAATACCATATCTGGTCTATGAGAACCTACTAATCCCCGCAAATGTTGAATTGTAGTGTCCTGATTGATCCCTCTGCAATTCCATGCTAGAAGTGATATATATTTCTAGCCATTTTGTTTCTTTGGTAGTGAGTAAATATTGAAGGAGTTGGCCGCAGTGCTGATGAGCGAAGGGATGATAGTGATAAATAATGAGGGTGTCGCCGAAGTCTTCAGTAATGGTGTTGAGATTTGAAGGTGATTAACAGAAAGGCCTGCAAGCCTTAAAGCCACTGAGAGCAGCTCGGATTTCACCTAAGATATGATTGGGCCGAAGAGAGACAGTAAAAAGGCCCACAAACAGAAAACTTTTACAAAACTAACACACCTCTATTACAATACTAAGAAAGCTATTACAACCTTGTAGAACCAACTCTATTATAGACCCAGAACCAACTTTATCACCTAGAAGTGATATACGAAGACAGCTATTACAATACTAAGATAATTTCACAACCAGGATTTACAGACTCAATAGACTTTACTTAGGCTAATTTCACAACAAGGTTTTCTTAGACTAAACTTGCAAAATAAAAGATTTTTAGAAAACACACAGGTACTAAGTTGAAACTGACTTAATCTAGTAATTTAACTTCTACAAATACAAAGTTACTAAACAGACAACTCTAACAGAACACTAAGGAAAAATGAAAAAACTAATATGATAAGAAAGGAAACGGTTTGCCAGCCCAAGTACAATGCATTAACTAATCTACAATCTTTCACCATCTGAATTTGAGATTGTTGTTTTCTCCAATCTGGGGTATCCATTTTTCTGATAATGTTTAAAGAGAAATTACCCTTCCATAACTCCTTCGCCTTTACGATCAGTGGTTGTTGGTTCTTTCTTTTCTTCTTTGCTTGGTACTTGAGAGGTACTTGCATAGTCATCATAACCCAAAGCAATCCATATATCCATAGGAACAAAATCAGGTCTTTCTGGTGGAAAATCTGGATGTGCTGAAGATGCAGCTTGGTAAATATCTACCAAAATTGCAGGATTTTTTACTGCTAGTTCTTTGTATTGTTTCCTCCTTTTTGGGTCAGGTTCGCTTGTGATCCAGTTTCTGTAATCTTCAAACGTAGGCCAGAGATGAGCAGTGGAGGATGAAGCAGCAGCAGGATCAGAGGTAGCAGGTGGGTATAGGTCTTGAGGATTGAAAGCTTCCAGTTCTTCAGGATGGAAGTTGTATAGATAATGACTAGGGGTTTGGTCTTTTAGCTGAAATTTTGTATTTGGTTCCCATGAAATCTCATATGGTGAAGGGTTAACATAAGGTTCAGGGGTGCTGAAACCATACTCATCCCATTGATGAGGATTTACAACAATTGGTGGGGTATCAGGCCGTTTTATCTTCATCAATAATTCTTCAGAATTCACAGGGGCGATTGCATCATCATGGTCATGTATACTTACCTCTGTCTGATTTGTATGAATTGAATTGTTGCTGCTATTGGTACTGGAAAAACAATTTTCATTAGCAAGAAAACCAAATTCATCATCTGCATCTCCCATATCAGCATTTGGTGGATGTAAAGGTGGATATAGTGCTGGAGGGGTAGGCAGTGGATATCCATTCTGAATGAGGTTCTGAGCTTGCATATATCGTGCACAATTATCTTGTCGATGACCTAATCTCCGGCAGAATACACAGAAGTTGTAAGGTAAATCATGATAGTCGAAAGTGAGTGTATTGATTCCTCCTCTTCCGTCATCCGCAAGTGTATTTTCTCTCAAGGTGTTGAAGACATTCATCGTAACTCGAACTGTCATTTCATATGTGCCATTCTCAGTGTACCTTGGTGGATAAAATGCTATGATTTCTCCCATATGAAACACAAATCCTCTAATATCATCAAAATCTTGAAGTTGCTCCAAATTCAGTCCTCTTATGGTGATGTTCATCTCTATATGAGTTAAATTTATATCTCTAATATCTTGACCTTCATGCCAAACACTTATCATAAGTATATCATTCATTATAACTCTGGAACCTTGTCTAACAGCTCGGAAAAATTCATGATAAATTTGGAATCTGGTAAGGTAATATTCAACACCAACTTGCCTCACAGACAATCCTCCTATGATTCTCCATATTTTCCTCAATGCACATCTGAGATGCCATGCATTTACACCTTGTAGGGAAAAAAAACTCCAATAATACAATATCTCCAAAGATTGTGTGGGATATTCTGATGGGCAAGAGGGTTTTGCAAGTTTAAATTCCTACCAGTGTCTAATCTCATGGAGGTTTGGAGTAAGTTTGTGAGTTCATTAAGATCACCATTCCATACAGCCAGCATGATGAAAGAAAGGTTGCAGATTGATGGGGTATATGAAAATAGAAGTTATGGTTCTTATGGTTATTGAAGGTTTGGATGACGTTCTCTGAATTAGGGAGCCATATAAATAGGAGGAAACTCATGGGGAAAATTGAATTATAACAAGACTTGATGTAAGCAGGCAAGGGAAAGATCATGTCAGAATAAAGATAATAGCACAAAGAATAGTTTCATTGAGAAAACCAGTGCAGAGTTGAAATGAAAGGGGTATTGAATGTGTAATTTCAATAAGAAGGCATGTGTAAAGTTTATCTAGATAGCTGCTTAGAAAATCTAACAGCCTAAATTACTAACCAATAGCAATCGATTTACTTAGGAATACCCATCTCTAGAAATACCCATACGCAAAGAAATCATAAATACCTCTGTTGATTATTCAATATTCAGTTTGATTGAAAGACCAAGGGAAGACAACATCAATTAATCCTTGTCAAGATTTGCAAAAGAAGAAATTACAGGAAGACATGGCTGAATCTGATTGTATTCATCAAATTCCATCAGCAGTATGATAAGAACTGTGTATCAATAACAGAGGGATTGATAATCTCATCAAACATAGAATTGGATAATACGGCGGCAAGGATAAAATCTAAACAGGAGATTGAGACAATTCTCATTAGAAAACATATTTCAAATTGGTGCAGATTTGAACAGATATAATAGGTTTTGATTGATTTGGGCTGGCAACCCTAGAATTAGCCGAGAAAATTCAAAGGCTTCATTGGAAAATTGATTTGAGAATTAGGGTTTGGTGAAAAAACCAATAAAATATCGGGTTTTGGGAGTCTTTTCGTGTGAGAGCGTTTTCGGGTTTTTTGGTTTATCATGTTGTACAAGGTTCTGCATAAAATGTTTTTGGAATAATTGCATAACTTTTTTTTTTTTTCTTTTTGATAAAAGAGCGATTTATTTAAGAAGAAACAGGCAATCATTGCCTGAGCAATACAAAGTTTATCCATGGTGAGAGTCGAACTAACGGGGGCTTACTCAATGTTTTGTTAATCACACGAGATCTCCAATGTTTGAGCGGAGACTCGAACTGCTGACCTCCTACTTGAGAATCTGACTTCTGGCCAACTGAGCTAACCCCAGATGGTTCATTATTTAAATCTCTTTTGACATGAGATATCTTGCAAAAACTAACATGGGTTTACTCAATAAATACTTTTATTGATTTCAAAAGAGTTTAATGGATTTACAAAGTATTGTATTATTGGTTGTATACTTTTAAAATCTCTTTCAAAGTTTATGTTACTCGTTATAGATTGTCAAAAGGTCTTCTAAAGTTTGTGTTACTCGTTGTAAACTTGAAAATGAAGACTTTGCATACTTACATATTTTCAAGACTTTGAGTGACTTTTGTGTATATATTTGCTCTGATAAAAGTTTTGCAAAATATGTAAGATTTTTGGAAGACTTTCAAATTTTTTATAAAGATGTATTTTACCCTTTTTTTTTTTTCTTTTTTCTTATTTTTTTTCATGAATACACTGTAAGACTCATATTATAGATGAGTAATGATTAAACATTTTTTTAATTTTAATTATTATGTACAAATACTAGAAATAACCCGTGGCGTAACGGCATGGCATGAATCAGAGTAATTTTTGATCATAATAATTTAAATAAATACTACAAATTATGGTAAGAATTATTTGACCCCTTGAGAATTTGTAGCTGTGAAAATCTAAGATATTTAAATTCGGTTACACTTGTAATTGACTAAAGTAATAATTTTTGATAAAATACCAAGTAAATTATTTTACTTTTCCCTAAAATAATAATTTTTTAGTTGATCCCCGAGAATTGGTTGTCTTTGATATTATTTTGCGTTGTATTCAGATCATTATGATGAAAGAAACCATGCGCCGTAACGGCACTGCTTACGGCTGATGTAATATTTTTCCAGCCTTTTAATCATTCAGTTCTGAGAGAGTTTTCTATTTTGTTTCAAGCAAAATAATATCTACGCAAACATAATAAAATTAGCTATATACATCACCAAAATTCTAGAGATAACCGTGCCATAACGACACTTATTACAACATTATCTACTAACATGGTGGATCCTGAACGCTACCAAAATCACCTATAATATCGAGTTCTAATAATATTAATTAAAAAAGAGAAAAGGGGTAACGTGGTATTTAATTGTTGCCTCTAGCGGCAATATAGTTGGCCTCTAATGTATCTTCTAGTTAGTCCGAGTCCAACATATTTTTTATTAGTTCTTAGTAATTTTTTTAGGATTAATACAGATGGTCTGTACATGTGTATGATATTATTCGTACATATGCTTCCCCATCATTGAAAAATCAAAGTATGAAAAATTAAAGTGAAAAAAGGTCGGCATTTGTCATGCGTAGAACCTATAAAAATAAATGAAAATTCTGACGATATTTCAGCCCAAATTTTGCGTGAGCCTTTATTTCGCTTCCCCAAAAATTACTAAATTTATCGAAACTAACAACTTCCCTCAAATTTCATAGATCCCCACTACAACTTTGAATTTTACTTCATATAAGTTAATGAAACCGTTCAAATCTCCAAGTGATATAGATTATATTAGTTCTTAGTAATTTTTTGGAATGTTAGGCCGAGTCCAACATATTTTTTATTAGTTCTTAGTAATTTTTTTAGGATTAATACATATGGTCTGTACATGTGTATGATATTATTCGTACATCTGCTTCCCTATCATTCCAAAATCAAATTATGAAAAATTAAAGTGAAAAAAGGTCTGCATTTGTCCTGCGTAGAAGCTATTAAAATAAATGAACATTCTGACGATATTTCAACCAAGATTTTGTGTGAGCCTTTATTTCGCTTCCCCAAAAATTACTCATTTTATCGAAACTAACGACTTCCCTCAAATTTCGTAGATCCCCACTACAACTTTGATTTTTACTTCAGATAAGTTAATGAAACCGCTCAAATTTCCAAGTGATACAGATTATATATCAACCGAATGGGTTTTTAATCCACTCTTGATTTTCCATCTCATACCAACTAATTTTTTTAGAGAAGGCGACCCAAGGATTTTATGTATCAGACGTGGCTGAGGAGACATGCACAACTCATTATGTAATTGTGATTCTTTGCACATGTTTATCAATTGAAGGGGAAAATTCATAGAAACGAAAATGGTGGTTGCGATTCTTTCACTAAACGTCTCCATATCAACGATTTTGTGATTTTATTTGTTTCTCATCTGGGCATGCTATTTTTGTTCTTTATAAATTACTTTTATTTTTTTACTATTTTTTGTTTAATTTAATTTTATTCCGATGCATGCTTTATACAAAAAGACAATTGATTATTATGGATTTTCTCTATAATTGGTATTTTCATGTACAATTCTTCAATGACTGGAGAATAACTTAGTTTTCATTTAATTTTGTGGACTTAATTAAAATTTGTGACTCTTGATTTTGAATATATTTTGGTATTTTATTAAAATATTTATTTATTTGTAGATGGAGAATATAATGTAAACAATGAGACCATTAAAGCTAATGGTTTTTAAAAAATATATTTAATTTTTATTTATGATCCCAATTATGAGGGAACCCACTCAAAGTATATTCATGATGAAAAGAGGTTACAACTCTTACATCCCTCAGAAGTCTTTGGCTGAGATGAGACTGGGATAGTCAGATGCAACGTTTGTCTCCCAAAATGTTATCTGTCCGTCCAAGCTCTAAAACCCATTCTGTTTTGTATTATAGATACAATAATAATTATTTTAATTTATTGTTACACTTTATTGTATTTTATTGAACAAAAGAAATAAGTTATATGTATATATATATCCAGAATACAAAACAAAGCTTGGCTAAGTTAAGCTAGATAAAAAGCGGTCGAGATTTGTCTAGGAGGGATAAATCTATGACCGTGGTTTTTTCAACTAACCATTATAAATACTTTATCAATTAGTGTTCTATTAATTGCTCATAATGAATGATTAATTAATTTTTCATGATAAATGTTTATTTAATGAATCTAATAAATACATACTCCCTTCGTTTCTGGAAAAGTGTTACTTTCATTTTTTGAATTTGGTCTATTTTTAGGCTAAAATGAAAAAGTGAAAGTACCTCTTTTCCAGAAACGGAGGTAGTATTTTTAATAATAAATAAGTTTATTAAAAACTATATGTATATATTGATCGGTAAAGAATTTGATGCTGGCGAGTTTCGAACTCAGGTAACTGGTATCATCACCCAATGACTTTACCACTGTACCACAGTGACCCCAGTTAAAAATTATATTAATAATTTTTAATGGTGGTAGTGAAAGAAGCAGTGGGTGGTGGAAACAGTGGCGGGTATTTGTGAGTGGTTGAGGTGGTAACATTACTGGTGGTGGAAAAAATAGTGGGCGTGCCTGGTTTTTACGTATGGTGGTGGATGTTAGTGAATAGCAGTGGACAATAATAGTTTTGTGTCTTTACAAAGTGAGCAAAATTTTATTGTGATAGATATAGTTGGCTGTTTAAGCACAATTGGTAAGGACAAAACACAAATATTTTGAGGAGGATACTAAATCAAATAAGACAATATGATCATGACCACTGGATCACCCAAATGGGATCCCAACTATTTATAGTACCAGGTCGAATAAATCACAGTTTTTAGTATTAAAATAAAATTGATTACATTTCCAGAATAGAAAACAAAGTTTGGACACGTTAGGCTAGATAAAGAATGATCAAATTTATACTTGCAGAACATAAATCTACCGTTATAAATGATCACGTTTAATTAAAATTTA
Organism: Papaver armeniacum; assembly: GCA_023531295.1. Classification (NCBI taxonomy): domain Eukaryota; kingdom Viridiplantae; phylum Streptophyta; class Magnoliopsida; order Ranunculales; family Papaveraceae; genus Papaver; species Papaver armeniacum. The sequence continues at coordinate 27,350 of JAJJWW010012165.1, forward strand.
ATAATAAATGTTTCTTTAATTAATCAAATGAATATATTTTTGTTGATACATAATAAATTTATTTGATATTAACCATATCAGTAAGCATTAATGGTGGTTGTGATGGTGGGCAATGGTGGGTGTTAGAGCACTGCTCGGTAGAACTCGCATGTGTTGCTATATCAAGCATGTTTGTCAATATTAGTGATCAAAACTATATGTCTTGATTTATAGTTTACTTATAACTAAGTCTCGGACTAGGATAGTTAAGTGTTGTTGAGCTTCAGACTCCATGGCGATCATCTTACGAAGACGAAGAACTACTCAAGGAATAAGTGGAACTTCATCCGACAAAAATGTATGTGGAGACTTGAACTTATTTGTCACTCAAAAGTCTATTCTATCTCCTACTCTTGAGACAAAGTCGTATAAGTATGATAGTTTTCATACATACACATTTGCTATTTCGAGCCGAGTTTACTCGCGTATCTTTTTCTCGAAATATGTGTTGGTGAGCTTTTGCTTTAACCATTTTCATCTTTACCCGTGAAGAATGTCATGATGACGTTTCAATCCTGAAAATAGCTTTGATGACGATAGTCGTGAATAACGATTGTTATAACATTATAGAAGAATGTTTCAATGATTGAAATGTAGAGTTGAGATTACCAACTATGGATATAAGCATATATAGTGTGTTCGCACATTAGTGTATAAATCCATGTGCCGGAAACCAAGTGGGTGCATATGTGTGCATGCGGTATTGGTGAAGGAGACAGGTTGAGTACGCGTACCCACAAAAGTTTTCATACCGAGAATTTCTGCTAGAGTTTGTAAGTTTGCAAACTAGTAAACCAGTCACCTTAGGTACGCATACCCACGAAAGTTTTCGAACCGAAAATTTCTGCTGAGTATGTAAACTCAAACCCAGTAGCTAAGGTACGCATACCCGTACGCGTACCCAAGCTGGCTATTTCTCAAATCGGTAGTTCATGAGCTTAAAACAATAAATTATAAGGAATGCAATCTTTGCAAACCGTGGCTATATTGTTCATGAGTTGATTACCCGTACGCGTACCCAAGCTGGTTATTTCTCAAATCGGTAGTTCATGAGCTTAAAACAATAAATTATAAGGAATGCAATCTTTGCAAACCATGGCTATATCATGAATTGATTCAAGTGAATCAAACCGATTTTGTTTCAATTGTGTCTATGAATAAAGACCTAAGCAATTGAACAACTCTTGAACTAGTTCTTATGAGTCATTTGAACTAGTTATGAGAAAGATGAATAAGGTTAATATGAAAGTGCTCATATGGCTAACCATTGGTTAACTATTTGTGAACCAACTAAGTGTATACGCTTAGGTACGGTTACTCAAACCTAAATGAATACAATTTATTTGTGTGTGAAAAACTAAGTTTCGATCTAACAATTGAAAGATATTAGCTTGGTTGAATCAGGTTTTTCATTTAACGGTGATTATTGAATGCTTTGTTACCAAGGTAACTTAGATTGCAAACCCTGATTTGAAAACTATATAAAGGATACATCTAGCAACTGGAAAAACTAATCCCCACACCATCTGTATGATACTAGTTGGTTTTGCTAGAGTCGATTCTCCTTTAACCTTAGGTTTCTTCTCGAGACCCTGTAGGTTAACGACTATTTGAGGGTGAAAACGGTTTCTGGTGATTTCTGTAATTTCGTGTGTGTGGGTGAGAAACGAGTCTAAACCCTAAACAATGTACTGCACGGGAGTACTTTGATTCGAGAGATCAATCTGTACAAATCCGGCCTAAACCAAGAAATGTCCGTTCCAGACTTGCTTCTCCAAATCAGTAGCAAGGCGAGCCAGGATAACTCAATGTAGGTGCTCTCGCATGTATCCACCCAACAGTACCATCGATCTTCTCCAGAATGTGTAATAAGGTTCTGACTCCAAAAGAATGAGTATCTGACCTCTCCAGTGGATTTCAAAATTTACCAAACTCCATTGCACTATTGGGATGTATGGATGAAATAATGTCAGGGCTAATCTTGGAGATTGTGGTTGCATTGTTGGTTCATCCTTGTCTTTAGGTTATTGGGTACCTAGACTTTTGATTGCGAAAATGATATGCTCTGGATGCTTGTATGGTCGAAATCTTCCGCAGCCGTTGGGTGAAGTAGATGAGTTGAGAGATGTTCCATTGCCGATGTGCTGCTATCAAGTCCTCAAGGGCTTCGTTCCAAACGACATCCTTTGAATCACCTTCTGAATCTTGGACTATTGCATGGAGTGCGGTGAGCAGTCCCCAGTTATACCTCCGTTAGATCCGATGGCGTGGCCGGATATGTGAATGTATCTCTGTGGCGTGCTTTTGGGGTCTTTGACGCACATGTACGGCTTCATGTTGAGAAATCCTTGCGGCTCGTAAAACTTCGACAGTGATGATGTTGAAATCGGAAATAACCTGGTTGAGAGCAGTGAAGGCATCCCATTCTGGTAGTCCCCATGTGTAATTATCGTGAGCCTATTTTCTTGTGGAACATGTGCTTCGTCTGCATTCACTGGTAAGGTGGTGACTACGTTTAAGCTTCTAAACATGAAGGAGGCTTCAGTCCCCAGGTCTAGCCTACTTTAACTGCATCGCCTTGAATCCACGCCTATGGGATTTGATACAATCTTATCATACTCTCCTAGATGTGATGCTGGGATGCTTGGAATATTGCACGGACGAAACATTCTGGATAACGAAGAGGTAGAAGTGGGAGAGTTATGTCGTTGATCGTGGCTCCCTCTGTCTCTTCAATAAAAATGTTTCAACCGCGTCTCAGGAGTTATCTCATGAATGCTTGATTGTTTTCGGGGATGGACCGTGATGAGCAGCCCCCAGTCGCACTTCTTTTTAGTTACTGAAGTTGCTTTCTCTGAGCAGGCTTGGGATCCGCCGCGGCCTCGTAAAGTGTTGCAGGCACCTTCTAGACAGAGAGGTGATGATATTCTTACGCCGCACCTTTGAAGGGTGGATGACCTTGTCGCGGCTATGACTTTTGGTTGACCGTGTCTTCTGAGTTTTGACAGTGAAGGGATCCCGTGTAGAGCCTCAGCCCCCAAGTGTGGTTTACATGTTTATATCCTTGTAGCGGTTGTTGCTATGGTGAAGCTCTGGCTGGTATCGACAAACGAGCAACAACAGTTATTGGTAGCAGATGTGATCAGAAAAGACTACATCGCGTGGGAACCAAATAGGCTGGCTGGAATTGCATGGGAGTCCATGGAAGTAAAGGGACCGAATGGATACGTAAGCGAGTAAACTGTCCACGACCACGAGGTTTGGAGAGATGGATCAAAAAGTGTCCACAACTGCGATCCTTGGCTTGCTGTGATCACGATCCTTGACAGGGAGGAGTGTGGTGGCTACGGGCACGAACCTTGGAAGGAAGGATTGTGGCGGATACAGTTCTTGGAGAGGACGTTGAAGCTCACGGAGCAAAATGCTGAAGCTTCGTCTTTGGATCTTGGAGCAGCTTATGGAGAGAATGCTGAAGCGGAGCGGCTGCTGGAGCGAACGTTGAAGCGGAGTGACTTCTGGCTCTGGAAGCGGTGCGGTTTCCCGAGAGAATGTTGAAGCGGTTTCCAGAGCGAAATATTGAAGCGGAGCGGCTTCTGGCTCTGGAAGCGGAGCGGCTTCCCGAGAGAATGTTGAAGCGGTTTCCAAAGCGAAACATTGAAGCGGAGCGGCTTCTGGCTCTGGAAGCAGAGCGGCTTCCCGAGAGAATGTTGAAGCGGTTTCCAGATCGAAACATTGAAGCGGAGCGACTTTTGGCTCTGGAAGCAGAACGGCTTCCCGAGAGAATGTTGAAGCGGTTTCCAGAGCGAAACATTGAAGTGGAGCGGCTTCTAGCCATGGAAGCGGAGCGGCTTCCCGAGAGAATGTTGAAGCGGTTTCCAGAGCGAAACATTGAAGCGGAGCGGTTTCTGGCTCTGGAAGCGGAGCGGCTTCCCGAGAGAATGTTGAAGTGGCTTCTGTAGCGAGACGTTGAAGCGGCTCCTGGAGAGAACTCCAGTGAACCCCTGACTTCGAAAAATGAATTGATACGGTATGGCATATTGGAAGACGTCACAAATAGTGCTGGTCGGAAAGTAGTGTTTTTCTCCTCATGGGAAAGAATACGCTTCTTTTGTTTGATTTTCCCTTGCAACTCTCAGAGCCTTGATGTTTACAATGTTGAAGTCGGAGGCCGCGTCAATTAACATGTTGTCAAACTTGATATCCTTTAAGTGAACGGTAGTTAGGAGTCCCCAGTTCCATCTATCAATCGTGCTTTCCAGGAGGGGCTGGGGTTTGGGAACGGCTTCTCTGGCTGGAAACGGCTGTTTTCCTGATACAGTGCGGTTGAGGGCTGCAAGTATGTTTTGACGATGCGCCTTGGAGAAATACAGAATCTCACACAAATGTTTCATCACAGACTGCACGATTTTGTGGATGGAGTCCCCAGAAATTATGCAGATCCTGATGGAAGAGGGTCTCTGTGAACTCAGGAGGGTTGCTGATTTTCTTTGCCTCGATTTTGGAGAAGTCGTTCCTGATCATCACGTGTGATGAAATTAGATTGCTGATTATTCTCTACTGGGCGTTTAGGAGCAACGCGAGCCTCTTCATCTATAAAGGCGCGTCCTGCTGAAGTGCTTGCGCTAGATGTTAAAAGGGGGTGGACGTGAATCTTGTGGTAGCCGCTTGTTAGTGTCTTGAGGAAAATAGGTATCTCTTTCTGAGTTATAGTCATGTCTGTCCGAGCCTTACGAGAACCTTTTGTCTTCCCATAAAATCAACAGTGGTAAGAAGAGATCAGCTTCTTCTGGCTCTTCCAGTCTCTCGTCCTGATGGTGGAGTAGCAGCGACTCTGGTGACGGTTGGAGCTATCACACCTGAAGAAACTTTGGGAGAGGCGGCAGCGGCTCTGGCTCTGGTGATTGGAGGTGTAACACCTTAAGGAGCATTTTCCATGTTGCTGGTGTTGACAGGTGGCATATTAGCACCATTGGGAGAAATGTTAATACCGAGAATAATCTCAGCGCCGGTGTTCTCAGGGTTTGTTGATGATCTTGACCTGAGTTCTACCATCTTGAGGTCGGAGTTGAAAGATAAAATCGGGAATTGAGAAATTGACATTGTAACCGAGAGATTAATCTCCCACTGTGGTCTCCAATTGTTTAAGGGTGAAAACGGTTTCTGCTGATTTCGGTAATTTCGTGTGTGTGGGTGAGAAACGAGTCTAAACCCTAAACAATGTACTGCACGAGAGTACTTTGATTCGAGAGATCAATCTTTACAAATACGTCCTAAACCAAGAAATGGTCATTCCAGACTTGCTTCGGTCACAAAGTTAAGGAGAAGGGTTGGTCTTAGGGAGGGAAGGGAAGAGAGTGTTGAAGCCAGAATAGTTGATTCTGGAAGAGTGGTTGTATTACGACACGTATCAGAAGGTGAAACGCTAGCAATGTCGAAATCTAACAGGTGATTTCTGAGTGTTGTATTCTCCTGACCAAAACGTGTTCTTTGGTGGAAATAGGTGAAACCTATTTATACAAGTCGTAATAAAATGTACCCGGGCTTCGTAAGAAGTGGAAGCGGTTGAGTGGTGGAAGAAAGTGGTAACGGGTAACGCATGGAATTAATGTTTCCATAATGAGGATACGTTTCACCACTTATTTCTTGCTATTACTAACCGCCTCACTTTTATGACACTTTCTTGTAACTGGCGTATTACATGCCGCACGCTGTAAACCGCCAGACTAATATCCTGATGAGCATCCCCCAGTTTGTGACATGTTTTGATGTCTCGAGTATTTTCATGGAAAACGTGTAGCATGTTGCTAGCGTATGGCAAGTTAAGATTGAGAGGTTTGCCGACTCGATGGAGACCTTCGACGGCTGAGATCTGCATCTCAGGAGGAAGGGTAGTCGTTGATCGTGGCTACCTTCCGTTTGGCAGCCAGCGGCATGGTGGCATGGCCAGCATGCTCGTGCATACTTTAGGCGTGGCCAAATTAGGGTTTTGGCATAAACCGTGGAATTTGGCATTGCGACCTAAAGTTGCCACAAGTTTGGTGGCGAACTTGTACGGCTGAGATCTGCATCTCAGGAGGAAGGGTAGCCGTTGATCGTGGCTACCTTTCGTTTGGTGGTGTTAAGTG